>CM032764.1:8233189-8646654 GCA_019155195.1 Avicennia marina
ATTGAATAAAAAAAGAAGAAAAATACAAGAGCAAGAAAATAACAAAACAACATATAAAAAAATGGATTCATTTGAGACACTGATACCAATCTTGTATTAATTTTCATCAATTTTGACGTGCAATCTACAATGATTAAGCCAAATTAATCATGCTACCATGTTACATTTCTGCCTTAGTTGTTGTGCCATTATTTCTAATCGATTGCGGCTAAAACTGATTGATTGTGGCCAAACTCAATCAATCGTGACCAAACTTGATCGATCACATCTTCGTTTTTGGTAACGAACACGCACACCTATCTAGTGTGATTGATCTTGTCAGCCCTCTGCTAGATTGATCCAAATTATGTCTGGATCAATCACACCTTCCTTTTTTCAACTAGATCGATCTGCTTTGCTTATGGTTGATCCCAAACTTCATTTTCTTGATTTCTACGCCTTTCTTTGTAATTTTTGTTAGTCACTAAGCTTAGGAATTTCTTCAATTTTCTAAGGTGACATTGAATTGAGTTTGGGTGAGATTATCTTTGAGTGTCTAGGGGATACACCAGTGTTGTGAGTTATACATTTTCACATTTTTTATATATACATATCATGCTTTCACCTTTGTTCTACAATGTCGAACAACTAGCATGTTTGGGTGAGGAGACATACGACATGAAGATAATGTTCTAGACAATTAAAGGGGAGATTCAGAGACTCTCCAAGATAGTAAAAGAAGTCCATAATTGCTTGGAGAGGGTTGAGGCACCCTAAGCTATAGGGACATGGGATGAACCATAACCCCATGATGAATGTTAGAGGTCATAAATATATGCTAAGGGTAGAGCAAAGGCCCCTATATGATTTTTCCAACTACCATGATGATTAGTTTGATGAACTATATAAGAGGCCTAGGCAGAGGCGATCAAATAATGATGATGATGACCTTTATGAAATTAAGCCCGACGTGTCATTATTTAAGGTAAGTCTGACCTAGAGCTATACCTTGGAAGGGAACGTGGGATCAAGATGGTGTTTGATTGCCGCTAATACTTAAAGTGTTAGAAACTGAAGTTGGCATTGGTGGAATTTACTAACTATTTAGTAGTATGGTGAGATCAGTTGACAATGAGCTGAAGGAAAGCTAGTGAGAGGAAGGAAAGCTAGTGAGCTGAAGGAAAGCTAGTGAGTTGACAATGAGCTAAGGAAAACTTGATACATCCTGATGATGTCACATACTTCCTCCCTGAGTGTATTATTTCACTTTTGCAGAAATTTCAGGATGTTTTTCTAGAGGAGCTATTGAGAGAGTTACCACCAGATCATGGAAAAAAGCACCAAATTAATTTTGTTCTCGGAGCATCCATCCTGAAAATTCCAGCATATAAGACTAATCTAAAGAAGACTAATGAGATATAGTACCGAGTAGAGGATCTTCTATAAAAGGGTTGTGTCTAGGAGAGCATGAGCTCGTGTACGTTACCTGTCCTACTTTCACAAGAAAAATGGAGAGTGGCACGTGTGTGTTGACTGCTAGGCCATTAATGCCATTATGGTAAAGTACCGCTACCTTATAGCTTGTCTAAATGAATTATATGGTGTTTGTGTGTTTTCTAAAATTAACTTGCAAAGTGGGTACCATCAAAGTAGAATGAGAGCAAGAGATGAATGGAAAACAACGTGCAAGACCAAATTTGGATTTTATCAATAGACTATAATGCCATTTGATCTTACAAATGCTCCTAGTACATTCATGTGTTTAATGAACCATGTCTTGCATGCTTTCATTGGGAAATTTGTATTTATTTATTTTGATGCTATATTAGTGTATAGTAGGTCGTTGGATGAATATGTTAAGCATTTGCATAATGTATTAACTAAATTGAGACAAGAAAGGTTTTATGCTAATGTTAAGAAATGTGTTTTCTATGCCGATCATTCTGTGTTCATAGGTTTTGTTATTAGTACATATGGAATATAGGTTGATGAGGATAAGGTGAAGGTTATCCAATAATAGCCTATGCCTCAATCTATTAGGGACGATTAGAGCTTCCATGGGTTACCTAGTTTCTATCGATGTTTCATGAAGGATTTTAGCTATTGGTTGCCCCACTTATAGCAGTGAACAAGAAAAAATGAAAATTGTAAATGGGGCAAAGCATAATAGGAACTGTTTGACACTCTGAAACAAAATCTCATGCATGCACCTATACTTAGCTTGTTAGATTTTTCCAAAACCTTTGAAATTGAATGTGATGCATCAAGTGTAGAGATTAAGGCAATGTAGATGTAGGGAGAATTTCCGTGGCGTATTTTGGCAAGAAGTTAAGTGGCGCAACAAACTACTTGACTTATGACAATAAATTGTACTCCTTGGTACGGGTAATGCAGACTTGGCAGTACTATTTGATATCAAGGGAATTTGTGAAACACACTGATCTTAAGTCCCTAAAGCACCTAAAATCCTATGGTAATTGAAGTGAGAGGCACACCAAGTGGGTTGCATTCATTTATACATTACCCTATGAGATTAAATATAGGAGGGGTAAGGAAAATGCTGTAGATGATGCTTTATCACATTGGCACAATCTAGTATCCACTTTGAGGACTAAGATGATGGGGTTTGAACACATTTTCGAGTTGTATAAAGATGATTGATTTTAGTGTGATATATGCCTTGAAACATACTACACGTCATGATAGATATTGTCAAAAGAATGAGTATTTGTATTTTAATGGTAGATGTGTGCTCTCGAGTGTTATTTGCTTGAGTTGTTGATTAAAGAAGCTCGTGATGGAGCATTAGTGGATACTTTAGTGTCACCAAAATAGCGAATATGTTGTAGGAACACTTCTATTGGCCCCATTTGAGAAGAGATGTGGCCAAGATCATTGATAATTGCTTAATGTGCTAAGACGTTAAACTATGCACACATCCCTTCGGTTCTTTAGCCCTGTGGACTAACATATCTATAGATATTTTTTTTAGGTTTACCTAGCAATAGGAATGGTTGTGATTTTATACTTGTTGTTGTGGACAAATTTCTAAAATACCTCATTTTATTCCTTGCCATAAAACTAATTATGCGAATCATGTGGTTAATTTGTTCTTTAAGGAGGTAGTATGTTTGCATGTTGTTCCTAGAACCATTGTATTTGATCGTGATGTTAAATTTCTTAGTTATTTCTGAAAGGCACTATAGTGCAAGTTAAAAACTAGGTTGTTGTTTTCTACTACTTGCCATCCACAGAGATGAGCAAATTGAGGTAGTTAATAGGACTTTAGGAACATTGTTGCGTGATGTCTTTAGGAAAAATTTGAAATCTTGGGAGGACTACTAGCCTCACATAGAATTTGCTTATAATAGGACTACCCTTTTGCTGCATAGTTTTCGCCATTTGAAGTTGTGTATGAATTTAAACCTTTAACTCCTATAAATATATTGCCATTACTTAGTGATGAGTAGATTAATGCAAATAGCAAGAATAGAGCAAAGTTTGTTAAAACATTGCATGAGAAGGTATGCCGAAATTTGAAGAAAAAGACCCAACAGTGTGAGCAGCAAGCAAACGAAGGGTGTAAAAAGGTTGTGTTCGAATCAAGAGGCTAGGTTAGATTCACTTTAGGAAGGAGCGACTTCCACTACAAAGAAAGACTAAGTTGCATGCTAGAGGAAACAATCCATTCAGAGTGTTGGAGTGAATGAAATTAAATTGCCAAGTGAATATGGAGTCAATGCCACTTTCAATGTTTCTGACTTGGTTCTATTTGATACAAGTGACAAAAAAGGATAGCCGATTGATGGAACAAGCTTCGCACGAGGAGGGAAATAATGTGGACATCAAAACTAGGAGTAATCCCCTAACATTGCCATTGCCACTTGGAGAAAACTTAGACTTATTGCAGGAACCAAAGGGTGGAGCATAGCTTCAAATATTGACTTGACTAGGCAAAGAAGGCCCAAGAGACGTTGATTTTGAAATCTAAGACAAGATAGATCAATCTGTGGAGGTGGGATCAACACCTAGACATTCCAGAGTTACAATCAACCTAGGATTCGATCAATTGCAACATTTTAGAGTAACGGTTGCATGAAGACAGATTGATCACCTAGCATACAATCGATAGCATAAAATTCAAGGGTACGATCATGTAAGGGCTCAATCAATCACTTGAGCATGTTATCGACAAGATGGTGTACTAGAAAAACAATCGCAGTAGACATGGATCAACACTGATTGACCCAAGCATGACGCGATTGATTTGCATGTTCACCTAGATCGATTATGCAATGCTAACAAGTGATTTTTCTATCGAATTTTATTTTCTTCTATGAGTTTTTGGCCTTTGTTGGGCTTGTACAACCACTCTAAGGTTTGGCCAGTAGGTCCGGGGTTGGGAACATATTTATACTTAATCTTTTGGCTTGTAAGAGGATGCTTGCCTTTTTTGACCTTTTGAATGAAGACAATTCTTCTCTTATACCATGACTTGTGCATGTGAGTTTTCAACTCAAAATCAAGTGATCAAATCAAGTCATTTGGCATAGTTTTTAGTGATTTGTAACTAGTGTCTCTGGGCTATGAGTGTCAAGTCTTTGGGTTGCTCCAATTTCAGCTCTTTCTAGGGTCTACTATAAGTGGCATGGGTTCTTCGATTGGCTAGAAACGGCTTCAACCTCAGCTGCCCTATCCTTCCTCAATCGTAGCTTGATCCATATCACTTCCATATTCATATAAGAAGATTTCAAGCAGTCTATGAGAGGTTCTCGAACGAGCAATGTTCTTTATTGTAGCATTGGCTTTGTGGGGTCAACATAACCGGTGGATTAATGGAAAATCAAAATCTAAGTATCAAATATAGCATGAAGAATTAAAAGTAAAAAATAAGAGGATATATTCTTCAATTGAATTTTTCATTTTACTTCATAAAGATATAAAATAAGACGAATCTATTTGGCCATCTATTTTGCTGGACACATTTAACATCCTTTCGTCATAAAAATTATTGAAACTAAATCAAGAATCATGTTATTATTTTTAACTGTATCACTCTACTTGACGTGACCCACACACAATCATCAGATAGATTAATTTCTGAAAGAAACATATTTTCACACTTCCCATAGAGTTTTGGTTACGTCGAAGTATATTTAAAATGATTGTCATTCTTTTTTTAATAGATAAAAATACATAAATATTTTAAAATAATTCAGGTTGATAGAACCCTGCATGTGCTATCAATAATTTATAGATATAAAATTAATAAAAATAAATATATAATTAAAAATTAATACACACACATATAAACACAGTGTTATTTCTCGTTACGCGAATTAACCACAAGGCATTGCCAATTTACTCAATATGGGACGTAATGTGATCAAAATTTTTGTTGTTTTTATTGGGCTATACACATTATTTTCCTCAACGCACTGAAATCGTGGTACTTTTTAAAAATAATTATTATTTTATTCTTTTTTATTTTTATACAAATTTTAAGAAAAATACATTTAGAAAAGCACGGTCTAGCAATATATGAAGGTCCAACAATTGTTTGAATAATTATTTATACTGATTATCTATGCTATATGTTTGACCTTGAATAGCTGTCTTTGTGAACACAATATGAAAGGTATGAAATACTTATTCTTTTTAAATACTTATTCTTTATAATTCATAATTCTTTATTTCACTTTCTTCCCTCATTTTTACATTATTATATTCTCATTTTTTTGCCTAACTCTTTCAATTTTTATTTATTATATTTTTATTATTTTATTTTCTTAAATCTTTCATTTTATCACTTATTTTATAAATGAAATAAAATTTATAAATTAAAAGAAAATTATTTACTTATTATAATTATGTGCCCACCAAGTGTGATTTCAACACTAATACCAATTATAAAATTAATCTGAATTTATGTCATGTTTGTAAAAAGCTTTATTTTTTTCCCCAATAAAGTATAAAGTAGTTGTTTGGTTAAAAGTTGTAGAGAAAAGTAGTAAAAAAGTTATTTGACAGCAAAATAACTCGCGCTTGAATTTACAGCCAAAAATAAGAAAAAAAAAAGTAATATAGATAAATGTCAAAATACAAAAAGCTGTAGAAAGCATTATTGACTTTAAAATATTGGATGCTTCCTATGGACCATTAAATATCTTCTTTGTGGTGAAGCTAAAGCTTCCTTTGACACATTTTACTTTGCTATACAAAAGCTTTCTTTTTGATTGATGAAAACAAATTCCAAGGTCTTTATGGTCCCTTTCGAAGATGATAATCATCTCAATTTCACATTTTGATTATAATCCTACATATAAGGGAAAAATTACATCCTCTTTTAAAGTTTATATTTTTTACAGATTAGTCTCTTATATATGAAAAATTACATATACTATCTCCAGTTACATTTTTGACTAATATTCAAATTCATCTGATAAGTAAGCTTTGCACAGACTAGTCATTTAAAAAATTATATATGTATATATATAAATATATCTTTTGAAGGAATATATATACGTAATTTCTCTTCTCTAATGAGTTGATTTGTGCAAAATATAAACATTAAAAGAGGTGAGTGTAATTTCATCTGTTATAGAATGAAATTCTTGAATGAAAACATAATCAATGGCATCTCCCACTGATTTGATTGGTTACACGAAAAGAAACAAAAAAGAAAGCTGTTTCACGTTCAAAGAGGTAAAGGCAATTTCAACTCAACTTAGGATTCTTGCCCAGCTGCCTCATTCATATTCCAAAATTGCCCTAAATTACTCAATTATGTTTAGTTTCCGGAGAACCAATAATTAATTAAAATTCAATAAAGATTTACATTTTATTAAGACTGGTTAAAAAATTAATTAACTTTATTTATTAAATAAAATATAAAATTATTATTTTTTAAGAATTCTAATACTAGAAATAAAATTATTGATTAATTGAAATTATATATATAAATTTTATAGAAATAGATAGAGAAAATAAATTAAGGGTGAGAGGAAAAAACGAGAAAAATTAATTTTTTGTGAAAGAAAAGAGAAAAAATTAAACAGTTGACAAAATTAGTGAGTCAAGCAAGTTTATATACACCTCTAATCAATACAATTTTGAGACCTTATGTTAATTTATCAGCAGCTGTTGCATCAATATTAACACAAAAAATAACTAAACCAGCTAGTAATGCACATGAAAAAAGGTCAAGTAAAAGTGTTGGCTATGTTTGTTACCCCATTTCTCATCTCTCAACTGCCCATCAAATTTTAATCTATTAAACAAAATTTTATCTGAATTTAAAATTTTTCTCTTTTAGATACGTAACTAATTAATTATTTTCTAATTATTACATATATTTATAATTAAATACATACATACATACATATATACATACATATTAATATAAACATGTGTATTTGTGTTTTTATACTAAAAAAAGTAATCATTATCTTTATACATTATCACATTACATAATCATTATTATTATAAATTTTATACATTAATTCAAATAAATCAAAATTTTTGTATCATTAAAATCTTATAACTAAACATTATACCCATCCACTTCCACCAACCATTGTCCCTAATGAAACACCTCTCTTTAACATAGTTGTTGTGTTCGGTTAAGTGTTTTCATAATTCATCAAAGCAAGGAATTCCAAACATGCTAACCTTTAAAAGATACTCTTCTTCCCTCGTGTTTTTTAATATTTATAAATTTTCACACATAAAACATATGTGACAAGTTTGTTTCCCAATTTGGGTTGGGATGAAAGTTGTAGAGATTTTGTTGGGTACGCTTCATGGTAGGATGTAAGAGGAAAATAAACTTTAAAATGTCTTGAATTTAAGTATTTTTATATGTGTGTATTTAAATTGTAATAATAAATAAATGATTTGACAATATATAAGTTTAAAAAATATAAATATATATATAAATGGATAGTGTATGTGTACATATACACATCTATATATTTGATTTGATCATGAACATGTAATAAATAAAAAAAATAATTAATTAATCATTCATACGAGAGAGAGAAATATTTAAATTTGAATTTTAATAAAAAATAGTAAAGTAAGATGTTTGGTTGATAAAAAGTTAAATGAGTCTGAATAGTGTAAAATATGGAAACAAACAAAGCCAAGATTTTTGTTCGCAACAAAATTGTTTTTGAAACAAAGATATTGATCGCGTGGTGGTAAAGCCACAACCTAACCAGTTGAACACAATCGTCGCAGCAAGAAATGAAGCATAAATTTTAATTGCATAACATAGGTATATATGGGGCACAAATGATTATTTTTTCTAGTGAAAATTTGGAAATCAAGCTACAAATTCAGGATTTCATAATGCGTTGACCGTAGTCATATACCATTGTTAACACACACATGAAGGTAAGGTACAATTTATCCCAAATGGACTTGGGGCAAGAGATCGATGGGGAAGAAACGGTGCCTATACCACGCACAAGAAAGAAGAAAAAAATGCAACGAAAGCAGATGCAGTGTGGCCTCAAGCTCATGTCCCACAGTAGGCAGAGCCTCTCACCTTGTATTTGTCATTTTTGCTGTCAGGCCACACACTCATATGCTCATTAGCTGTCGTTTGGATTCATCTGCTTTCACATTCACTGTCAGATTCTTCACAAACATGTAATGACCCCAAAATATCCAACATTAACTGGTAAAAATTAAAAAGCCCACCAAACTTTTGAGACCAAATCTCACAAACTGAGTGACAATTTTCCTACATTAATCAAGCGGCAACCTGAGTCTGGGCTTCTTTGTACCCTAATCTCAACCTTATTGCCATAAAATCCAAACAAATTACCATCAAATTGAAACAAGGAACACAAATCAAGATCAAATTCGGAATAGAAAAGAATTGAATTGAATGGAATAACCCTTGAGAGAAAGCCAAGAAAATGTAGTTTACCAGACAAACTTTCCTTTTTATTCTTCCCAACCACACAGGCTAAGGCACAAGTTCGTTCTCTAACGACGGCCTGGTCCTCGTCTCCATTGCCACCGGCGCCTTCGTAGACCCGACCGTCGCCATCGGCAGCGGCACACCCAGTTCCGAAGCGTTTTCCATCCGCCGTATCATTTTCCTATGGCTGCAACTTCTTACATAAGCAAACACCACCGACAGAACTACCAATAATGCCCCGCCTCCAAGAACGGAACCAGTAATTATCCACGTTTTGCTGCTCCTCCCCTGTTTACCACCAGTGCCGGTACCAGCGCCGCCGCCGCCGCCGCCGCCGCCGCCGCCGCCGCCGCCGCCGCCCCCACCCCCACCTCCAGACGGAGCAGGCGCTGGGGCAACTACTGACTCCACAGCTATCGAAAAATGGCCTTGGTTAGTTGTCAAACAAGTGTTCCCCTTAACCACATGGTCAAACACCACAGAACCATCTAACCCAAAAAACACACACATCGGCGGGGACTCGTAACCCCCCAATCGCACGTCGGGAAACGTGACCGATATGGGATCGCCGGAGGCCCGAATATCGAGTTCTGATAGATTTTTAGCAGACAAGTCGACGGCGTCATAAGCCAAGAGCCCCAAAACGGGCGCCAGGAATCTGCGGCCAGGCAAAGGGTAGTACGAAGACGACCAATTACCCAAGTTTTGATACACCAAAGCAAGCCTCGTCACATATGGCTGCTCCACCACACCCACTGGGATAGTGAACTCTTTGTACATGCTCACCCCTCTCCGCCGCAGGCTGCCGCTCCTCAGCCGCAGGCCCGCCACTTCCATCCCTGTCAAGTTGGGGGGAACCTTTCCATCGTAGACAATGCCAGTTCTGGGCCGGACAAATGCCCTGTAGGCATAGTCTTGAAGCAGAGAATCGAGTTCCCTTGCAGAGAGATCTCCACTGCTGGGCTGCGAAATCACTGCTTGAAACCAGAGAATTGTGTAGAGACAAACAAGGAGCATTGAGGAAAAAAATAAACCAAGATTCAAAGAACCCTTTCCGAAGTCAGACGAATCTCAATGGCCATAGATAGATATAACCATTTTGCTTGGGAGAATCTGACCAGAAGTAGAGCAAATATGGATCTAAATTTATCGATGGAGAAGGGGATTTGTGGGATGGAAACAAGGGGATTTTTGGCATCAAGACAATGGCCTTTCTTGGCAAGAAATTTCCCCAAGTGAAATTCCCAAAAAATAAAAAAGGAAGGGATGAAGTTTGAGATTTGGGGCGGAGGTACAACTGGAAAGGAAAATAAATGAGGAGCAACTAACCTAACCACGCACAGCTGTGGTCGCCGCAGAGCAGACTCCACGTCTGGTTGTCAATTGCAACAAAAGCAGCCAATGATGGAGTGACACATCAGCTAAATATTAGACCATCAAGGACAAAATAAAAAAAGACCGCACTGGGTGGTAGTTCACGGAGAGAAGTATGCGTAACTCCAATCTCCAGAAAAATTACAGGACTGAACGGGTTTGTGCCAGAGTTTTGACTTTTGTTGTAAAATATGTCAATTACTTGCTAGATTATGTGAATTGGAAATTACGAAAAATTCAAATATATATTCATTTAACATTTTTTATATTGATTCAAGATTCAACCATACACTTCTTCAGAGTGGTGGGTTTTAAAAATAATCATTGATAGTGACTGTAATATGCGATTAAAGCTGATATTTATGATGTGGTCTTGTATTTAATCGAATCATTACTATAAAAAGAAAATTAAATACGAGGTATGAAGTACCTTATATCATGACTATTAATCTCAATCTTACATGATATAATATATCTTGTTGAATTTTACTCTCATAAAGGACGGCATTTTTTAAAAACATTTTTTAGGAAATAATAATAGTGAAATTTTGACCTTTGGTTTTTCATTCGCCATTAATATAAAATATATGAGCAGTGAATAATAGATACCTTTTTTTTTTTTTAAGAACAAAGATACATGTGTTGATTAATGAAGTATTTGCAATAATTTTTGTCATTGTTTTAATTAGAATATATAGAAAAAAACTTAAAATTGAAACATAAATAAATTCATAAATGCCCAAAAAATAGAAAAACTGATTATTATTTTGTAATGTAACTTAAAACTTTTGCAAAAACTATTTCGTTTTTGTTTTTGTTCTAATTGCAACTTGTTTAGATTTTTTTTTCCTCTGAAAACGAGAAAGTGCTTGTCTAGAGTTTGTAAATATTCTTTAGAATTATTTCTGCCAACAAGAGAAACATTTAAAAACACCCTTGTAACTATTTTCAATTTTCGATTTTCTTTTCGTATCCTAAATGCAAAAATAAGTTTTGGGAATACTCTTTTTATATTTTTAAGAAAAAGAAAAACACTTTTTGCTTCCTTGTTTGCAAACACTCCTAAATAAGTCAAAATGTTTTAATTGCCATCTAGTTGGTTTCCTTATAACGTGAATTATGATCAATACATGGCAAGAGCACTCTTTTTCTTCTGAAAATTAACAAAAAAGAGGGGCATAAAAAGTTTATAATTGTTCATAAAACTGACAACTATGAGTAAAAGTAGCACATATTATTTGTGATAATTAACAAATATGTATTTTTATTAACATTGGAATATATAAATAATAACTTTGATGACAAAATAAAAATTTCTATAAATTAAAAGTTTATTGGAAAATTTCCATAAAATGAGCGAAAGTAAAAAGTTTGAAGAAATATAAATTAAATTAAATTAGATATAAGAGAAAAGAAGAAGAAAATTTGAAAGTTAAAGTTGCATTAGAAATTTTATATAAAATATGGCAGAGAAAAAAATTTAAAGAAATAAAATGATTTAAATATAAAAGAAAAATAAATGTAAATAAGGGAAGGGTATTTTAGTCAATTCACTTTTGATAACCGAAAATTTGTGACTCTAAGCCAGTGCTTCTTAATATATGGTATAGATTTTGAAATAAATGAACATAAAAATTCAGATATCATTTATGTAAAAAAATTATTTAAGGGAATACATAAAGAATTATTTTCCTTGTACATAACTCTAAATTAAACCAGAGAATCCTTGAAACCATGCCACGCGAATTTCCTTTATCATCGAAGTCACGCTTGTAACAATAATTATTTCCTACTTGTGCATTATTTATTACGTGGTTGAGTCATTGAAAAGATCTCTTTCAACTCTAATTATTGACCTCTGTATTTCACTATCAATGTGAGTGTGACAACGAAACTTAAATTCAAAGTCTGTGGGTTCTGTTTGGAACTGGTTCTGCTTAAGCTAAAAGGTAATGACGTGCTTGTAGTGTGAATGGTTTTTGGTGTGAATATTTTGGCTATGTATGAAAGCCACTTTCCAGCTCTTATAGTTCATCGAATAAGTCACTTAATAAAAATTTTACTTAAATTTAAATTTAAAATTTTACACTTACATATACATAAATAAATAATTATTTTTCAAGCATCATATCTACTCACGATCAAATTAAAACCTATATACACACACACATATCCTCAAACTTATTTATATTTATACCATATAAATTAATTATTATTCCTACGTATTATTACATTATTCAATCATTGTTCTATATTTTATACATTACAAATAAACAAATTAAAATAAATCATATTATTCATCTCATTAAATCTTCATTCCTAACATATTATTCATCTCAACATAATCAATCGCCAAAACATCCCTTTCAAACACACAGCCTTTATGAATTGTGTTACTACTCATGTTTATTTAATTTATTTATCCGTATATGCACACAGTTACATGACAAGTTAGTGTAGACTGTAGAGGACAATAGTTGATTTTTATTGTATAAATGCACACATTTATGTTTGTTAATGTACTACGTAATGATATGTTTTTAAAAGAAGTAATGGTTGAACCTTAAATTCGAATTTTGAATTTTGAATATTGACGGTTTTTGTTTTGTGTGTATATAAGCAACAAATATATTTTTTTAAGTATTAAATGATTGAAATTGAATTATTTTAAGTAAGTTTTAATTGTAAAAGAGGATTCAAACATAGGAGTGGTTTTTAATTGTTTAATTTTAAGAATGAAAGAAATTTTTTGTCGTGATAAAGTTACTTTGATGTCCCAAAAATAAATTGACACCTCATATTATATTTGGACATTTGACACGAGCATTGAATGGAATAAAAATATCTTAAGTTAATTGGAGGATTAATTACACAAACTAAAACTAAGGAGCTCAACGAATTTATGATAATATAACATTTGTTCAAGGCAATAGAGAAGAGTTAGAACATTTTGAGAGGTTTGAGGAGTTAAGAGAGCTCGTGAATTTATTTGGTGCAATGTATGGAAGTTGATAGTAAATTTGGAACGTCAGGATCGATCCAAGTTTAGTCTTGATTGACTGTGATTTTACGATTGATGGTGGATCAACATTGCATGGTGGCAACTTCTTCAGTTGATCCCTACAAAAGCCTAATTGATCCAATGATAATGTAGAATTGATTGCATAAGAGTTGATCGACATAATTGAAAACCCACTTTCTAAAATTATGATCATGGACAATAGCAAATCAATTCAAGGCCCAAGGGAAGGTCCTCCAGATCTATTGTGATGCTTGCATGGAGAGGAAATTTTCCAAAATATGATTCTTTTTCAAATTAAGTAGGACTTTTTCTAAAATAATAATGCATGTTTTTGTAAGATTTTTGGCCAAATATTAGTACTATAAATAAGGTCTTTGACATATGCAAGAAAGCCCTCTGCCAGTTGATTAAATTACTTTTCCTTTATTTGCTGTAGAATTTAAGTGCAACTTAATTCTTGTAAAATTAAATCCAAATTGATTCATTTTGAGTTTTTTCCTAAAAGATTTGTGACGTATCAACTAACAAACTATGTTAGCTGTGGTCGTTCTATACTTAAAATTTTCAAATTCATTGTGTTTGGATATTTTTCAATAGTTCATGCAAGCAAGATTTGCATGGGTGCCAATTATGCCTTTATTAAATCTATCTCACGCTTTTGTAATTGTGTTAGCTGCATATATTAATTTTTTTGTCAACAAAGGAAAGATATTTTTATGTTGGCTATCTTTGAGAGAGGAGTTTTATTAGAAATAATATTTGATAAAAGTTGTGTTAGAATGAATAGTTAATTAATTATAGCTAAAAAGTGAGCAAACAATTATGCCTAGTGTGGAGCATATTAAACAATAAATTTAAAAAAAATATATTTGGTTGATTTTATACTATACTAGTTTTTTAGATAGAAGTATTTAAAAAACACAAACATGAAAGTGAATGAAGAAAAAACATGTTCGAAAGTGAGTATAAAAAATATTATAAGTGGTTTTAAAAAAAACAAAAGAGGACCATTTATTATATGTAGTTCAATATTTTCTTTTCATGTGTAAATTAGACTCAAGCATTTAGAATTAGAAAAGAAAACTGAGAAATACATGATTCTCAAAACATGGATTAAAAAAACAATAGTTAATAAATTTTGGATGGTTATCCATAAATTAAATTTAAGAATAATTAATGAAGAAAGAGAATTAGCAAAAGAAATTGATAATGAGTTACTTGGATAATTAATTACAAAAATTATAATTATAAATAACTTGCTATTTAAAAAATAATTAGTGCATAATTATTGACATATTTACAATGCTTTTGGTTGGAAATGTAGGATGTGGCATCCTGGGGGTTCTCAATATGATTTCTTCACTCTCTTTCGCAATGTATATCAATTCTATTTTCAATCAATTTTCTCTTGTGATTTTACTTTATTATATTTTTCTCTTCAAACTAATTCCTTTTCTCTTTAACTAAATAAAATTTTATATTTAAATATATCAATAGTTCATTCATATTATTATGCATATGTATTAGGCGTCTTCAACATATATTTTTTTTTATTGGTAATAGAATTGATGAAATCCAAATTATGTGTCACAAACTCTAATTCATCTCTAAAAATAGGTTATCAAGAAAGAACAATGGCCTGATTTATAAGTCGACTTAGAAACTTTCTTGGTTAGGAGTCACATTCTCTCCCACTTAAATTCGTCCATGCCCTCGAGCATAAGTTGTGCGCTCCCACAACTTTGGTTCACCACAAATACTTATGTATGCATGGACCCATCGTCCGAATCATGTACATCTACATGTTAGACATCGATCCATAAAGCCTACTTTGATACTATAAATGTCATGCATTCTAGTCCATTATAAGTGGCACAAGGACTTCCTTCGGCCCATGTGGGATGACATTCACAACAACTAATTTTCTAAAGATGAACTGGAGCCAACGACACGAGCATCCCAGGAAAACCATTAATGAAGAAGTGCCACGCCCCCAAATTTAGGTTGTGACATGATAGTACTTGCAAAAAAGTTTAATAGATACCAAAACCTAAAATATCAAAAACACACTAATCCATAAATTACAATTTGAGTTAAGTAGTAAATCTTATATACTTATAGTAGAAACAAAATGGACTAATTATTACATTGCAATGGAAATTAAAATAACATACACCTTCATTCATGAAACTTATTCATAAGAAAAGCTATAACTAGGCTCTTTCTTTCTTGTGCCCTTTAACCACCCCCATATCTACTCTTTCTCAGTAAGGTTTTTTACAAAATGGTTTTTGAAAATGTGTTAGTGACTAAATTGCCCAGCAAGAGGTTATTGACCTTTTTTGTTGGGATGTGAACATAATAAAACATATTTGATAATATTCAACCATTTATTTAAAATTCACAAAAAAGATAATAGTTAAAAATTCACATGTAAAGTATTACATATTCATCTCACTTGTATTATTCTTAGGTGTGCTCGGATATTCAAGCTATTCGTGTATCATTTTTATTGATTATGATTTTAATCTTTTACCTCGACTAAAGAGTCATAGCCCAACTTTTAGTTCCAACTAAGTGAGTCTTACTCTAATCTTTAATTTCAATTGAGTGAGTTGTACCCCAACCTTTAGCTTTGGTTAAGTGGGTCGTAACTCACCTATTGCCCGACGAGAGAGTGGAACTAGCTCCTTGTATTATCCCAATTGATCCCTATACTATTATGTCAAAATAGTCAATGTACACAATTAACTAACTCAAAACAATTTAAAATACGGCTTACAGGATATTCATTCACATCCAAAATATTTTCAAATAAAGTATTTTAAATCAAAAACTCACCAATTTGCATATATCAACCAATAATATTTTTCAAAAATATTTCAGAATAAGTTTTAACAAAATATAAAATTTTAGAAAACAATTTGGAATAATTCAGTGAACATATCATATTTGTAGGAAAATAATTTATTTAAAAAAACAATTATGAAAATTTGCAGATAATCATTTACCCGATTCCCACTTCCTGAAACTCACAAGTATGATTTTCTCGATTTTCTTTGCAAGTTAGACCAAATCACAATTCAATACTTAATTTAGCTAGATTCCTATTCTTTTAAATACTTCTGTGTATATCGCACGTGCCCTATGTTATTGTTCTTCCAGATTTTTGGTTGCCTACTGAATAGGCTTTTCTATTTAGAATTTATTTGATTAATATTCCCTATTTCTTGTTAAGTCTCGTACAACATATCTAAAACTATTTAAGTCTCAAAATTGGAAAAATTAGCTTTCAATAATGTAAAACACCATTTTGCCGCTTTTAGGTCCCGTGCTTGTGGAAATAGGTCTTGTGCCTACAAAAAATGGCTTTGCGCCCACGAATGCAATTGCAGCATATTTTGTTGGGCCTCACACTCAACATTGGCAACCACAAACGGTCTTCCTACAACTGCGAGACACTTGGTCGCAATCGCGCTTGCAACCATGGGTCGTTCTGTTCCACGCTGTGCTTTTAGCTCATGAACACGAGAGTGGTCATTGCGTTTGTCCTATGTAATTGATTTTATAAGACAAAAGCTTTTGGCTAAGGCAATGTATGATTGGAAAGTATGGAAAAGAGTTTTAGACCGGAATATTTGTCTTATGAAGAAACGCAGATTAATTATATGATTAAGTTTGTGAGTTCGACTAAATTCACTATCTCATTTGGTTGGGATAAAGTAAGACAAAAGGTTTATACGATGTGGTAATCACAATCGAAAATGTTCATAGTGATCTTAATTACTTCATCTTGATTGGGCTACAATATGAGCTGTAGGCTAGACATTATCTATGTTCTTCATACTATACTTGTTGTCAATTAAGAATGAACCTAGAGAGTCACATTTAAAATTGAGATGTGTTGTGAGTGTTAACTTGGTGGGTTGCATAATTTATTTAGTTACAATTAGATGGGATTAAATAAATTGCTATGGTACTTGTTAATGACGAGATCATTAATTAGAAATATAATGAAAATTTAATTTAATTAATGTGATTAATTAAATTAAATTAGTTGGACATAGATGGACTTTAATTATTAATATGATTTATAATTAAAAAGCATATGGACTGATTTATTAATGAAATTAACAACTAAGAGTCCATGGGTTATTTAATGAAAATGCAGATCATATAGAAGGTCCATGGAACTTATGTACTAAATTCTAGTGTCTCAACTATTTATATAGGTTTTGAAGGGTTTAAGACACATAAGAAAATCTACAAAATTTGTGCACCCTCCAAACAAGGGAGAAAACAACTCCTAGCGACCTCTTTTATCTCTCTTCTGTTAAAAATTCCTCCTAGTGCAAAAGTGTTTGCATTAGAACCCACAAAAAAGTTTTGTGGAGTGTAGAAGGAACTCACAAGCATTCTAATCATATGAACAATCTAGAAGTTAAGATTTGATGCGCACAACTCCAAGGATCCTACACAAAAAACTTGCAAATGTTGAAAAGATACAATTTTTATACTTGCTCTTGTTTATTTAATATCTTGTGTATTTTACAATATAAATAGATGGGGTTTGTTTTATTTACTTTCGCTACATGTGCATGATATTTTTAAGTGTAAAAACATTAATTTTTATGGACAAACCCCTATGAAATCCAGCACTAGTTTCCCAAAAGTTTGAGATCTCCAGTTGATGGGTTTACCATGAATCTCCTAACATGTCTCTCGAATGTGTTGTTAGGTTTCATTGACTACAGGATGCCAAAATTTTCAAATTTCAATCACAAAATAATTAGAGAAAGCAGCAAAATAAATAAAATCTCAACCTAGTTTGCTTTCATTGCATAAAATGCATAACCATAAATTTTAGAATAGTTGCTTGGATGATTATCTGGAATTAAATCTTATAGTTTCTGTCTATGATTTGTAAGTTATGATAAAGTCCTAACCTCTAGTTTGTCCACATAAATAAGTCATTAGTTATGGTTCTCTAACAAAACTCCATGAATTTCTTTATGAAATCTCGCAACTCTTGTATTTGGAGAATTTCTTGAGAGAAAATTAAGAGAGGCTGGTAATTAATTTTCTTTCACGTGTAAGTAGTTAATATTGAATAGTGCCCGTGCGAGCAGTGTTGATGGGTACTGTTCATGTGAATAGTGTTTTCTTTTGGTGCACTTCCAATTCCTTAGTCTCAAGGCACAATCCTATTTATATACTAAGATACTTAAGGCCTATAGAGTGGGCTTCATGGGTTTTCACATGGATCTTAAAACTAACCCAAGCCCATCCACCTTTAATAATTAATCTAATTAATAATTAAAACCCATTTAAATTATTTCCTTCAATTTAATTAATTTTATTAATTAAATTAAAGGCCTATTATGTTTCTAATCGATAATCTCCATTATTAACAAATATGATATATATAAAAAATAATTCTCTTGTGCCTTATCTCTTTAATTTAATTAATCTTATTAATTAAATTAAAGGCCTATTATGTTTCCAATCAATAATCTCTATTATTAACAAATATAATAGGTACAAAATAATTTTCTTATGCTTTGTCTCTTTAATTTAATTAATTCCATTAATCAAATTAAAAGTTTATCATCTTTCTAATTAATGATTTCATCATTAACAAACACAATGAGGAATAAATCATTCTAATTAGTCCAATCCAATTGCAACCAAATTAAATCCATCATAAGACTTCTCAAGCCACATCCACGAGACTTTTCAAGCGTTGTGATCACCACCTTGCAAATGCCTCAAACTATTGCCTCATTTTTATGTGTGACTATCTAAGTTCATCCTTAGTTGACAATAAGCATAACTCAAAACATATAAGTAACACCTTACATGTAGCTTATATCGTAGCCCATCTAAGGTGAAGTGAATGGATCACCGTGAATCCTCCCGATTATGAATACCATACGGTATGGACCTTTTGTTTTGTTTTGTCCCAACTAAGCAAGCTATGGATTTAGTGAAACTCACAAATTCAATCATATGGCCTTTTGATGTTTCCTCATTAGATTAATGTTTCTATCGACAACTCCTTTCTAATCATACAGTACCTTGGTCAAAGATTTCCATCTCATGGAACTTGAATTGTATAGGACAGACACTTTGTTTACTTGTAAGGAGACAAATCTCTTATTAAAACTCACACATGCCTTTATACACACTCGGACAATGGCACTTTGGGTTCATAACTCTATCTTATACCAGAATAAATATTGGCCCTTAATGTTCTAATGACACATTGGCCATCATGTGTATAAGATAATCATGTTGTCTCAAGTCTAAGGTATATATACACTTAATACGATCATGAAGTAAGACACTGACAGCAAAAAGTGAACTATGTGTCTGCTTCGTTCTCCAAGTTAATGTCTAAATGCTCATACTCTAACAATGCATCCACACACATATATTCTTAATACCTCATATAGAACGGTGTGACACTCATCGTATAAATATAAGGTATGCAAGTCGTGCTGAGACTTTAATGCCCTTTAGAGCGTTTGTGACTCGCGGACTGGTTTTAGTGATTGAGTACTAAGGCAACCTTATGTCCATATTCATAACCCTTTATGAATAAAACCTCTTAACATAATCACATGGGTATATGCAATACTTTACGCCATTCAAGATTTATATGCATGAAAACACTGCTAAAATATTGATAAAATAATTATCAATACTTTATTAAATAATAATAACAACATTTACAATTAATGTCTCTCAATATCCCTTGTTGATAATTTGGTGTTAGATGGTATATTATAAACAATCTCCTGCTTGCACTATGGTGTTAATGACTTTAATGTAAGTTGCTATAGTATCTAATGCCAATCTGCTCAAGATGGTAGTCTAGCTGTTCTTGTGTCATCGGCTTGGTGAGTTTAGCAACATTATCTGTTGAAACTATCTTCTATATGGCAATATCATCCATTCCATTGATTTCTCAAATGATATGATATCGTCCCTTGATATGTTTTGATTTTGGATGAGACTTTGGTTCCTTTACTTGTGCAGTCGCACCATATTGTCACAACAAAGTGGCAATAGCTAATCCATTCTCGGAACCGCTTGAAGCTCAGTAATGAACTTCTTAATCGAAACAGCTTCCTTTGCAGCAACACATGTCGCCATATACTTAGCCTTAGTGGTGGAATCTGTAATGGTGCTTTGTTTGGAACTCTTCCAACTTGCTACTTCTCCACTAAGGGTGAAAATGTATCTAGAAGTAGATTTTCTATCATCAACATTTGATTGGAAGTTAGAGTTAGTACAGCCATCCACTTTTAGTTCACCAGCTCTATTCACAAGTATCATATCCTTCGTCATTCTCAAGTACTTAAGGATACACTTCATAGAATCCTAATGTTGTTTATTAGGATTTGCTTAGAACCTACTTGTAGCACTTACGTCCTAGGTGATATCTGCCCTTGTACATACCATTGCATACATTAGGTTTTCAATTGCTGAAGTCTATGGAATAGCAACCATTATTCTCCTCTCATTATTTATCTGTGGGCATATAGACTTTGAGAAATGGATGCTATGCTTAACTAACAGCAACTCTCTCTTAGAGGTTCCGTCCTAAACTTCTTTAGGACTTTGTCTATGTAAAAAGTTTGGGAGAGGGCCATCAATCTTTTTACTCTATTTCTATAAGTATAAATTTCTAAGATATAAGTCACTTCTCCTAAGTCTTTCATAGAGAACATGCTAGATAACCATGTTTTGGCGATGGTCATCATCCGAGCATCATTCCTAATGAGAAGTATGTTGTTTATATACAATACTAGGAATGTAATTGCACTCCCATAAACTTTCTTATAGATGTAAGGCTCATCCTAGTTTTTGATGAAGCCAAACGATTTGACTACACTTATAAGGCTCATCCTCGTTTCTGATGAAGCCAAACGATTTGACTACACCATCAAAATGAATATTCAACATCTTGATGCCTGCTTAAGGCCATAAATAGACTTTTTAAGCTTGCATACTTTATGAGACTCACCTTGGACCTCAAAACCACATGTCTACACCATATAGATATTCTCCTTGAGAAACTTGTTAAGGAATTAGTTTTCACATCTATTTGCCAAATCTTATAGTCCAAGCAGGCAGTTATCGCAAGAAGTATCCAAGTAGATTTAATCATAGCTATAACCAAAATGGTCTCCTCATAGTAAATACCCTCTGTTTGATTGTAGCCTTTCGCTACAAACTTGACCTTATAGGTCTCCACTTCACTAGTTGAACTAATCTTCCTTTTGTAGACCTACTTCCATCTAATAGAAACTATTTTCTCGAGTAGATCTACTAAGGTTCAAACTTAGTTTGAATACATAAAATTCATCTCAGACTACATAGCCTCCTGCAACTTGGTGGAGTCCCTGTCCATTATTTTTTGATCGTATATAGAAGGATCATCCCCATGATCATTATCTTTCGTAATGATAACTCTTGTATGTTCTTTAGGAAATAATCATATCTCTTTGGTGAATAAGGGACTTTACTCGATTGTCACGATGGTTGTATCATAAAAGGTGTTTCTT
Source organism: Avicennia marina (assembly GCA_019155195.1). NCBI lineage: Eukaryota > Viridiplantae > Streptophyta > Magnoliopsida > Lamiales > Acanthaceae > Avicennia > Avicennia marina. Next base: position 8,255,070 of record CM032764.1, read on the forward strand.
GAATAGGTAACTACTGTATAGGTTCCTCGCTTCATCTCTCATGCTCAACTTCCTTAAGCACAATAATCCTACCAACACCCTATTTCTAAATGAACTCTTCCTCCATTATGTGTGCTTGATAACCAATAATAATCCTTTCTTCAACTAGGAGGTAGAACTTGGATCCCATAGAATCCTTAGGATACCATACCAAGTAACTTAACATGGTCTTCATCTCTAACTTATCCACCTTACTTTACTTAAGGTAAGCTGGACATCCTCAAATACTGATATACTTTAGGTTTGGCTTCCTCTCACTTCACATCTCATGAATGGCCAAAGGAATGGACTTAGAGGGAATTCTATTCAAGACATGAGCAGCTATTAAGAGGGTGTGTCCCCATAAAGAAATGCAATAAAGTCTAATTTCTATGCTCAATTGCACCTTTCAACTGAGGAGTTGCCAATGGTGTGAGTTTTAAAACAATTCCATTTTCCTTAATGAATTCCACAAACTCAGCGCTTATGTATTAACAACCACAATTCAATCATAATGCCTTTCCATGCTTGCTAGTTTGTTCTCTAGTTTAGTCTTAAATTCCTTAAAATTTTTTGGGATTCATGTTTGTACTTCAGCAAATACACATACTCATACCTAGAAAAATTATTGATAAAAATAATGAAGTAGTGAAATCCTTCTCTTTCCATTTCGTTCAATGGCCCACAAATGTCGATGTAGACTAACCCCAAGACCGATGTGGCTCTCTTGACATGTCCATCAAGGACGCTTGGCCATCTTGCTTAAGATGCAAGGTTCACAAGTCAGACAAAGCTCCTCTTCCAATGGCCTATAAGCTCATCTTTCTCTAACTTGCTAATCTTAGCTTTTGTAGCATAGCTTAAATTGAAATGCTACAATTGTTTAGGATTTAAACCATCCCTAACACGTTTGTTTGTTACAACATTCATCACAGGCTTATCATTCAAATTCAAATTGTACAAGTTATTTACCAACAGGGCAGATCCAATTAATTTGTTACAATAATAAAATTGGTACTTATTATCTCTAAAAGCAAATTCATAATCTTCTTTTACTAGTAATGGTACAGAGACAATATTCTTGAGCCCATTTAATAACAAGAGACAATCTCTTAGGCCTAAAACATGACCAAGTGATAACTTAATTGAAGTAGTGCTAATTGTAGTGGTTGGAACACTTGCTCTACTACCAACTCTAATCACTACTTCTCACTTTTGAAACGACGTACTCTCAGTTTTCATTTGGCACTCAAGAGAGGTAATTGTAATAAAATTGAAAACCTTGATTAATAATTGAATTGAATTAATATGTTGTTCTATCTATAGAAGGAATATTCAATTGAAAAAGCTTAGCTCACATGCATATAAGGAAAAAAGGGAACAAATATTTATGTAAACTAGGAAAGTTGAAATTTCTTCATGTACAAACTTGATTGTCTCAATGGTTGCACGATCAATTGAGATTGTATTGATCTTAATTTAGTCAAGGTTGATGTTGCCAACATAATCCTACTTCTAGCTCTTGATTACAGGTGATCACTCTTAGCATGCGATTGATCAATCCATTTGTGCATGCCATTTGACAAGATTGTTTTACTCATTTTCATGGTTCTATCATGTTGCCTCATTTAGGCTTTACATGATTTGCACTGAGTTGATTAATGTGGCTTACTTTGGTTCTTAATTGCTTCTTTTATGATTTGACTTCATATCTTCTTGCATATATTGCAAAAATGCAACAAAGGAATTCTTAAACCTCCTCACTCTCATTCTTGTATTTGATCCCATTGGCGTTGTTAGTGGATCTTGGCTTGGAACTCCAATGTCCTTAGCCATGTGGTTTGCATTTGGACAAATTTTCACCGCCTTACTTGAAGATAATGTTGTTTGCATTACTTAGTTAGAAGAATGATATATTAAAGGTGATTTATAAAAACACACTTCTATAAAGTCCTTTTTTGCTTCTGATCTTCAATAGAATGGTCAAATTAGTGTTCAAAAAACTCATTTAGGTTAAAATCAAGAAGATTCATTTACAAAATCACTATTGACTTTTATATTTGAGAAGTTAATTTGTAAGATTGGAATATGCTATTGGAAAGATATCAAATCATGTGCACAAGAAGTGGTAATTACATTATACTCTTTTTCACTTAATCAAGGCTTCCTCTGACTAATGTTCTTAATAAGATAAAATTTTATTCAAGAAAATGTAATATATTTAATTCATTAGGCTCTTATTTCACTAGGGTTTTCTTTGCCATTTTCATGAGGTATTTTTCTAACAAATAGACATACAATAGGGACTATTATGAAATTTATTGTAGATATAATGTATGATGCTCACCGTATTCTCCATTTTCATCTAATGGTCTCCCACATTACTCTATATAACTCTTACAACCCCATGATGTTGCACCTAACATTGGGAAACTCTCATATAGCTTATATAATATCCTACAATATAGTATCTTATAATATACAATGAAATTATAAGGGTGGATCTTAAACCTATATATAGGAGTTAGTGAGAGGATGAATAACAAGAAAGAAACTTGATATGTGTCATCACCACACTAAAATCATAAATATGTAATAGTAGTACTTAGTGAACACGAGTACTGTATACACAAGGAGTGTGTGTGCATGTGTGTCAATCAATGTAATTAAGTGTCTATTAATTAGGCTATCCTAAAGAGGTGATAATAAAAATAATAAAGAAATTAACTAGCAAACACTTTGATAGCAAAGCAGATGGAGACAAATCACAAGATTCCAATAATGAAGAGTTAAGTCCTTTTTGTTGTATTCGTGCCCAATGTATGACAAATTCTGTCTATTATTAGTTTAATTGACTTGTTGTAGATTGCTAAGCTTAATCTTGTTAAGATATTCTACTAAACTCTTTGAACACTTTAATTCAAAATCAAGTGTGTTCCTACAACCCACAAAAATTGAGGATTTAATTATATGATTAACAATATGAATCTACACTAATCTTATGATTGTTATGTCTACAAATCTAATGTTTACAACTGAATGTCTAGTGCATAAGTTTCACTCCCGTTGTTTTTCGCACAGCTACAAATTAATTAAAATCTTTTCAAATCCTTTAATCATAATTCAATTCAGCTGCGAGTAAATAAAAGTAAATGAAAACCATATCTAAAGATTTCATTATCCTTTAAACTTAAAATTCCTAGAAAATGGACGAAAAAACTTTGTTGTGATTGGTGAGTTATGTAGAAGCAATGTGGATTCCTCCTCCTTTGCTCTTCTACCTTCTCCTTGACCTCTAGGTGTTTCTCACATCTAAAGCTCTCAAAAACTCTCCCCTTAATAGTATCTAATCATAATTTATAGGCGTGGTTGGCTGGGGTTACAAGACAAAAATTGGACCAAACTACCCTTGAAAAAACCCTTGACTATTCATCGCACTGCTTCTTGCAGTTGCAACACCTCCTATTGCTCTTATAAATAGCCTTTTTGCTCCTTCAATCCCAGAACTGGTTGTCACATGGCTGCCTTCTATCATTCGTAGTTGTGAGTACCTTATCCTTGATCATGCTTATGGCTGCAACAAAATGACCGTTCCACTGTCTTCTCTTCCAAGCTGTGGTTTATTCTGTTGCGATTGCGATGTGCTTCCTTGTGGCCATGACTGTGACTTTGGTAAAATGTCCAACTTTTATCACTTTCATTCCTATAGGTGCAAAGCCTCCATTCATGGTCCTAGGCTTCTCCTTTGTGGCCACAAAACCTGGAAATTGGACACAAACATTGCTAAAGTCTAGGCATTATCCAAATTCAATCAAATATAACCTAAAATACATCATAATTGACACTTATACGCATAGGAAACATAATATGACCAATTAATGTTCAAATGAGTGTAAATATTTATGATAACAGAGGTGGAAAATATGTTATAAATTCATGAGTTATTACACTCCCAAACTTATTCATTTGTTAGTCCTTAGAAAACTAATCCTTGCTACACATAAGAACAATTTTCAAATTAATGATGCATGAAGTTACGAAGTCTTGAAATTAGCCACCCCTTTTAATTTGAAAAATCTCAAGAATAGATATAAGACGCATAGTTCTAAAATCATTGAAAATCATAACACCCTTAACCCAATTGCATCTCCAACATAAATTCTCGTTTGTGTGTGACTCTCCTTAACCTTTAATTTCTCCAACACTTTGATGATTCTATTACAAGTCAAAAACAACTAGTTTAGGAACAACTCACCTCACTAGTCAACTCACTCTCCTTTGAACAAATTTAAATAAAAATTTGAAGGATTAATAGACTACTAATGTTGGTTGCAATTTTTTTTCTTTTTCTTTCTCCATAGTTATTCTTTTTGTGCTTTTGTGAGCTTTCAATAGTTTTTGTAAGTAGTTGGGAGTCTTTTTTACATGAAGGTGAACAACGCTCATTGCGAATCCTCGATTACTCAACTCATAAAAAATTCAAGATGTTATGCATACTCATAATTACGTGACGATTTTACGTGAGAATGAATAGGGGTCTTCACACAATCTTAGTTACTATGTCACTCAAACTAGTGGAATAGAAAAGTTTTCATATGCTCACTTTTTTTCATTTTCTTTTTCTCTCTTTTCTTTCCCAAATTTTCCAAATTTCTTGCAATAGCCTAGCTCACCTCCCTTCCCTTCTATTACCGTCATTCATCCTTTAGAGAATTTTTCAAAACATTAAAGAAAGTCTTACATCCTTAAACAAATAGTTCTTTCCTCACAATAGAACTTCTCAAGTGATCCAGCATTCAAAGGTGTGGAGTGGTGACCATAAATGTATAGAAATCTTGTCTTTGACAAATTTGGCCAATGTTGATTATCTTTAAGAATAATTAAAGAACCACACAAGCTACTTAGCTTACAAGATTTCAACTTAGAATTTCATCACAAATTAAGTTTAGTGACCACAATTTCATCATCTTTCATCACTTCATTATCATTACGGCAATGTAGATCATTTCAAACACAAAATATTTCTCAAAAGTCTTCAACATGACCACAACACAAAAGCATTCAAACATCCAATTCAACCTCAACAATTACGTACTCCCTCCCCTAGATATATGTTGTTGCCATTGCAATAATCACAACCACAAAATTAAGTCAAGCAACAAAGAAAGATACAACCTGCTTGGGGTAGTGAAAGGCACCGCATCCTCTTTTTTTAGTTGACGAATTTCTCATTTAACTATTCTTCCTTATGCTACATTAATTCTACACCAATTGGAAAAACAATACATAGCACTTCTTCCCATGCAACCATAATAATAAAAACTAGCAAATTAAACCTAACACTACTAAAATAATGGAAAGCAGGTAAGAGGAGCTCGGGTCGCCTCTTGAGAAACATTGCATTTTATGTCTATAGCTTAATATTCTTATAGGTTAGGTTGGAAGTTTAGTATACATAGGAGTCCACAACCCCCCGAGATGCAGTGAATTCATGTTTTCTTACTCTTTTTCTCTTCCTTTTTGCTCTTCTTTTCCTTGCCTGCTTTTCTTGCTTTTGTATCAACCACGGAGGCTCTTTAGACTTACCCAATATGCATGCGTTTTCTTCAGCCATCAACTTCTTTTCTTTCACCTATTCCTCTTCTTTTTTCATAACCAAATCATCACTTAAAATAGTAGCTTGAGAGTCAGGCACTTGCAACATGGAAACCTCTTTTTTTACCTCATGTGGGTGATCAATGGAAAATGGGGAATATATAAAGGATGTTACCTCATTAGGGCTGATATATAAAGTTAAGTTACCTCTTTCTATGTTAATTATCACCTTTGTAGTAGCCAAGACCCAATATATAAGTGCTGACCTCCTCTCAATCTTCATATCCATTGCAACAAAGTTCATAGGAAAGATGAATTCCCTCACATTTACCAAGACATTCTTCAAGATTCCTAATGGTTGTCTCACTAATCTATCTACTAGTTGCACAACTATCTTAGTAGGTTTCAACAATGTAATACCTAGTTCTTGAATGGTAGAAAAAGCCATCACATTTACACTTGTATCTAAATTACAAAGTATTTTATCAAATGAATTCTTTCTAATAGAGTATGGTATAGAGAAACTTCCTAAATCCTTTAGCATTAGTAGTAGGATATGTCCATTCTCCATTTCCTCCTCTAACTCTTCTATCTTCCACTTTTGAGAAACAACTTCCTTCAAACACTTATCATAATTTAGGAACCTTTTCTCAACTTTAATTAATGGAGCTTTTACATTCTGCTCTTCAAACACCCCTCAAAACTTAAATACTTGCTAAAGCCTCTGTGAATATGGAATGGTTGGGTTGTATGGCTTCAGTATGGGAATTTCCTTCTTTTCTCAAAGCTCTCCACTTTTGGCTCTTGAATTTCTTCTACAACATTCCCTCCGCAATCTTCACACCCATGACTTTCACACACTTGATTGGATTGTTTCTAGTGTTGCTTAGCATTGTTCTAGAGGGTCTACTTGCCATGTCCTTCATTAGCTAGCCTACTTGAAACTCTAAATTTTAGATGGAGGCTTGTTGATTCTACGGTGAAGTGTTAGTCCTATACATATAACCCTGCTAATATAAGCTAAATTTAGGGGATTCTGCCATCTTGGGTTGGATGTGTTCGAGTAGGGATTATTTAGTGCTCTTTCTTGATTGTTTACAAAGTCTACATACTCCATTGAAATTTGCCTACCACTCGAACTATCAGCCTGACATTCATGTGTAGGGTGTAGACCCACACACATGTCATAAGTTTGTATCATAGCAATTGAAAAGTGTGAGTATTAGTAGCAATATTATCAAGATTTTTAGACAACGGCTCTACTTGTGTAGGAAGAGCGGTCAATGTATCAACATCATGTATCCCAGCTACTCTTCTTACAGTGAATTTCTTTGTGTGCCATTGATATGCATTAGACACCATCTCTTCAATAAGATTTGAAGACTCTTCTAATAATTTGTTCATCAATGTACCTCTACCTGCAACATTTAATACGATTCTCAATTGCCCACTGATATCACTATAAAAAGTTTGCATTTGCAACCATAAGGGGTACCCATGCAGTGAATACTTCCTCAATAACTCATTGAATTGCTCCCAAACGTTTAGTAGTGTCTCAATTTCCAATTGTTTGAATATCCCAATGAGTAACCACAATTGAGTTGCCTTTGCAAGTGGAAACTACTTTGTTAAAAAATTATTTACCATATCCTCCTCATAATAATGCCACCTAATGGCAAAGATTGGAGCCACTGTCTTACATGTCCTCGAGAGAATGGGACAATCTAATCTTATTTACATCATCAGATAGCCTATGAAACTCTACTATATGGAATAAATCCAAAAAGCTCACCAAATAGGTGTCGGCACCCTTGTTAAGGGTTCTTCTAAATTGATTTGGCTATACCATATTGATTAATATAGGTTTCAACTTAAAATTATTAGTGCTCACTGGTGGCCTAACTATTGTAGTCATGTTTAAGTTCATCACTAGCAAATATATGGTCACAAATGGCTCTTTGGTTTATTGGAGGAAGGTGTTCCTGAACAATCCTTGTCAATAGAATCTCCCATCAAAAAAGTAAAAAAAGAATAAAAAAGAAATGCAAACCATGAACGAAATAAAAGATAAACAATAGCTTAATCTAGCAAACACTTGCAGTTTCAATAGCAACCATTATCCTCTTTGATAACGGTGCGAAAATTTGATGCATGCCATCACTACACTAAAAATATAAGGGTGTAAGAGTAGTACTCGATGAGCGCGAATATCATATTCTCAAGTAGGGTGTATGTGCATGTTAATCAATGTAATTAAGTGTTTATTATTTAGGATATCCTAAAGTGAAGATAAGAAAAATAATAAAGAAATCAACTGGTGCACTTCGAGATCAAAGTAAATGGTGATAGCTAACAAGATTCCAATGATGAAGAGTCTAGTCCCTTGTGTTGTGTTCACGAACAATGTATGGCGAATTATGTCAATTATTAGTTTAACGGGTTTGTTATGGATTGCTAATCCTAATGTTGTTAAGATATCCTTTTGAGTTCTCTTAACACTTCAAATCAAAATCAAGTGTTCCCATAACCCAATCAAATTGAAGATTTAGTTTTACAATTAACAATATGAATCCATACTAGTTTCCTCCTCCATTACTTTTCTTGTGCCTTCTTCTTGATCTCTAGGCCTTTCTCATGTCTAAAGCTATCTAAAACCCTATCCTTAATCATGTCTAATCATAAATGATGAGTGTGCGTAAGAAGGGTTATAAGCATTATAAATAATTATGAGACATCGAATAAGACATTCCTTTGTTGTGATTACATTCAAGCAATAATAATATAGTTTGCTTTTGTACATTGATTGTTTGTTTTCTTACTTTCCTACTTCTGTCCCTAATTATAAGGAAATTGTTAATCGCCTATTGTTAATCAACCAATGACTTCCCCTTATATAGGGAATATCCAGATGACCACGCCTCACTACTTAAACCCTTTTCTACACTACACTACTAAAGAATGCAAACGAACAATGATATGACCATCCCCCCCTTGTTCAACCACAATCACAACAACCTTTAGGCCATACGAGCCTAAGAGAAGAGGCATTGATTGCCATAGCCACAACAGTGGCCTAACACTAACTCCTACCCAAGCTAATGGGGGAATAAGACCCATTATAAAGATCTAAAGAGGCCTATGTGCTAATGTCAATGGGTCACATAAGAAATGGTTCAAAGAAATGAAGGACAACTTTGAGTTAATGAAACTTCTAACTGAGGTGTGACCAAAAGTGGTGGTGCCTTTCTTAGTCGGCAAAGTGGCACAGTGGTGAGAAGGAATTTTCCATGCATTATTGGAAGAAAGATTAATTATTGGGCCAAATTTCAAGAGGTATTCCTTAATCACTTCTTTTTGAATGCCATTTTACTACAAAAAATGGTAGAGTTCAACAATCTAGTCTAGGGGCCAAATATGCCAGTGGTGGAATACTCCACTAAGTTTCATAGTGAGGAAAGTATTTTCCAATGGTAATGGTTAACCTTATGTTGAAGAAGCATAAGTTCACAAGGGCCTTGAAGAGCTGGATGCAGACAGCCCTAGCATTATAAGAAGTGCGAACTTTTGATGAACAACTAGGAGCCACCATCTAGGCAGAGGCAAACATCAACTAGTTAGAGGTTAAGAATAACTTGAAACAGCCAAAGCCAAGCTTAGGTTTTTGGAGGTGGGCAATAAGGACCTTCGACTAGGCCACTGGCCAATAAGAGGCCTAATCAGTCAAGCAATGACTAAAGCTCATCCCAACCAATAGAGTGTACTTTATATTATTGTAGGCACATTAGAGTGTGCCACATATTGATCACACTTGCTTCAAATGCAACTAGCAGGGTCATAAGGCTATAGACTACCCACACAATGCCTTCAAGAAAGTCGTCACCAACACCAACAACATCATGGCACTAGTAGCAATAGTAACAACCATAGGTTGAGGTTAGCAAATATTAGGTCAAAAGGGAATGCTACGTGTTTTCCACAACTCAAGAGATAATGCTAAAGATGTGGTTGTCGGTAACATCACGGTCAACCACCTTAATGCTTTTACTTTATTTAATTGGGTGCCACGTATTCATTTATTTTAAGGGGACTCGCAAAGTACCTAAAGCGTAAGTTGATAACATGAAAATGACCATATAGAGTAGCCACACCTAGAGGAAAGGTACTAATATCCAACTTGATGTATAGTGATTGTGATGTAGACCTTGGCGATGCTAGGAATTAAAAGCCAACTTGATATGGCTCAAAATGCATAAGTTTGATGTGATTCTTATGATGGATTTGCTAGCAAAAAGTTTTGCATACATAGGCTGTGGAAACAAAGTAGCAAACTTTTACCCACCTATGGGCGACAAATTCTGCTTACCAGAAACACTAGGGATCAACCTAGTAAGGCTAACTCGCTACTTTCTATAGCTCTAGCTGAGAAAGCCATCAGAAATAGGTGTGAGGCCTATCTAGCATGCATTGTTGACAATGTATGAATGAAGGCTAAGGACGGAAGTCATCCTAGTGGTTAGGGATTTCCCAGATAACATACTTGGACCACTCTCAAATAGAGAAATTAAATTTAAGATTAATTTGGTGCTGGGAGTCTTGAAAGTGCTATATAGAATAGCCTTAGTAGAGTTAAAAGAGCAGAAGGTACAACATCAAAACTTGTTAGACAAGAAGCAAATCTACCCAAGCGCATCACTCTGGGGAGTCGCTATGCTATTTGTAAAGAAGGACGATAGTTTGAAGTTATGCATAGACTATAGGGAGCTCCATAATATTACAACAAAAAATAAGTACTCCTTGCTAAGAATTGATGATTTCTTTGATCAACTTAAAGGGGCCAAGGTGTTCTCCAAATTTGACTTTAGGTCAAGGTATCATTAGCTGAAAATAAAAGCCAAGAACATATCTAAAATGATCTTTAAGATGAGGTATAGGCATTTTGAGTTTTTAGTGCTACCATTTGTGTTAACTAATACCTTAGTGGCCTTCATGGACTTTATGAATTAAGTGTTTAAGCTATCTTCAGATAGCTTTGTGGTGTTGTTCATAGATGACATTTTGGTCCACTTGCCGAGTAATGAGGCACAAAAAGAACACTTGAGGAGAGTCTTAAAAACACTTAGAGAGAAATAGCTAAACATTAAATTCAATAAATATAAATTTTAGCTAAGGATTGTGGTGTTCTTAGGGTACATAACAATTGAGAAGGGAGTCTTGGTGGACCTTAGGAAAATCAAGAAAATTGTAGAATGGCTGAGGCCCACAAATGTAACAGAAGTAAGGGGTTTCTTAGGACTTATGGACTATTACTAGAAGTTTTGTTGAAGGGTTCGCTAGTATAGCAACACTTATGACTCAACTTACTCAGAAATAGAGGAATTGAATGGAGCCTAGAGTGTGAGAAAAGCTTTACGGAGTTTAAGGAAAAGTTAACCTCAGCACCGATATTGGCCCTACTTAACACGGGAGGCAACTGCATTATTTATCGTGATGCTAGCAAAAGTAGATTAGGATGCGCTTGGATGCAGAATAATTGGGCAATAACTTATGCATTAAGGTAACTAAAACTGTATGAGCTTAACTACCATACGCATTACTTAGAGTTACTAGTGGCTTTTGCCTTGAAGATTTGAAGATATTATCTCTATGGCAAATATTGTGAAATATGCATCGACCATAAAAGCCTTAAATCCCTGTTCAGTCAAGAGTTGAACGTGAGATAGGGGCAGTGGTTGAAATTGATTAAGGATTATGATTTAGTAATTAATTATCACATAGGCAAGGCAAATTGAGTGGCTGAGGCTCTAAGTCAAAATGGCATTGGTGTTGATGTGGGCGTTAAGGCTAAGATTAAAGATCCAAAGGTTTTTAGAGGTCTAATGACTTGAACTATAGCTAAAAGACTTAAGGAAGCCATAATGATGCTTGTGAAGGAATTTAGGGAGGCTTTTGGACATTTGGAAGAGCTTAAGGAGGAAGCAAAACTTTCGTGAGTGCATTTGGCATAAAGAGAGCTTGAAACTAGGTTGGGAACAACTTCTAGCTCAATCCGAGAGGATACTCAATCAAGCTCGAGTATGAGATTGATCTGATAACTAGGCAATTGTTAGCATGCTAGATGATAGGGTTTTGGTCTTCATGATTAGGAATTGGCTACTTGATCATGCCTAATGTGACTGTAGATCCTGATGGCCATGAACTTTCTATTTTCATGATCCAAACACCCAAATTAATATTCAAATTGAGTGCGATGTCGAGTCAGATCCAGATTTGGTTAGGAATTTATCTTTTGCATATCTTTTAATTTTGACACAACTTATTTATGTGATTTTTAGGGTAACAAATCCATGTGAAAACTAAATTGAATTATTCCAATTTTTCCTTGGTTGATTAGTGGCATATCAACCAACTAACTGTGTCAGTTGTAGCCATTCTTCTATTAAAGTTCATTAAGGATTGTTGCTTTGGATTGTTCTTCATGATTCATGCAAGCAGGTTTCATTGGGTACTAGCATATGTTGACAAATTTGTATCTTTACACTTTCGCTCATACGTCAATTAGCATTAGAGTTAGTTGTTTTTGATTTTGTCTAGTCAAGGGTCTAGATACCAATTTAATCTTATTTCTTTTGTGTTCTTCATATCCAATTGTTTTCGTGTCTTCATTATTTTGTTTCTTGTTCCTAGTTAAAAAAAATTAAAAATTTATTGGGTAAAGTTGTGAATTGAAAACTAAGACAAAAAGTAAGGAGAACAAGAAAAAACCTACAAAAGTTGAATGGAAAAGGAACATGAAAAAAGTTGTGATTTTTTTTGAAGTTTGATAGCAACTTGGTCCTTAGGTGTTGGAAAATAGTGGACAATCAAAAGGAATTGAATTAAGAGTAAATTTTTAAAGTTTGAATCAAGCAGATTGCGAAATTTTATACATAAAACCGATCACATCGTTAGTCTGCATCAATCGCGCATGGTTTGTGTCTTTCCCAAGATGGTCACGAATCTTCCCAAGTTGATCATGTCTTTGGTTTTGCTTTAAACCAATACTCGTTTACTCTAGGATCCATCGCGACCTTGTCGTTTTAGCTAGGATCAATCCCTTTGAGTACAGATCGACCCATCATGTCATTTTCCTTATCTGAGTTGATTCGTTTGTTCCTGGATTGATTTTGAACCCCTAATTTCCGTTCATTCACACATTTAGACGTTGCTTATGGGTATGTTACTTAAATTGCTAAGAATTCTTCCAATATTAGAAGGTGGACACTGGAAATTAACTAGTGAGTACATTATTTGACTGGATTTTCATGTAATGTATGAGTTAAAGGTAAAAGCAGATTGAATTACATCTAGTGAGATGAGAGGACACTTGCACACACTTCACATTACTACTTTTCTTCTATATTACATGCATTTACAGGGTGTTTTGATAATTAGTAGTTAGGAATAAAATTTTTAATATAAAGTAGCTTACAGACATGCTGGCTAATATTAATCTGTGTTTGGAGAACTTGGAGGTGTCGCAGGCATCTACATAGGGTAGTCCAACATCGCAAGAGGAGTTGATGCCCAAGAGGGGATTGTTTATGCACCAGTCACATAGAGGAAGGTAAGTTAATGATGAGTAGTTTGATTATCTTGATGGGTTTGAAGGTTTTAGCTAACCTAGGAGGCCAATAGGTGCAGACACGACAAGGATGATAAGGTATGGAAGGGTGTTAAATTAACCATTTCAGCATTCTAGGGTAAGCCAGATCTAGATGCATACTTAGAATGGGAGCAGCACGTGGAGTTGGTATTTAATTGCCACCACTACATTGAAGCACAAAAGTAGAAATTGACAATAATGGAGTTCACCAATTATTCTATCGTATGGTGGGATCATGTATATACTAGACATAGGAGGAATGGCGAATGCTTTATAGATACTTAGCATGACTTAAAGGACTTTATGAGAAAAAGATTTATACCTACTCATTATCATTGGGATGTGTACCATAGGTTACAAACATTAGTGTAAGGTAGTTAGAGTGTAGAGGATTATTATAAAGAAATAACAATGGTGTTAATGAGAGTTGATTTAATGCAGGATTAGGAGGCATGGATAGGTTCACTAGAGGTTTGAATAGGGAAATTACGGATGTGCTAGAGCTACATCACTATAGGGAAATTGATGACCTAGTGGAGTGAGCCATTAAGGTTGAGATATAGCTCAAGATGGAGGGGTAGGTGGCAACGGTTGCTAGATACAGTCTCATGACTATTTACTCGAGGGGAGGACAAGCAATCAACTACATTAAGGGAAGGCGCCAAGCCAAAGATTGCTCTGAAGGTTAAGGCACCTAAGGCACAAAATTTGAACCTTAGTACTTCTAACACACACAATTGAGATATTATATGTTTTAAGTGCCAAGAGAGATGACATATTATCACCAAGTGCCCAAATAGGCAAACAATGACACTTATAGATAAGGGTGAGATAGTGATGGATTGAGAAAAGTGTAGCAGTAGAGATGAGATGCCATCATCAGAGGAGGTACCATCTAAGGAGGATAGAGTTTACAAGGAGATGAGAAATGTAAGCTTAGTGGTCATGTAGACATTGAATATATTGATAAAGGAAGAAGGGTTTGAAGAGTAATGAAAAAATACCTTCCATACAAGGTGTAGGATAAAGGGTAAAACATGTAGCCTTATTATAGTTGGTGGGAGTTGTATGAATGTGGCTAGCACGATATTGGTGGGAAGACTTGCACTTCCACATTGAGACCATGTGCGATCGTATAAGTTGCAATGGTTAAATAATAGTTGTGAAATGAAGGTTATGAAACAAGTTTTAGTAGAATTTGAAATTGGTAAGTACAAGGATAATGTCCTATGTGATGCGGTACCTATACAGATGACTCATATTTTACTAGGAAGGCCTTAGCAATTTAACAAGGGTGTTTATTCAGTGGCAAGTCAAATAGGCGTGTCTTCATCACAATGACGGAAAGGTGTCACTTGTACCACTTACACTATAAAAGGTTTAGAAGGATTGATATTAGTTGTAGTAGCAATATGATTTAGATATAGAGAGGAAAAAGAAGAAAAAGGAGAGTGAGAAAGAGTTGGAGAGTTTACGAGTATATAGAAAGAAAGGCAAAAAAGAAAAAGAAAGGAACAAAAAGGGAGAAAAATAGGGTGTATTAGCTAGAATAAAAGATGTGTGGATAACTGTAGGAAGAGAGCAAAGAGTTGTGTTACTATTGTATAAAGAATATTATCATTTATCAAAGGAGGTCACATCTTCCCTCTCTGAAGTTGTATCTATTTTGTAAGATTTCTAAGATGTGCTACCAAAGGAGTTATGGAGTGGATTGTCATCAATTAGAGGGATTGAACACATGATTGATTTTATGCCAGGAGCAACCATCCCAATTGATCAGCATATTATATGAATCTAGAAGAGACTAAGGAGATCTAAAGGTAGGTGGATGAGCTGGTTAACAACGGATGGGTTCAAGAGAGTACAAGCCTTTGTGCAGTTCTAATGTTGCTCATGCCAAAGAAATATGGGTCTTAGAGGATGTGCATGGATTGTAGATTAGTAAACGCCACAACGGTAAAGTATCATCATCTTATTCTTATAATAAATGACATGGTTTATGAATTATATAGAGCTAGTGTGTTTTCTTAAATTGATCTTAAGATTGGTAATCACCAAATTTGAATAAAAGAGAAAGATGAGTGGAAAACGACTTTTAAAATGAAATGTGGATTATACGAGTTGTTAGTTATGCTGTTTAGTTTGACAAATGTACCTATTGCATTCATGAGGCTCCTGAACTACGTTTTATGTGCTTTCATAGGTAAATTTGTAGGGGTGTATTTTGATGATATCCTTGTCTATAGCAGAAACATTGATAAGCATGCTGGATACCTTAAAGAGGTATTTGAGGCTTCACAAAAAATAAAAACGTAATTATATTCTAATCCTCAGAAGTGTACATTATTTATGGACTATGGTGTATTTCTTAGCTATGTTGTAAGTGCACAAGGTATATGTGGATTAAAATAAGGTGAAGGCTATGCAAGAATGACCAACCCCCACGAGTGTGTCTGAGGTAAGGAGTTTTTATGGGCTAACAGGTTTTTAAAGTAGATTCATGTAGGACTTTAACACCATCGTAGCACCATTAATTGTGATAATAAAAAAGAATGAGTGATTTGAATTTGGAGAAGCTCAGCAAAAAGCATTTGAATTGCTTAGGGATAAGCTCACCCATACCCCAATATTATCTTTACTTGATTTTTGAAGACTTTTGAACTTGAATGTGATGCTTTAGGTATAGGAATTAGAGCAGTGCTAATGTAAGGTAAAAACCGATTATGTACTTCAGTGAGAAGCAGAATGAAGTAAAGTTGAATTATCCCACATATGACAAGGATCTATACGCATTGGTGAAGGCTCTAGAGACTTGGTGGCATCATTTTTATCTAAGGAATTAGTCATTTATATGGATCATTAATCCTTGAAGTACCTCAAAAGCCAATGTAAGTTGAGTCATAGTCATATCAAATGGATATCCTTTGTAGATACTCTTCCATATATGATTAAGTATAAAAAAAGGGTGTAGAGAATATAATAGTGGGTGTATTTGTCTGGGAGATATTCACTATATACTACATTAAATGCTAGGCTACTAGAATTGAAAATGTTAAGGAACTGTATGCAAATGATGAAAATTTTGGGCACATTTATGAGTTGACTAATGGAGTAGTACATGAAAAATATTTCTAGTATGATGGTTATTTATTTTATGTAGAAAAGTTGTGTATTCTAAGATATTCCTTACAAAAATTATTAATTTGAGATGCATATGATAAAGGCCGAATGAGACACTATGATGCCACCAAGATAGTTGCAATTTTGCAGGAACATTTCGTTTGGCTACACATATAAAGAGATGTAGAAAGGGTGATTAACAGGTGTGTCAAATGCAAGGAGACTAAGTCAGTGGTTCTACCACATAGCCTATACATGCCATTGCCGGTCCTAGATATGGCGTGGACAAATATTTCAATGGACTTTGCACTAGGATTTCCTCATATTCAAACAAGTGAGGGTAGTATTTTTGTGGTTGTTTACAAATTTTCTAAAATAGCACATTTTATTATGTGCAAAAAAAACAATTATGCAACACATATAGCTAATTTGTTATTTAAAGAGGTAGTTAGATTGCATGGTATGTCAAAGACAATAGTGTCTCATAGAAATGTCAAATTTTTGAGTTATTTTTGAAAAATATTTCGATGTGAATTAGGTATGAAGTTGTTATTTTCAAGTATGAGTCATCCACCAAATGATGGTCAAATAGAGGTAGTAAATAAGATATTGCATGCTTTATTGTGTGCATTGATTTAAAGAAATATAAGAACTTGGAAATAGTGTACCACATGTTGAATTTGCTCGTAATAAAAGTGCACACACTATACCACAGAAATTTCGCTATTTGAGGTTTTTTATGGTTTCAATCTACTACATTGGATTTATTGCCATTACCACTTACTAAGCAAGTTAGTGTAGACAGAGATGATAAGGCAAAGTCTATAAAGCAGCTACATGAATGTGTTTGACAAAACATTAAGAGGAGAAACGACCAATATGCACAAGATGTGAATAAGGGATGCAAGAAAGTCATTTTTGAGCCCAGAGATTAGGTCTGGGTTCACATACAAAAAGAAAGGTTTCTCGATCAAAGGAAGTCTAAATTGATACCATGAGGAGATGGATCATTTCATGTGATTGAGTGCATAAATGACAATGCCTACAAATTGCAGTTACCAAGTGAGTTTGGTATTAGTGCTATTTTCAATATTGCTAACTTAAGTCCTTTTAATGCACAGGATGAAATGGACTTGGAATTGAGGTTAATTTCTTTTTAAGAGGAGGGGGATAATGTGAGTGTCAAGGTTAAAATTAAATATCCTAGGGTTTCTGGAGGTCCAACGACTCCATCCAAGACCAAAAGTCTTAAAGAAGGCATGATAATGCTTGTGAAGAAGTTTGGAAAGGCTTAAGAACGAAGAAGGATGTCCATGGGTGTATTTGGTACAAAGCGAGCTTTAAACTAGCTTGGGAATAGCTTTTGGATCAACCCTCATGGAACCCCAATCGAGCTTGAGTACGCTAGATCAATCCAATAAGTAGGCAATCATTAGCATGCAAGATCACGAGGGTTCTATCTTTCTGATTAGGAATGGCCTATTTAATCGTACCCAGCATGATCTTAAATCTTGAAGACCATGAACTCTCTTTTTACAATCTAAAGACCCATATTGATATCTAGATTGAGCACAGTATTAGGTCTAACTCAGATTTAGTTAGAAATTTACCTTTTACATGTCTTTTAGTTTTAGCAACTTATTTACATGATTTTTAAGGTTACAAAAGCTCTTCGAACATTTTAAATGGGGCCTTACTTGTTTTGAGAAGAATCTTTTAACTCTTTAGCTATTGAAATACAATTTTACATTTTTCCTAGAAAATTTGATGCTTCAATTTTCTTGTGAAAACTAAATCGAATTATTCTAAATTTTCCTTAGTTGATTTATGACATATCAACTAATTGGGCATATTAATTATGGTTATCCACCCACTAGAGTTCATCAAAGATTGTAGCATTAGGTTGTTCTTCACGGTCGTGCAAGTAAGTTTCATTAGATTCTTTCATACACTGAGAAATTCATATCTTTATGCTTCTAGACATGCATCAAGCATAATGGCAGCTATGCTTGTAAGGTAATTTGGCTCACTACACTTGGAGCTTGCATAATTAACCGATATTGTACTTGTTATTTTACTCATTGGACCCTTAATCTATGGGGAGGTTTGGATCACCTAAGATTTAACTTAAATTGAATGCACTCAAGGATAAGGTCAAGAAGGGATAGATGTAATAGTTCTAAGTAAGGAAGGATGATGTCTTGTACATGAAGGGAAAGCTGTGCGTCCCAAAGTTTATGAAGATTTAGGATAATATTATGCAAGAAGTTCACCAATCTAAGTATTTAGCACACCTATGTAGTATGAAAAAGTACAAAGATCCAAAAAGAAACTTTTAGAGGAATGGCATAAGAGAGATGCGATCGATTATGTTATGAAGTGCATGACATATTGGAGGATTAAAGCCAAGCACCAAAGGCTTGGAGGTTACCTCCAACCTTTAGAAATACCCAAATAGAAGTTGGAGTGTATTAATATAGATTTTGTGGTAGAATTGCTTCGAACATTACACGGTTATGATGCCATTTGGGTAAAGTCGATAGATTGACCAAGACATCTTGTTTCCTTCCAATCTAGTCAACTTACACCTTGGACTAACTAGCTAAGGTGTGCATGACAACATAGTTAGATTGCATGGCATACTGGCAAGCATAGTTTTAGACAAGGACCCTTGATTTGTGTCGTGATTTTGTGGTAGTTTTCAAAAGGTCATGAGGACAAAGGTAAACTTAAGCATAGTCTGTCGCCCTAGATAGATGAACAGTCAAAAAGTACCATACAACCCTCAAGGACATGCTTCGAGCATGTATCCTAAACTTTAAGGGAGCTTGGAGTGAACATCTACTCTTAGTTGAATTCTCCTATAACAATAGTTATCATAGGAGTATAGGAATGACTTCTTATGAGACGTTATATAGATGAAAGTATTGCTTACCCATAAATTAGGACAAGATAGGAGAAAAGAAGGTGATGAAGCTAGAATTGGTCTAACTGACAATCAAGAAAGTGTTTGTGATATGAACAAGACTTAGGGAAGCCAAAGATAAGCAGAAGAGTTGGACAGACTTGAAAAGGAGGCCACTACAATATTAGTAAGGAGAAAAGGTGTCCCTCAAGATTCCCCAACATGAGAAGTAGTGCATTCTGGGAAGGCTCGAAATTTAAGCCCACATTTTGTCAGAATCTTTGACATACTAGAAATGGTAAGTAAAGTGGCATATTGCCTAGATCTATCTTTAGAGTTGGTCAGGGTGCATAACATCTTCCAAGTGTCATAATTAAGGAAGTAAGTACCAAACTCGAGTCGCATGTTTGAACCCAAGCCCATGGTCATCAAGGAGAACTTAAGTTATAAGGAGCCCCCAACATGGATAGTAGACTAAATAGTGCAAGTATTATAGAACAAGATCATATCCTATGTGAAAATCCAATGGTTCGACCATACCGAATGAAGCTACATGGGAGCTAGAGGAAGGCATTAAAGCCACTACCCCTATTTATTTTCTTAATAGGGTGTTTAAATTTCAAGGATGAAACTTTTTGTAAAGATGGATTGTATAATAACTAAATTCTCCTTCAAAAAAAATGAAAAATTAATTTTATTTATTTAATTACTTAATTAGTTATGGTAATAGATATTTATTTGTCCATATAATTAAATCATGGTAATGGAAAGGTTTTAAGGTTGGTCAACCATGCTGAAGCAAGGGAGATTTAGTTGTCACCTTAATGACAACTTTCCATAGACTTTTAGGGCAAATTTAAGGCTGATCAAAATTGAACATGGAATGACTCCAAATAGATAATCACTAGAAAAATTATGTTGCCAAAAAGGAGGAGTTAAACCTATGTTAATGTACTGGGTGACTTGGAGTATAAATATATCACCAAGCTATAGTTGCAAAAAAAATAAAATAAAATAAAATAAAATAATATATATATATATATATATATATATATATTTATATTCTCACGCCTAAAGAGAGTGTTGGATGACTACTATAGGAATGAAAGAGAGGATAAATTTCAGCCTCCCTACAATTGAGGAACTTGAGGTAATTTCTATCCTAAACATTGTTATTCCAATGCACGTTCATAGAAAATTGATATACACACATTATAGATACATGAAGCTTGAATTTTATAGGCTATTGGTTAGTTAATTCAATAAACACATAGGTGAAATTATGCTGGCATGTGTTTGATGTAGGAATTATAGTATATGATATGCTGTACGCAAAATAAACTTGCAAGGCATTTCTCTCAAATCTTTATCAAGTTACAAAGTTAGAAATTCCCATGCATAGGACTAGTAAAAAGGCTCTATAAAACCCATAGAGAACATGTAATCATGGGATGAGTTGTCTATGGTTGCACATGAGAAGAAAATAGACTAAATAAGCGCTAACGCACAGTTTGGTTGCGCTCTGGATTTGCAATCCACTATTGTGAAATTGAGCTCCACAATTGCAAGCCATTCCTTTGTAGTCACAAGCATGATTGTAGGTATTTCCATTGTGCATTGTGGACTGTGCCATGCTCATGAAGTTCCGTATCGCGGTTGTGAGAGCTAACCATAGACACCTCGAGAACATGATGTAGTTGGTGAAGTGGATAGAAACAAGTTTAAGTATAATTAATGTCTAAATGCACTACTTTTAATACCAAAACACTCTAAAATATTTGGGTTAGAGCCTTGTTGGATATAAAGAACATTGAATACATGCATCAAGGATAGAAAACTCCTTAAGTTGGTGGAATTTAATTTGAAATAGGTAAAGTTTAGCTCAAAAGCATGGTCCAAAGGCTTAGACTGCATTGGAAAGCATATAGGAGGTGAAGCTACAGTTATATTGGGAGTGAATAGGAATTTAGTCTGATTGAATAGGGAATTAAGAAACTAGAATCAGTCAATTACTAGAAAAGGAGAGCTGATAGCAAGTATGTGGGTTTGTCCTTTTTCCTAGTTTTAACTGCTTTTTCTAAATAAAATGATTTATCTTGAAATTTTATGTTTTACAAATTGAAATTTATATACTATGACTTTCAGAGAATTTCCCATGTCAATTACTAGTTTTGCTGCTTTAATAAATGAACCCTTGTATGTTTTAAATTCAACAATTGTTTTATTATGAAGTGAATTTCAAATGTGACTAGTTGGCAAATTAAAAAGTGTGGTTTTATTTATGAAAAATCTTGTGATATGATACTCATGGGGGATGAATAATAGCGTGTAAGGACTAGTTTCGACCCTCTTAAGCAGGGGAGAAGTTTGGGTCCCTTCAATTGGGATTAAGCTAACTCTTTTAATTGGGGTTATAAATTGAGACAGTCAATAGGTTGCATGTGACCCCTCTTAATCAGGGTAATAGATTGAGCCTACGTGACCCTCTCAATCAATGTTATAAATTGAGATACATGACTTTCTTAATTGGATTAAAAAATTAAGATAGCTGATAAGGTTGTAGATGATCGTCCTTAGCCCAAGTATAAATTAAAGCTTTGATCAGTGGATTGGTACACTAATTATCTAAGTATCTGTGTAGACCAACGAAATGTATAAGAGGAATAATTTTGGATAATAGTACTTACATTTATTTTCTTCTAACCTTTACATGGATTTTAAAATGAGTACATGGACTCTAGTTAAATGTTTTTTTATGTTAAAATCTTAAGAAAGCAAGTGAAGCTACTATTAGGTGATTAGTCACTCACCCATTTCGAAAACTCCCGTTTACAGATAATACAAATGAGGATGAGTAAGTATGGAGATGGTAAAGTATAAGGAAAGAAAGAAACTTTTAGTATAGTTTTCCAAATAAATAAGTACAACTGATGTAACAAAATATCTTTTATTTTCTTTCATTGTAGTGTTGTAACAGTCTTTCAAAATAATTGCTATTTTATAAGTTAGTTACTCTGATATATGGGCTTTGGTATCTGTAGTAATAACCATCTCATAAATATATGGGCTTTGGTATCTGCAGCAATAACCATTTCATAAATATTGTCATGTTACAACCCCGATTAGAGGCCTAACAGATTATGTGTGAAAAAAAATTGATAAAGTAACTAAGAAGTTGAAAGGAAAGCAAGAACTCTTAGATGAGTTTAATACAGAACTCTTTAGATGGTGGGATCAAAACAATGTAATGGTATACACTGATCATCATGACTATACTTTTCTCTAAAATATTTTTTATTAGATTCTTTTGGATGTTCTAGGAATTGACTATATTTTTTTTATACTATTCTTATGAGCTCCATAATGAACACTACAATTGAAAAAGCACATTTTTTAGTGGCCTCCAAGCCTCATATAGTATGCTGTTAGGTACTTGGAATTTGGGACTTGATATCATCCCCCATCTAATTTAGTGACACCCTTGTCGAAGCATGTTAGCTTTGTTGGTTTGGTTGAATTCCCACTTTATTGTGAGATCCACCACTTGTTCAGATTGATGCTTCTCTTGAAATTAGGGTTTTTATCTAAAATTTCCAAAATTTTATTAGTTAGTATCCATCTTTGCCGCTTGCCATAATTAAAGTCAAAATACACGATTTGCTATAATTAAAGATAAACATTACATTTTTGCCCCAGATAAGATAATGCCAAACAGAACTCTTATACTACCAAAATTCTAAACCTATAAAATTGGAAAACAATATTTTAGATAGGAAACAAGACTATCTAATTACAAGAGCTAAAAAACAAAAGATATTCAAACTTATAAATTAGGGAACAAAGATATGTGAAATATGTAAAAAGATATCAAAGATATTGCTTTACCGATCCATCTATTAAGTTAAACATGTTGATCTTTAGTTTTTAACTTGAACTATTAAGACCTGCACACTAGTAGTCATCACAAGGCAACAAATGTTGATTGAGAAGATCATTGTCTCTTCATTTGTAGTAGAAGTACTTTAAGGAATTGAAGCAATCCTTGATTTAAGTGGTCGATGGACTGACAATCACACGTTATTGCATGCAGTTGGAAGGCCATCAATTTCCTATCATGATTATCACGAATTATTTTCATAATGCGATTAATAGTATGAAGTCAGTAAAGCGACAACATCTTCAGTGACAAGTGAGCTTGACTCTTGAAGATATCAAGGTAGTTCTTGATTTTTAGAGAGATACATTATCCATACTAATATTAAGCTAACAAAAATAGACAGACACAAGGAAACAAGTATCATGCTTCACCCAATGATATATATATAGGTGTTTAGAAAAAAAATTAGAAGATCAACTAAAAATATAAAGTGGACAAGTCAGTGAACTATTAGATAAAAGTGATGCTTTTTGGTGAAGAAAATATGTAAAGAAAGATTATACTTTCTTTAATGACATGTAGAGTTAGAAAAAAAGAAAAGAAAAGAGAGAAATAATTAAGTAAAGAAATAGTATATTTTAACCATTAGGCCTACATCCATGATAATCGTTCAATGGGCTAAATCATATCTAATTTTTCATTAATGCAATAGTACAATAACAACCTATTTAATATAAATTATTCAAAATCAACGTACCTAACTAATTTTTAATCTAGCATACAACTACATTCAGGAATGTAGGTCTTTTATCTCTTATTATTGTGATATCTGTAAATGAATTATTCCAAAATTATTCGATTCTCAACATTGTTAGAAGCAATATCTTCAATATTTCTTTACACATTTCAAGTATTTTTATTACCTAACTTAAAGGTTTAAACATCTTTTGTTTCCTAGTTCACAGAGCAATATATTATTATTCTAATATTTTATATATCTTGTTTCATATTTTATTTGCTCAAGATAAGGATAGCACAAGAATTCTATTTAATACCTTTGTACCTACTCTCATATTACAAATTGAAACTAGTCCTTCATTATTAATATAAGGTTTAGTTTTCTAAACATTATATTAGAGTAGAATGATCATGCTTTTGTTTTACTTCTAACATTATTTTCCATGTTGTTTCTTCATCTTTTCAATGCTACTATAATTTCTTTCATCTTCATTCGGCCCACTATATGTTAAAGAGAGTCACCACACCTGTCGTGTGTGAAAGAGAGTTGCTATGCTCATGTAAGAGAAAGTGGCCTCGCTCATCACGAGTGAAAGAGAATTGTAGCCTTCACACTTCAAATTCTAGCTTCGGGCTACCATCCAGGAAGATAATTGGTTTATCTATTTCTACACATTTCATCTGAATGTTCAAGTTGAACATTCTAATCCTAGATACCCATATTCAACTTGACAAGGAGTATTTATAATCAATTACTTATTGAATTGATTACTATGTCTATAAATATCACAATAATAAAAGATCTACTTTCCCTAGCAATATTATTTGAAATTCATTGTACTTAGATATCTAGATAAAACAATAGTTAGGTACATTGATTTAATATAATTTAACATAATAACGTTCTCTTATCACATGCAATAATTTATATAAATAAATAGTCATCCTACTATTGAATCAAGAGAAAATAACTTTTGATTTAGCTTGTTAAATGGACGATTGCAAGCATAGAAGCTCATCAGCTCATGACAAGTAAGAAGGTATCCTCTAATCTAGCAACAATAGTGACAATAGAGTTTGGCAAGCTGGCCAGCTAGTGTTTGATGTTTGTTATTAGCAGAACTATGTCTTAGTAGTTGCATTGTACTGTTAATTAACTGATTATGTGGTTAGGAGTAGCTATCTACAGGTTAAGGGTGGTTAAATCCAATGGAACAGTAACCTTGCCATATAAGGCATCCTGGTGTGGCAATGTACAGAAGTTATCTTTCCTTTCTCTTCAGAAGCGAAAAGCTTAAAATGTTTCCCTCATCACTACATGTTTTCTTCCTATTTGATCATCTCATTTCATCATCTTGTTGATTTGTCATTGTCCATTCATGTTTTCACCAGGATGATTAGGATTTTCAACATGGCATCAGAGCTATAGAGTAACAGATTCAACCCTTCCTTCCTCTGTTAGACTTGATCCCATGGAGTTCTCCTTAAGATTTGTCAATCACACACCTCCTGACACCTCAAACACCTCTATAGATGGCCCCAACTCACCATACTTCATTAACCTTAGTGACAATCACATTACTATCATTGCACAACAGGAGTTGACAAGTGCTAACTTTGGTACTTGGAAGAGATCCTTCACCCTAGCTTTGTGTATTAGGAACTAGCTTGGGTTTGTTGATGGAAGTATCAAGGAACCACCAAAGACTGATCCTCTTCACCAAGCTTGGGTTTGCCGCAATGATTTGGTAGTGGCATGGCTTCTGAAGTTAATGAGCCCCTCTCTTGCTGCAAATGTATTTTACATGAAGTATGCTTACCAAATGATTATCCCAACCTGATGAAAACAGGGTATGCCAGCTGCAAGGTGAATTACATGGGATAACTTAAGCAAACAGGTCAGTAGGTATTTACTTCACTGAGCTTATGATAGTGTGGGAAGTATTAAGACAATACAGGCCACCTCCCCATTGCAAATGTGGGAGGTGTAATAATGATTACTTCCAAGATTATGTTGACATACAAGAAAGGGATAGAGCTTACAAATTCCTCGATGGTTTGAGCAATATCTACTTAGAAAACAACTCACAATTGCTGAGGCAGAGTCCCTTTTCCACTCTAGACGAAGCCTATAATGCAATTGTTGTGGAAGAGGCTTAGAGGAAAGCTAAAGCCATGAAAGGACTAGGTGATGCATTAGCATTGATGTCACAAGCTGACAAGAGAGATAGAGGCTCTGATCAAGTATGCTCTCATTGTAAAAAGAAGGGACACACAAGGGAGAAATGTTTTAGGATCATTGAATTTCCCACCAATTTCAAATTCACCAGGGGAAAAAGGGAGAGGAACACAGCCTGTTGCTAATCAAGTTTTTGCTAGAGGAGAGGATCTAAGGTTGTCAAAGGAGTAAATTAGAAAATTGATGAGGCTGCTAGACTTTCAAGGTGTAGCTCAATTGAATGGTGTAGTGTTGTAGAATCAGTAAGGAGTAAACCTTACACCTGAATCTAGTGACATTAGCCAGCTTTATTTAGGTTGTGTGGGTAAAGAATAGCCCTTCTCTTATCTTAAAGATAAGAATTATACATCCTTTACAGCTAGCTCTCAAGCCACACAGCCTTCAACCAAAGATGCATCATCATTAATTTCTACTTGTTGGGTTGTGGACGGTGGTGTATCTAATCACATTGCTGCTCTATTTCCTTGTTCAAGTCTTATAAACTAGTGCCAAGGCCACTTGTTAGTCCCCCTAACCAAGCCAAGGTCCCTACTGCAAATATAGGTAGTGTGGTCCTCACTGAGCCACTTGTTAACAACAATATCCTACATGTCACAATTTTTGGTTTCAATCTTATCTCTATAAGCCGACTCACTAGAACACACTTCATCTCCCTACAAAACCCCTCTCCCAAATATAGCCCACATTTTGATTGAATAAAAATTAATTAAAATTTGGAAATAGATAAGGCAAAGTGATTTATTAAATAGGTGAAATCAAATTTTGCATGTGTTTAAATTAAAATAAATGGAAGATGGACATCAGGCTTGAAAGTTGCATCTTTGTTTAGTTACTACCGATCATTATTTAATTTATTTCTTGGCATTGGAACCTTTAGTTGACTTGATGCGTTCATACTTGGCTTACGAAATTCAATTAGATTACCTACTCGCCCTTTATTCAATCAAGAACTGCCTATTGTTGTTTTTCATTCCACTTCATGCTATCTTCAGGTCTACTCATCATTCATGAATATTGGACTTTCTAGACATTACCAAGGATTGTATGTGTTTCATTAAAAGGAAGTTAGATCCAACATAAGCCTAGGTCGTGCTATGTGTTCACTGAAGGCATTACCTTAGCAGCCCTTTAATCTTTAGAACTTTAGATTAGGCCTTATTTCACATGATGTAGCAAATGCCCTACACTCCAAACACCCCTATATCAGTGTAATGCCCCATATGATTTGTAAAACTTGTCCTAAGGCTAGACAAAAAAGAATTCCCTCTGCTGTACATGTAAAATCCACTATCAAACCCTTTGAACTTGTACACATTGATGTATGGAGTCCCTACCCCACTCTTGCAATAAATAGACAACATTATTTTTTAACAATTGTAGATGACTTCACTAGATGCACCTGGACTTTCCTCATGAAGCATAGAAGTGAATTTTATTTCCTACACCCCTCTTTCCTTAAAATGTTGGAGACTCAATTCAATTTTAGAATCATGACACTAATAACTAATAATGCACTAGAGCTTAAACTTGATTCTTTATTTTCTCAAAAATGGCATACACTTCATCAATTCTCTTGTGGAGAAACCCCACAACAAAATGCCATTGTTGAAAGTAAACACCAATACATAATATCTAATGAAAGAGCTCTCTTATTTCAGTCCTCTGTACCAAAGAAATTCTAGGGTGATGTCATACTAAGTGCAACACACATCATAAATAGGCTCTCAACCAAAGTGTTGAGTGATAGAACACCATATGAAATGTTATTTGGCAAACCACCAAAGTATAAATATTTAAGGGTATTTAGGAGCTTGGCCTTTGCTTCCACACTCAATAGGGACATAACCAAGTTTAATCATAGGGCTAGAAAGTGTGCTTTCATAGGTTACCCTTAGCAATGAAAGCATATAAATTGTTTAGCATTAAAAGTCAAAGTGTTTTGGTCTTTAGGGATATGGTCTTTTATGAATACATCTTTCCATTTGATCCATAATATGAGAAATCTCTCAACATTCCCAAATGTTCTCATGAACCTAGTTGCCTAGGCCTGCACATACATCTCCCCATCATGCCTTCACCCTTTGAGCATACTTCTTCATAGCAGCATGGTGATTATAGGCCTCACACACACAACACATCATAAAGGGATGGTGATGATCATACACATTCCAATACTAAACATCATGAAGCACCTACACACTCACCAATCCATGTTACCATCATACTTGATTAGCCTTTGGAATGATTTGAGCCTAGAAAGTCCAGTAAACCTTGAAGGATGCCCAAATATCTTAAGGCCTATCATCACAACCTAAATGAACCTAGCCATCACCCTAGCACACTTCATACTTTGACTAATTTTCTTAATACATAGAAATTGTCCAAGGATTACACTTGTTTTCTTATCCTACTAGAAAATGTGCATGAGCCAAGTTACTTTGCTGAGGTTGCAAAACATGCTCACTAGAGGCAGGCCATGTCTGAGGAGCTATAGGCTATAGAGAGCAACTATACATGGGGTTGGTTAATTTACCTAATGGACATCACACCAATGGATGAAAATAGGTGTATAAAAGCATAAAGAGATTTAGAGCAAGGCTTGTTGCTAAAAGATATAGCAAATAAGAAGGCTTTGACAACCATGAGAGCTTCAACCCTGTGATTAAGCAAGGCACTATGAGGCTCTTCTTCTCATTGGCATCTATGAAGGGATGGTACTTGCAGTAAATAGACATTCACAATGCATTCTTAAATGGGGATTTGAAGAAGAAGTGTACATGGATTCGACCCTTAGATATGGAGTGAAGGATGGTAGTAGAAATGGTGATAAGGGATAGAGGAAGGTTTCTAGATTGAGAAAAGCACTTTGTGGGCTGAAACAAGCATCTAGACAATGGAATGTGAAGCTTACTGAGGCCCTAGTTGAGTATTGTTTCAAGCAATCCACTATAAACAACTTATAATCCATCAAAGGAAAGGGAGATGAGGATAGGGTTGCGCTACTGGTCTGTGTTGATGATGTGCTGATTGGATGCAAAGATTTTGTTAAAATATAAAGCATGATGCGATTCCTAGGTTTCAAGTTCAAAATTAAAGACCTGGGCTTACTAAGGTATTTCCTTGGAATACAAGGTCTAAGGATGGGATCTTCCTATGTCAAAGAAAGTACACACTGAACCTCTTGCATGCATATGGAATGTTGGGATCTAAGCCAACACCTATTCTAGTTGAAAGCAGTTGAAAGCTTAGTAAACATGATCAATAATACTTCGAAGATGCTTCCTACTACAGGTGGTTTGTAGGGAAGCTGATATATCTCAATTTCACCAGACTGAACATCAAATTTGTTATCTAAGTGCTCTCATATTCATGAGCTAGCCTGGAAAGGCACATTTGAAGGTTGCATATAGGGTGTTGTGATACTTGAAGGGAGCACCAGGAAGAGGAATACTCATGAGGAAAATGATTAGTCCAAGGATCATGGTGTATGTAGATAGTGATATCTGGCTTGTTGTGACACTAGGAGGTCTGTTATAGGATATTGTGTGATACTTGGAGATGAAATGATTAGTTGGAGATCTAAGATGCAAAGTGCGGTAGCTAGAAGTTCAACGGAGGCAGAGTATAGAGCTTTGGATTCATGCATATGTGAGGGGCTATGGATACAAAATCTACTTACACAGGAGTTATCTTCCTATATTGTCATAAGCTTATGTCATGAAGGTAATGGTAGGTACCATTTCTCTTAAATATTAGCCAAAAAGTGGTTTACAAACCCAGCAATGGCGGTGTGTCTCTCTAGCTGGATATTCACTATGATAATCTAGCAAAAGGATTTCCACACTATGAAACAAGCTATATTAAAAACGCTTAGAAAACAAAACCCACTTACAATAGTGCCCTATCCCAAAGAAAAGAAACAAGAGGACAAATAGAAACCTACCTTGAGAGCACTACCAATAGTGCTACCAATTTGATTAAGGGATGATCATGTACTTACATCTATTCCCTTCTATAAAGCAAGACGCTCTTGTCTTTCTATGACTTTCTAGGGAGTTGGGAGCCATGTGTTGCAAGGTACTACATATGAAAGAAGAAGAATGAAGTGAGTTAAACTTACAACTTCGAAACAATATATGGTAGATGAGAAATTTAGAAAGTGAACAGCAGTGTAGGTGATTAGAATAGTGCCTACAATGAGAAAAGGTTGTGTTTTGACATAGATTAGGGGTAGAAAATTTTAAAAATCAAACTTTGATACAAATGCAATACCCACAACAACACCCACACGTTCTAAAAAAACAAAATGTAATTTATGTTTTCCAATTAGATCAAACTTCATACTTGAACCTGAACGGTTTTGTTAGAAGCTTGAAATGTTGGCACTCCAGGTGTTAATTTCATGTGGTTTAGCTACATTACCATCATCAACAACAATGGGTTTAGCTATATGTTGTCTTACTTAAATTTGTTCATGTTCTTCCTTGTTGGCTGAATCCTACATAGCAAAATGGCAATATATTACATAACCCCGAAGATCTGTATAGTCCACTAAATATGTACACAAATTGTATGAGATCCATATCCAACAATTACATATATGAAGAAGGTTGGCTAATTCCACACGATGAATTGCAATTTAAAAATGCCTTGGGGATTATCACAAACCAATCATTAGTTGCATAATAGAAGAGGAATAATAAAGAGCTTTAATCTTTGTCAAAAACTAACTCTTCGAACTAACAATCAAAACTACAACAAAACCATGAAAAAAGAAGAAAAGAGAAGAAACAAAGCTAGAATCATATCTCGTTGCTAGTAAATGTATAGATTGGGACGGTTTAAAAGTCGTTCCAGAAATCTATTCCAATTTGAAACGATTTTAGCACGGATTTCGAATGTAAATCTTATGATACAAAAAACCACTTCCAAATCCTTTCCAAAATAGAGGTGTTTAACAAGCTGTTCCAAATTTGGAATAGCTTATAAAACACAGTTTCATATTTGGAACGGTGCCTTGAAGTCATTCCAAATTTGGAATAGAATTTAAGAAGTCGTTCTAGAATTCAAGACACCATTTCAAATCTAAAATCGAGGAAAAGTCATCCTAAACTTTGGAATGCCCTTCAAAAGCTATTCCAATATTTGGAATAGCTTTTGGAGCCGTTCTAGATCTGGAATGGCATTTAACAAGCCATTTCAGTTTCAAGAGACCATTTCAAATTTGGAGCGAAGGAGAAGTTGTTCCATACTTTGGAAAGGGATTTGGAAGCCATTCCAAACTTTGGAACAGCTTGTGAAGCTATTCCAAATTTGGAACAATTCATGAATGATGTTCTAAATTTTTGAATGACCATGTAGAGCTATTCCAAATTTGGAATGGTTCATGAATTTGAATAGTTTCCAAAAGCCGCTCTAGATTTTGGAGCAGTTTTTGAAAGTCATTCTAGATTTTGGAATCATTTTTTGCTGTTCTAAAGTCGTTCAATTTCCTAAATTTAAAATTTTCTTTTAGGACTCAACCAATGCATTTTTAGAGATTCTTTCATCTTAGAACACACCAAAAGCAGTCCCAAGACAGTGGTTGGAGTTTCCAATTTATTTTTCCAAGGTATATTGCTAATTTTTGAGGCATCTTTGTTAATTTTTAAATTTGGCGTGCTACTAGGTTTGAAATGTTGAGTAGTAGAAGGTGTATGTATATATATGATGAATGTTTTTCTTCGTCAAGATTTTCTCTACTTTGGTGAGTTAATATATTATGTGAAACCCAAAAATATCTAGGGGTATGGAGTAGTGATTTGTGGTTGGTGGCATATATTAAACTATTGTCACTACAAGAAAATCAGTCGTTAGCTACAATCTTTTTGTCTATGCCTTAAATCATGTAAGCATTATATTTTTGCCTACACTTGTCATTGCATAGGCATTAGTTTTTCAAAAAGACTACGGTTTGTAGTAAAAACAAAAAAAGTAGGCAATAAATATTATTATCTACACTTTTGACATTGTAAACAATAATTTTTATAAAATTATAGGCTGTAGATATTATTGTTGACACTTAGGTAGTCGTAAGCAATATTACCTTTTAAAGCCTATGGTTTAAGAGTAAAAGTATAGACAAAATTTAAATCTCATAAACTAAAAATATCAATTATTAAAAATGGATATTAAAGTAAATATATTATTTTTGCCTTTTATTTTCTTTCTTTTCTGTGATAAATTGAATAGATTATATTGCGAAAAACTAAAATATTGTATGAAATAATATACTTGAGTAGAGAAAATCTATTTTACATAAATTTGATGATACATATAAAATATTTTAATGAGTAGAGAAAATCAATGAATGCATATATTTTGCAGTTTCGTTTGAAATTTTGAAATTCATGATGGGTCTTGTTGAATTTTACTTTTGCCAAGTAATTAGGGTTTAATTTTTTATATTGGTATCTTAAGTAAATCAGTGCGAGCTTTTATAATTTTCATTTTCATCTTTCATTAAAAGTTGCACAAATTAATATTGTGTGTATTATGGCTCAATTTGAACGATATGCCATTACCTCTGAGATTGTCGCAGAACCTCAACTCTTGCCTTTAGATTTAAATTCTCATAATAGTTGTTCTGCTTTCAAGATGAGATGATATTAGTTATATTAATTGATTGTTTGATACAGACCAAATTAATTTGCGTTTTCCCGGAATATGTTCTGCAATATTATGGTAGGATTGGGAATAACCAACTAGTAATTAATTTGCCTTCGCAACAATATGTTGCAACAATATGTTCTGCAATTAAATTGTGATTGACAGAAGAGTTTTGTACCACGCTGCACCATTCACTGTGGATAACTATTTTTGAGCCGTAGGGTTTAGAATTTTTTTAGTTCCTTGTATCTACCTCTGATTGTGTCTCTTTTTGGGGATGCTTACAATTACTGCGTATTTTGCCGGAACTTAAATACTTTTTCTTCAATCTGGATCTCTTATTTCTATCTTTCACCTCAGGAAATACCAAGATATGGTAATTGCTCCACAATTCAATTCAATATCTTAATTTCTATATGTTTGGTTAAATTGTCTATTAGTACTGTGTACCGCTGGAGAATTATAACTAGTTTAGCTTCTAAAAACCCTGCACCATGAATAGTGCATGGAGGTGGAAATCTGCTGATGGTTTAATCAGTTTAATTACTTGAAATTGTATGAACTTCTATTTTGTTTCTTGTACGTGTTTGAATATGTTGAGTTGTACAAGATAGTTATATTTGTTATGATTTATGTTACAATGTGGCATTGATAGAGAATAAATTATACTTTCAGACATAATATGCCACATGCCTGAATTTGAAAAATTTGGGTATGCTTGGTGCCAAAAGAAGGGGAGGGTAGAAAGTGTTGATTTTCTAAGTTGGCTCTAGCATGTGATTGTTGTATCTTATTGGTATAAAGCTTATCTTGAGGGCAAGTTGATGAAAACTTGAATTGCACATTTAGTAAATGAAAGATAGCAGTCGTTTTTTAGAATCTTGATAGCTAGTGAATGACATTGAATTGGATAGTTTATTAATATAAAGAATTTCAATTTATGCATCTCGAACAATTTGAGATTCTCAAAAATTTCTATCGTATATGTTTTAGCAACTTGTAGGGTTTAGGATTATCGTTAAATATTACAACAATATTAGAAGCAAGAAGTTTGCAATTTCTGTGCTGCTTCTTTAAGGTCTCATGCTGGACAAATAACTTTTGATTTTAGTGTTACCAATTATTCTAGGTCAGTCCATTGAACTCCACGAATTGACTAGAAGGTGAGCCTAACTTTGTACTAATTTTATTCATAAAGTTCATATTTTTTTTTTGTCACCTTTGAGTTTTTTGAGTGCAATACATGGCCTACTTGTCTTCCATTATTTTATGCTAGCATGACTTGGAACTTAAGATGGTGATTAGTCTGTTTAATGATTGCCAAAGATATTTAGATGGACTTGGCTGTGAGTTGGAACCCGTTGCTCTTATGCTAAGATAGAGACATTCTTAATGGTTAGTATTGATTTGCAAGCTCTGGATGCTGGTATCGTTGTCTAAATGCACTGATGGCAAGAATTATATCCTTTGTGCTCGTTTTATAAATATTACAAGTTTTAGCTAACACTAGAGATTTTAGTTTTCTCTTAATGAGCTCCAATCCAAATGGTGAATTTTGCATACCTTGATTGAGAATCATTTGAAATTTTATATGCACATAAACATATTGTTTTGAATGCAAGGTAAAACCATGATGATTAGTTTTTGCAGCGTCTCTTTCTATAATGCTCCTCCACTTTTTGCAGTTGTTCTTAGTCTCAATTATTTGATCCATCTCCATGCTTTCAATAAACATATTGTTTTGAATGCAAGGTAAAATCATGATGATTAGTTTTTGCAGCATATCTTTCGATAATGCTCCTCCACTTTTTGTAGTTGTTCTTGGTCTGAATTATTTGATCCATCTCCATGCTTTGACTTGATAAATAGTTCCATCTTAAAGTAATTTATGTTTGTTTATCTTGTGCAATGTCAATTATTTTGTAGGGGATCCAGTTTACAAATCTCCTCACTTACTCTAGAGCTTCTTGACATAGAACAAAAACTACGCTTGATAGATGAAAAATTACAAATTTCTAAGGAAAGGTAACAGACCAAAGAAGAGAGAGGTCTGAGTGAAATGAGCCATAATTAAATCAATTGCTAAAATGGGTCAATATAAACTATCCTCAATTTTTTAATTTGGACGGGCCATCACGTACTCCAAATGATGATGCATATATTGATGACGATAGACTCGACACGGATGAATAGTGTGGCATGTTACTTCATGTGCTATTCCCTCCGTATTAACTAGAACAATTATAAATCTAGCATTGAGTATTATTTATTGTAATACCCCAAAATTTTAGGTATTAGAGACTTATTATCTAGAAGAAAATAAACTACCTTGGAATATGAAGCAAATTATTTTTGAGTCTCATATTATTTTCGTATAGAAATTATGGGAAATTAAATGTGAAGACAGGCAACGGTATATGATTATTTAAGGCTAATAAAATTTCATCACATTATTAAGGTAAATATTGGAAGAAATTATCCATGCCAATGGACAAGTAAAGAAAGGCCAAATTCATTGAAAAATCAAGTGAAAATAGAGGGCAAATCAGAAAAGTTAAGAATTGCGTGCAAGGACTCGAAAAATTGCAAAATTAGTAACTAGGTCGTTCCCATTAAACTTAAGGCATAAATATGATTTTTAAAGGGTTGAAAAACCCTATTCACATTTGAGAACAAGGTGACTATTCCCTAGTACATTTAGCTCTTCAAACGCAACATTCTCAATGTAATTTCAATGCCGAATCAAATGTTATTCATGCATGTACATGAGATAATTCATCTTACACAAAAAGCACATCAAACATGTGGGTCTTGATGATTTAAAATGGGTTGAATGATGGAGAATTGATCAGGGGTCGTGTGGTTGCGTAGAAATCATGAGGACCAAGTATTAATGCATTATGTGTTGATTCAGAATTTATACTAAGACTTTCAAAATTGCATGAAACTTATAGGATATGACTTTCATAGGTTTAGATGGCTAGAATCGTGCCTAAGAACCCCATAGGAAATTGAGGGTGATAGATTGAATGCATGCACAAACCTTAAAAGCAACACCGCGAGGAACTAGCAAATACGATCGCAACCCTGTGCAATCGAACGCAAGTGTTCGTGATCATAAATGCAGAATCCCAGTAGATTTGATCAGAACTTTGCACGATCGAGCTCGATGGTCCATGATTGTAAATGTAGAATCTCGACATGTCATTGGTGTGGCTGCAAGATCAATCCAACATGCTTAAGATTGATCACCTAACCTTTAGGCTCGATCTTGAAGCTATCCCAATGCTGGTTTTGCATTCTTTTTATACTGAATCCACCCACAAATGTGTTTTCTTGCTTCTTAAGCCCTTCCAAACGTCTAAGAGTCTCTAAGAATCCCTACACATGCATTTTCATTATTTTTTGAATTATGTGAAGTAAGGAATTGATTAAAACTATCTAAGTTGGAACCCGAGTACGTATGAACTTTGTAAAGTATAATTGAGTGCAAGACACAAAGAAAGGGAATTAGGTAAGCTCGAGTGTGTAGGTTATAGAAAAAAACATGTATGGGCATGAAATATTAGATGAATAGAGTATTGAATGAGGATTTACCTATGTGAATCATTAGGTGATCTTGGGACTATAGCCAAGGAGACCCGAAATTGAAGCAACCTAAGTAACTGTAAGTGGATACCCTGCAACCCTTTTTGTAACTGCTTTCTCAAAAACTTTTCTATTTCATAAGTGGAATTAATCCTTAGTTGTTCATGAATTTCTATTGTGTAAGTGGGACACCATGCCAATTTTCCAAATACTTTCTAATTTGCTTTACTTCTATAACTGCCTTTTTAAATGATTTTATCTCGTTACATTAGTGATTGTATTTTTTCAATGGTTTCCCATTGTTTGAAATTATGTTCCACTACAACTATTTTCTCACTACTATTTTCGAATGGAATTTCACCTTTTAACTACGAAGCATGTGTATATTTCCCCTACGTGAAAGTTCGATGTAAGTTCTTTATAAAATAACTACTTTTATTACAAATGTTTTAGAATTGGTTGTATACTATAAATATGATTAAATACAAATAAGCCACTCATGTAATGCAAATGAGCATGAGGAATAAGTTCCGCCCTACCTATTGGGTAATAGATTGGCACTTGTCCAATTAGAGCAGCCCTACCAGTGAGACAACAATAGATTAGGACACCTTCTAGGGAGGGTTGAAGCCCTAAGGCCATGGCAGCATAGCTGAAGATTGGACGTAGCCACCTTAGTTGGGGAAAGATAGACTGAGGTCCTGATTAGTGATAAACATGCACTATGGATATGATTATGAGTTAGCTATGAAATGAAAAGAAAAGAAAAAGAAAGATAAGAGGATTACGTGCATAATGAATGATCTGTCAAGTGCTACTTGCTCTTTTATATGATCTTTGAATGTCTTCAAATGCTTAGTTGTTTATTTATCTCTTTTAAAATAGTTATTTTATGTAAAGCCCATTTTTCAAGTGTTGTTGCTTACATCAATTTGGTAAGTAAATGCAGAGGTTTTCCTTTTACTGGGTGAGTCATCACGCATAACTTTAGTCAAAGTATTTTATAGAGGACACTAGCAGACATGACTAGACTTGGCAATGGTAGAGATTAGAGCATGGATGCTAGGCTAGGATATGGGACTTGACTTGATGCCATTTAGAGACTATTCTCTACTATAATAGATTGGCTATTATTTTACTTTCTACTGCAAGTGATTTTGACCATTGATATTATTATGACAATTTGAATGGATATACTTAGACTAGAATGCTCTATGATATGTTTGGCTTTGATATTCGTTCAGTTGGTTTAGGAGTACTACTGTATCACGGACCTGACTTTTAGAGCATGAAAATTTTTTATTCAAATATTTATGGCTATGGATTAATACAGTGTTTGTACGTTTTTTATATTTTAAATGCTGCAAATTTGGTGAAGAAAAGTACTTATATTTGCAATTATACAAGAAATTGTAAATAATGCTAAATAATGCTATGTTTTTCCAAAAAAAGAAAAAAAACCATTCCAAATTTGTGCCCAAATTGTCTCAATTTCATGACTAAAACTACCAAAATCTATTCCAATATCATGTCAGAAACAATAGTGTCAAATCCGTTTCGAATATAATCGTGCCAAATTTGTCTTAAAAAAACCATGTTAAATCCATCCCAACATAACTCATACTACTGTTATTATTTACAGTTAGTTTAGAGGCATTGTGTGTGGGCACTCTATGGCTTTATGATCCTGTTGGCTACATCTGAAACAAAGTACCAGTTATTATTCGGCACACCTTAGTGTGCCGATGATAGCATGTAGTAAATTTTGGCAGTCGAGCTAAGGGCTAGCCATTACCCACTCTATTAGGTCTTTTATTGGGTGAAGGTCTATTCAATGACCTAGATTGCTTATTCCTAGAACTTGAACCCGGTTTAGGTCACTTCAAATGATTTTTAATTTCTTTGTGGTTAATGTCAGCTTTAGTCTAGATGGCAACTCCTAATAACTTGTTAGAGGTCCTAGTCTCGAAAAGTGCCAGTGCTGTCTGCAACCAGCTTTTTAATCCTCTAGTGAATTAATGCACCCTCAGTGCTAGATTATTTGCCATTATCATTGGTGAGTACTTCACTAAAGTGTGAAACTTAGTAAAGTATTCCAAAACAGTCATACTTGGCCATTATACTAGATTATCAAATTTCACCACCTTCTGTAGGCAGACTGCATTAGGAAAGAAATGATTTAGAAAAACTTCTTAAAAATAGGCTTAAGTAATTGGTCCTTCTTTTAGAAATGCGGATGAGACACCATCTTACCATAGGGCAACCTCACCAACCAGCAAAGGAACCACTACTCTAGGTCACTTTTCAATGGAACTTTCATTAGTTTTAAATTATCCTCTATTTATTTGAGTTAATTCTATAGTACTTTTAGGTCATATGAACCATCAAGGGTGGGCACACAAGCCCTCCTCAAAGCTTTATAATGGGGTTTGGTTCCCTTATTAGGTTGGGCTTGAGCAAGTGGAGGGGATTGTTGTTAAGTTCCTACCACTTAGGCTACCGCAGTTGCAATTGCAAGTAGGTCTTCCTATTTCAAATTCGTTTGGCCCAAAGCTGATCATGAATGCGCAAAGGGTGGAGGAGGAGGAGATTCAAAGTGTTGTTCATTTGCGTTACTGGGTGGGGTTGCATGTTGTGGCTTAGGGTAGTACATCAAGGTCTTTTAGCCATTTTCCTACATAAGGGAAAACTTGTTTGGCCATTTCTTTAATTATGCACACTAAATATTTGTTTATTCTAATTGGATAGCAAACTAAATGAGATGAAAGTCAATCATGGAAAGTTAACTTTATTATTATTATATAACTTTAGATGAGAAGGAAAGGAAACTATCGTGTTCGCATCATAATTTTCCTAATTATCTCATAGTCTTATTCTAAAGCCCTATTCTATAGCTCGATCTTCTTCATTAAGGTCCACTTCTTCAAGTTCATGTTATGGTGGATCATTTCATGAAGCTCGTGGTTTGCGAGCTGATTCATTTGTTGCACCAGCTCATAATATGACTCCTATAGGGTAACTATGTGGTTTAGATAGTCCCTCTTCATACTCTTGTGCATTTCAATGAGTCTTTGATGTTCAACTTGGATTTCCTCTAACTTTCTCTTAAGGTACCCTACTATCTTCTCATATCAATGTTTTGTTTTTTAAATCCTTGTTCTTTAACTCAAGCCTAGTGGAGTGTCACTAAGAGTCTACTAGTGCAGTAGCCATTTCTCCTAATTAAGTTATTAGAGTGAGAAGGCAACATATGACTTCCTTAGGCAAGTTGCCACCACCTAAAGGCATATGCTCTCCTAACCCATTAGTCCCATCCATTTCCTATGTCAATATATAACATTTTAAGTTACAGTAAAATCAATTTAATGTCTCATGCATGAATGCAACGAGGCTATTGAATTCTATATTCTTGTAGTGTGAATTTCATGTAGTTTAGTCTATGTTAAACATTCTACGTTTCTAGTGTTAAAATTTAGGCTCTGATACTACTTCTGTTATGCCCCAATTTCAAGATCTGACATCATAGTACCTGCGAGACAAATATCTTAATAGATACAAAAGGTTAAATATCAAAGCAACTAAACTAAATCTTTTATTCATTGTAAAATACAAGTTAAAAGTAGTGCAGTGGAAAGTAAAATGAATCCTATTCTATTGCGTCCTTGTCTCGTCTGTGAATAAATCATATCTAAATATTTAGTTCTTCTCAAACAATACCATCCCTAAGTTTGCTTATTCTTTCCAAGATTTTCTGCAAAATGAGTTTCGAAATATGAGTGACTATTTGCCTAGTAGGCAATTTACTACCTTTTTATCTTGACAAGAATATAATAAAATTAATTACAAGATTTGCATATTCACTAGGAACTATTTGCCTAGTAGGCAATTTACTACCTTTTTTTATCGAGACAAGAACATAATAAAATTAATTACAAGATTTGCATATTCACTGGGAATACATTTAAAGAAAACAAATCGAAATTAAATCATTTACTGCTTCAAATATTCATATCACTCATATTTTTCATTTGCATGCCTAGGGACTTAAATAATTAGTATACTATATTCATTGCTCAATACCTTAGTCTTTTATCCTAGTTAAAAAGGGTTAAGTGCAACCTTGCCGTTATATTAATTTATGAACTCAATTGATAGGTTTATGTATCCCAATTTACAACCCCAGTAGAGTGGGTTACTAGGCCTAATCTTTTACTTTGATTAAATGAGTCATCTATCTCACCTATAGCTCAGTAAGTGAATAGAACTCGCTCTTTACACTACCATTTGGTCTTGAAGGGTATTACATCACATAGTCCAATATTTCATGGTTAATATATCTAAAGCAATTTAAGATACAAATAGTTGGTACTTGTTCAAATCTAAAATATTTTTACGAATTACGTATTTGAAATAAATCATGCTAGTTCAATAAGGAAAATTTGTAGAAAACATTTTAGAATAAATTTCAAAAAAATATAATTTTTCAAAAAAATTTGTAAAATAATTTCAGTAAAAAAACAAGATTTTAAGGAAAATATTTCATATAAAAGTAGTTATGAAAATTTATAGATAAACCACTTATTTGATTTTAATCCTGTGACTCAGTTCCTTCACCAGTTAATGTTACTTGGTCTCCTATTCAATCAGAATTTTTCTTTATTTAGTTCCAACTGAGTTAAAAAATTGATTCCTACATGTTCTTTGATGCAACATACTTGGTTTGTACTGACCCCCTTTCAGATTTCAAGTTTACTTATGAGACAGATTTTGCTATTCTAGACTCACTTAATTGACTTTCTTTATATCTTATCAAACTTTTAACCTTAATATTCACATGTTTTAGCCTTAAAATTAGTGAAATTGTGTATGAATTACATGAAGACAAGCTTTGGCCATTTTTCAAGTTCTGCGACCAGGAAAATTGGTTTCGCAACTGCACGACAAACCGTAATGCATTCTATCTAGCACTGCACTTGGTCTTGTGACTACAAACAATAGTCCACGACCACAAAAGGAGCCATACAGACTTCGCCGTTGGTCACAAAACATTCTATTTGTTTCTACAGTCGTGGAAGTCCTCGTCATGAGCACGAGGCTTTACATCCCATCTGTAGGAGAAGCCACAAGGCATTCTGTTTCTGTTTGCAATTTAGTCCGTGCACCCGTAAGACCAAGTATCACAACCATGGAGACTACCCTCGTGGTCATGATATAGGACTATGAAGCGCAAATAGCCTAGACGAAAGGACTTGTTTGGCTGTCTTTTCACGTTCTATACAATTTTGACCTCCTTTTTCTATAGTTCCACTTACTTCAAAGGTTCTTAGGGCATTTTCAACAATTTCTAAACATGGAAATTTTGCCTTTACGAATTAATCAAGAATTTTAAAGAAAATGTAGTAATTACATGTTTATCTATACTGCCTCTTTCATCTAAATTGCTATGGATAATCCTATGCTAGCATAATTCAGTTATCACACTATCATTCTAAACTAAACACTATCATTCTAAACTAAACGATGCCTATAAAATTGAAATGTATTATGTGCCTAAGATGTGTGATACATAATTCCTAACTACATGCATGAAAACCATAAATTTGGAGTAGGTAATTACCTCGAATTTGGCGTAATTCTTGGCACTAACTTGTTTCTCTCTTCTCTCTCTCTAGACGGCTCTCAGATTTTTCAACTTTGTAGATGATTCATTTTTCTTACCCTTGTGTCCTATTTATACGAGGTAATCTAGTGTTTCAATTATGCTTTGTTTCTTTATTTTTGGGTTTGGAATAATTCCACCTTCTTTTTTTGGCCAATCCTTGCCTAATTCTTCTTTTTATTACTCTTTTCAGATGTGGAAAAAATTCTTCCTAATTATCTACCAAGTTGGGAAGATTTAACTTGTCCAAACATGTACATATCTCCTTTCTCACTCAATTATCATTATTCCATTATTTTCACACAGAAATTCAGAATAAGGTAGATAATTAAATAATAGATCTTTTATTGATAATAATTTTTATTATTATTCTAATGCCCAAAAATTTTGGGTATTACATATACACTATAAATGAATTAATATGTAAAATAAATATGCTCTTTTACTAAACATATATAAATTTTCATAACATATATACAATTATTCTTAATAAAAAAAATACATGATAATTTAAAACTTAAAGCCTATCCCAAATCCGTTTAATACCGAAACTACTCCACTGAATTGCTTGAATTCGATTCAAATTCATCAATTGTATTGGCTTTGCTTAAATTAAGAATATGTTTCACCTCAAAAATACATTAAAAAATAACACTCAAACATATGGTATTTTAAATTCTCATACATGTATGTACGGTT
This sequence comes from Avicennia marina, assembly GCA_019155195.1. Lineage (NCBI taxonomy): Eukaryota > Viridiplantae > Streptophyta > Magnoliopsida > Lamiales > Acanthaceae > Avicennia > Avicennia marina. The sequence continues at coordinate 8,297,798 of CM032764.1, forward strand.
ATTTAAAATGCAGAAATTATTTTTATTCAAAATCAAATTATTACTAAATCTTATAAATACTCATATTAACATATATTTTATACTGTGAAAACTAATTATTACTCTTGTATAATATTACTTCATTCGATTATTATATAGCATTGTAACACACAAAACAAAGTGCCCAACCAAGTATGCGCGTTGATATTTATATATTATTTACAAACATTCAAATATTGACACAGGTTTTGTTTATCCCTACTTTTTCATGCATCTTCCTTTAAAAAACACATACAAAACAACTATGAAACATTTAATATTTTAAAACTAATTTTTTCCTTGTATGTGGATAAATATTCAAAATTAGTTATGTATATTTATTCACAATTAAATTATTAATTATATATACATACATACATACATATATATATATATTAAAAACTAATTACTGCCATTATCATCTAATTTTCTTACACTGTAGTACTGGCTTCCAAACATGGCCATTGTTTGCCATATTCCGTCTCAATCAAAATTTTCCCTGTTTATTTATTTACAAACTTTCCATTAGACATATCTAAACTATATTGAAGTTGAGTGTTAGCAAATGACAGTATCTTGAAAAGGAAGAAAGAAGCAAGGAAAAATCAAAGTGTTGATTGACTTAAAATGCACCTGCAAACTACCATTTTATTTTTTTACTTTTTTATAAAATAAATATGCTGCATTGTAGGTTTAAGACGTTGAAATTTATTCAATTGAATACTCCATAAATTGAATAATTATTCTAAAATTTATGTAGTGCATACCCATGGAAGCTTCCCTGAGTCTATTGTTTGTAGGATACAGATCTGGGATTGGTGGTCTTCTAATTCATATTACAAACTTTAGGAAGATTGGGCTGAATGAAAACAAATATCAAGTGTTTTATGAGTAATTTTGTTTTTGTTGTCAATTCGAGTACGTAATCCTTTTATTTATGTTAAAACTTTCATAGCAATTGGCCCCCTGAAGTTCCACAAAGAATAAATTAATCCCTCACAATTTATTTTAGATGATCTAGTCTGTTAACCTTATTATTATATTTAATCACTTAAAATGGGCCTAAAACTTTAACATAATATATAAATGTGCAATTTATAATGTGTTACTTGTGTGTCCACCACGTAAAAACATCTACCAAATATGCAAATGTCCATGGTATGAAGTTTATATGCGACAATCTTCCACTTGGATTATACAGCCACGTGCGAGGCCGTCCAACCTTCAACTACACATAAATCATTATATTTATTAAAACACAGAGACACAATTATGTCGTCTAAACCATCTCATCCATCAATTTTATTCTTGCATGGAATCAAGGTGCAGTTGTTGCATTTATTTAGCACAATCAAACCCATATTAATCACAAACACCAACTCAATTCAATGATATCAATAGTGTGAGTATGTGGTTTGAAAATTGCATGCCAAGTTAACATACACTCATATTTTCAACTTGTCCAACTTTAATTAATTGTACGAGATCAAAGTTAGAGTAACAAAATCTTGAAAAATCAAATACAATTGTGCACAAAATTCTTCTATAATAACAAGAGAAATTGTCCAAGATAATTTAAATTGAATCAAATACAATATATAGGTTCAATTATCTAATTTTAGTTTTCTAATTCTTCCTTCAATTTAACAATTTTGAAAGTTTTTGACAATTTTTGGGAAGGGTCTACTAACTTAATCTTCCACAAAGTTGAGTTGGCCACCAAAAAATGTTGGTTTGTGAAGTTTGACGTCGCACACATAGATGAAATGGTGAATTTGGGGAAACAATACGATGAACGCCTTGAATTTTATCAAAAACAATGTGGGCCTTCCTTTAAGGACAAAATTTATGATTTAGGGTAACTTGTCTCGACAAGCATCATCATCCACATCATCACATCATAATAAAAGTATTGATGGTTTGAATTAGCACAAATTTAAAACAAGGGAAATTTAAATTTACATTTGGGGAAAGATTAGAAAATAACAACTCATCCAGGCTAGAATAAATGAAGAAATAAAAGCAAAATAAAGGCTGATTGTAGGAATAAAGCACGAGTGCACCATCAAATATTCTTGTAACTCCCATATCAAACTAGATCTAGTCAAAATAAACAACATATCAATTATTATTTATGTATAGAAGAAATGTAATAGAAGACAGAGTTTTATGACTAAGAACTTATATTTTTTTCTCGTCTCATTTTTGTTTGAACCTTCATTCCTCTCATCTCATTTCTATTCTTTTGTTCCTTTCATCATCATCACTTCACAATTCCCTCACTAAAATTCAAGTACTCAAAAAGTCGATGATCAACAACACAAGCGTGCTTCATCACCTTTTAGTTCATAAGGATCACTGGGATCCGAAAAAGCTCAAAATTTAAATTTTCATTCACAAATTAATTGGGAAATCACTCTTAGTAAAAGATTTAGTATTTCACAAGGAATCTGAAAAGGCAAGGCTTGTTCGGAAAAGAGGTCAGCCACCAACTATAAGGGTAGCACAACCGTTGGTGACTAGAGAGGAGGAAGATAAATAGAGAGACAAAGAGAGCATTTGATGGCGCCTTCTCTCTCCACCTCATTTATTAGTCCACAAATTAAACTCGTTTACAATTTTAACCTTAACCCTCAATTGGAAATCCCTGAACTACCTTGTCAGTTCTTATTAATCACCAAAATGCCCGACATAGATGTTTTACCTTATTGGGCCAGACTATTTCAGGCTTCAAACTACCTCATATCAATTTTCATTGGGCCTCAAAATTTTTAATACCCTAGTTATTTGTATCCATCCTTGACCCAACCGGTTCCATATCTTTAAGGAGAAACTGAACTTTGATCTTTCTTGAAGCTCATTTGATCTTTGAATAACATCTATTCATCAGCTTAGCACCACTTTTGCAAATTAAACACCAAGTTTTCAAAGTTCTTTGCAAAGAATGCCTTGGATTTAGAGACAAATATCATAGAACTTCCTTGAATTTGTTGAGATAATGTGGGAGTCTCCTTTGAACTTCTTTACTAGAATGCTTCTACTTGTCTTTAAGTTGTGTCCTCCAATTGTGTGTTGAAGTTATGTCTAATTATGAGAACACCCACCTCTATTTATAGTAGTGGACAGTCAGCCTTGGCTTACTCATCCGACAATGCAGAGCAATTTGACTGGTTGAAAATATTTGACTTGGCATTTCTTTCATTTAACTATTGAATTTGATTTGATACGGCCTTCCTTTTCAAACCCTAAACCCTAAACCCAATGTTTGTCTTCTATACTTTGTAAGGAAGATATGATTTGACTATCAAATTGGCAAGAGCTGGTACTTGGTGGGACTTGATTAGTCAAGATTATTTATATTAAAATATCAATTATTTATTGTAGAAATTGTATTCAATTAAATTCACAATTTATTTAATTGATATTTAATATAAATAAATACGTATAACATCATTTTATTCCGCATAAAAATTTGCATGTTTACAAATGTCCTTTAGAGACTTGTTCATGAGTAATCTATTTTGGAGTGTATAAGTTTTTGAATTTCTTTTTTGATTTTTTGGCAGATAGTTCGGTAAATTTCATCATCCTTGATAAACCCTCATTGTTGGCTTGGTGGACATGATATCCTCCACACATGCAGAGTCCCCAACATAAAACACTAAATCATTTGCATATTGAGAGAACCATGCAAACACAGTCAACTTCTTAGGATCATCATCCGTTGCGAATGCAGGTTGGCAAAGAGATTTTTTTTCCTTTTATTTTTTCACCAGATTCATGTCTCACCACTACCTGCACAAATATTCCATGCAGCAAGCTTTCCATCATGGATGATTTTCATGCAGCGTACATTAATTGCATGGCCCCCATAAACGTTGGTTCCCAATCAAAAAAGGAAAAAGTTTCTGTGCAAAGTCCCCTCATGCAGATTTTTGGTCTTAGCATCCACCATGGCATCATGCAAAAAATTGTTGGCACACAGTGATATATTCTCAAACTTTGATCCACCTTCCATGTATGCGTCAGTATGAGCTTCCCACTCAAGGATGATTCCGATGCCATGTATATTTATAACCAATACCTTATAGGTAAGGGGTTATAATATTGAGGAGTCCAGGTGCAAAACAACGGAGGTTCAAATGTGCAGCTGGAATGCTTACATGGACAAAGGGTAAACCTACGAGCTATAGGTTTGATAGTTGTGTTAGTTGGAACTTGTAAGTTAATGATGGTAGTTAGGGTAGTTGATTTCTCTTGCACCTGGCACTTGTAGTAGCACATAGTGTATGTGTGTCTATACTTTATGCGTATTGAATGAATGTAAAGAGAGAGAGAAGAAATCCAATGCAAAACCAAAACATTTTTTTCTCTCAAACTAAAATCTCTGTTTCATTCTATGCTCACCAGATTTAACTGCCTTCTACTGCATGCCAATTTCTTTCCTTGCAGCTAAAGCAGGCCTTCTAAATGGTACCAGAGCCATAAACAGTTGGAAATTGCTAGATTTCGATCTAAAACTTGTTGAATTTCGATCATGGAAGCGTCAACATCTATGGTTGGAAACAACAACAACAATCAACTTGAGTATCATCTAATCCTACCAGGTCCCTCAATCCTTTTAGGATGGAGAATGCTGATAGTCCAATGGCGCCACTGGTCATCAAATTGCTCGCTATAGAGAATTATGCGAGTTGGTGTAGAAATGTCAGGCAAGCTCAAAGAGCGAACAACAAAATAGGTTTTATAACCAGTTAGATTACTAAACCTACTATGAGCATTGATCCTTTGATAGAAATTTGGGAAAGCTGCAATGATTTGGTTCTGTCTTGGATTTTGAATTTGATTTCACCCTCTATTAAATCTGGTGTAATATTCATTGAAGATGCGATGAGTTGTGGGAGCAATTATTTGAGCGTATGTCACAACATAATATTGCAAGAATATATTAACTAAAGAAAAATTTGGTAAAGTTTAAAGCAAGGAGTGAATTCTATTTTGACTTATTAGGGGATATTAAAGAGAGTTTTGGATGAGCTTCAATTGTATGAAGAAATGGCACATTTTAAATAAGGTGTTAGCTATAATACAACAACAAGAGAGATATCATGCAGCCATTGGAGAGTCCAATGGAACAAAAGTCATGGCTATGGTAGTTTACAAGTCAAACTATAGTGCCAAGCAGCCAGGAAGGAAAGAATTGCCATTTTGCACACATTATAGGATTCTAGGACATAGTTTGGATAAATGTTTCAGGGCTAGAAATGCTAAGGTGCCTAAGTGCACTCATTGTAAAATGATTAGGCTCACGATTGGCAGGCGCTATAAGTTGAAGGGGTAGCCTCCAAGTTATAAACTTCATCAAAGGACAATGAGCAACAATGTCTTTGCAAGGTAAGCCACACTAAATGACAATGCACAATCTAAAGATAAAACTTACTTTCAATAAAGGATGGTTGAAAAAACTAATGTCTTTGCTTAATAATTAGCAGAGTTTAGGAATAGACACTCATGACGTTGCATTAGGAAAGGGAAATGTAGCATCTCAAGGACCTTCTACAAGATGTTATATCTTGGGAGCTTAAAAGATCCTTTAAAAATATAGATGTTTAGATTATAGGTACTAAAGCTATGACTCATATGATATGTGACAAGACTTTGTTCACTAAAAATTGTGAAAAGTGTAGTTGTTTGGTGAAGCTACCTAACAGATCAGTCACATATGCCTCGCACTTTGGTAGTGTGAAACTTACCCACAACATCACTCTACATAATGTGTTATATGTTTTCACATTTACTTTTAATTTGATATCTATAAAAAGACTCATTGGTAATATTAATTTTTGCCTATTTTTTTTGTCAAATCAATTCCTTGTTCTAGACTTAAACCTCTTAGACCACACTTGGCAAAGGTTAGGTGAAGAATGGACTCTATTACTTCAGTAGGTATGAGGTTTGCCCAAGTGATTTGTTGGCCAATCTTAGAAGTTGTTCCTTAGATCCTTATTCATTTAAAGCTCTCACAACACATTCTCAAACTACATATTCAATTTGGCATGATAGACTAGGTCATTCCGTTGATGATAAATTGAGATTAATTTGTGATCAAAGTCTAAGCATTCATATTGATAGCTATGATAAACTTTCTTTTAGTGTATGCCCCTAGCTAAACAACATAGATAACCCATTCCAAACAGTTCACATGTTGCTTCTAAACCATTTGAAATTGTGCACCTATACCATATAGTAAAATTGCTCATGATCGTAGTAGATATTTTCTTACTAGTGTTGATGGTTTTTCTAGAAGCACATGGGTGTATCTCCTTAAAAGTAAATCTAAAACCTTAATTTTTCTTAAAAACTTTAGTAATTTAATTGAGAATCAGTTTCAATCTATTAGCAAAGCCATTAGTTGTGATCATGGAACTGAATTTAACCTAAAGATTTTTTTGCCATGGAAAGTGGACTGTACATCAAAAGTTATGCATTGAAATCCCACAATAAAATGGAGTGGTAGAAAAAAAACACCAACATTTACCTAATGTTGTTAGAGAATTAAGATTTCAATCACATATTCATCTTAAGTATTGCAATGAATGCATACTTACCACCACCAACATAGTCAATTGACTTCCCACACTAGTCTTTAGATACAAAACATCATTTGAACGACTATTTAAAACAAAAACCAGATTATAGTCACATGAGTGTGTTTGGTTACCTCTATTATGCTACAACTCTGAAATCTAGAAGAAAGAGTGTGATTCTAGAAGTACGAGTTGGATATTCATAGGATATCCTTTTGGGATGAAGGGGTATAAGCTTTTAGATCTTAAAACCAACTTGATCTTTGTTCCTAGAGATGTAACATTTCGTGAATCCATATTCCTTTATGTGGCAAAGATAAGGAAACTTGTGTGACATGGGTCTTTTTGATTCCTATCATGATTCATTCCCCCTTATTTCCAATTCATCTCAATCTTTACATCTCAATTTACTTAAACCAAAGGAAGTATACTTTAGATGTATTGAAAAATTATGGAATGATAGGGCACAAACCATTAATGATTCCCATGGACTAAAATATAAGACTCAACAAACATGAAGGAGTACCTTTGACTCGTGTTGGAATTTATAGAAGACTAGTAGAAAGATTGATGTACTTGACTATAACTAGATTGGATATATGTTTTAGTGTCCACGTATTAAGCCAATTCATGGAGAAGTCCACCAAGCAACACACGAAAGCAGGTTATAAGGTGCTACAATGTCTTAAATTCAAATCAACTAAGGTTTGTTTTATCTGCAAAAAGTGATTATTAGCTAAGGGGACATTATGATGCTGATTAGGTCTCATGTCTTGCCATAATAAGATTAATTACCAAATTTTATGTTATGCTAGGGAAATCATTAATAACACTAAAGTCCAAGAACAAATTAGTTATCTTTGAATCATTTGTAGAAGTAGAATACGCGGCAATGGCTATTTTGTGTATTAAAGTTGTTTAGGTAAAATATATATTAGAAACCTTAGAAGTCAAGCATGAAAAACCACTAGAGGTTTATTGTGATAATCAAGTAGCCTTGCATATTGTTTCATATCCAATTTTTCATGAATGTACAAAGCACATTAAATTAGATCACCATCTCCTATGCGATTTTTTGAAGGCAAATGTGATAGCTACTAAACATGTTGGAACACAATTGTAGGTTGTACACCTTTTTACAAAGTCCTTACCTTCTAATGTACTAAAGAGGCATCTCTATAATATGGGAGTAGTAGATTACCACTTCCATCTTGAGAGGGCTGTTGACAAGTCTTAAGTGTAGAACAAGGGAGGTTTAGATGTATAGCTGGAATACTTACATGAACAAGGATCAACCTGCCAACTACAGGTTTGATAGTTATGCTAGTTGGAAATTGTAGGTTAATGATGGTAGTTGGGTGATTAATTTCTCTTGCACGTGATAGTTGTAGGTAGCACATATTGAGTGTGTGTGTGTCTGTGTAGTTATGTTAACTAAGCGATTGTAATCAAAGAGAAAGAAGAAATTTGAATGCAAATTAAAATTTTCCCTCTCAAACTAAAATCTTTGTTTCATTTGGTATTCACCATATTTAATAGCCTTCTACCCCATGCTAGTTTCTTTCCCTGGCAGTTGATGTAAACCTTCTAAAATATATACATTTGCATCGTGTGTTTTCCTTCCTTGGAAGCTTCCCATAGTATTTTCACTTAGAAGTCAAGGTATGGCTAGTCCTTATAAAAGGAGGAGTGGGCAACTTCTTCTCATTGCTAATTCTGAAGCATTAATAGCTTAAGTTCTTGCCATTCCTTTATTGCTATAAAAAAAGGCAACTCACCTATGCTGTTTATCTTGTGTAGAAGCACTCAAACCTTAGCAGAGCACATATAAAGGTATGGCTCCTTTCTCACTTCCACCTTTCTTTATCGTTTTATTTGTTCACTACAGCATTTGAAACTTAACAATTCTTGCCTAAGCCATACTTAGCTGTATATTTTGTCGAGCCATAGCTCTTTACCTTTATTAGATTCAAGCATTATTCTCAACATTGATCTCATCTTCGTTACTATGCTTTGTTAAATGCAACCCATTCACCTCGGCCTGTTCTAATCATGTCCACACTAAGAGAGTAGAGTGCTACCGTGATTGGCATTCAATTCGGTGACGAATTCCCCCTTACATTAAAGTACACTTAGTGCACATCACTGCCAATCTATCTCACATTACAAACCTCATCCGACTCATCTTTTATAAGTAATCTGTTAGCTTGTCTTATGTTTCAGTAAAGCTTATTTTATTTATGGTAGTTAGTCAAGTAGTTTTTTATTTTCTTGATAGTTAATAGTTGCTAGTTTCCATTTAATCGATTGATCAAAGCAGAATTCAATATACTAGTAGCTCTTCACTTTAGCAGTTGAATGAGACTTACTTGCTTCTCAATTTTACAACCCTTTCTTCCCTGTTTTGATTCTCAACCTTTAGATATGTTATGAAATCAGAATTTTTCATGGTATCACAGCCATAAAAGCAGGAAGAAGGACTACAACAACCCTTGAGAATGTCTGTAACCATCATTAATTGCTAACCAACCAACCCTTTTAGAATTGACATCGAAGATAATCCTATGGTTGCCTTAGTTCCTAATCTTCTAACCACTAAGAATTATGTGGTTTGGGCATAAAGCATGAAGAACACACTTAGGACAAAGAATAAACTTAGTTTTGTGACTAGGCAGATTAGAAGACCAACAAAGATGTTACTTTACTTGAAACCTGAGAAATGTGCAATGATATACTTGTCTCTTGGATCTTAAACTCTATTTCACCTTTAATTAAGTCCAATTTATTGGTTGTAGTTTGTTCTTTGAACTTTGGAATGAGTTGAATGAAAGAAAGTCACAACATAATAGCTTAAGGACATATCAACTCTAGAAAACACTTAGTATGCTAGTGAACTTAAAGCAAACTATAATGAACTCTCTTTATATGATAATATGCTTAAATGCACTTTGGGAAGCTAAACATTCTTACCCAGAGAAATCAAAGAGATTGTGTCTTTTAATTCTTGATGGGAATTATTGAGACATATACCTATGTAAGGGATCAGAATATGATGCTAGATCTTATGCCTCCTCTTAATAAGATGTTTGCCATGGTGTAGCAGTAAGAGAAGCAGCATCAAATGTTTAGTACAATACAAGGACTTAAGGATCTTACGCTAGCCACACAAAGGAGTTTGAACACTTTAAGAAGAGGAGGAAAGAAAGACAAGCCCTACTGCACTCACTGCAAGATTTTAGGTCACAATCATAAAAAAAATTTTAAGGTGGGAAATGAAGAGATGCTTGTGTACAGACATTGCAACATGAGGGGCCATGATGTTGAGAAATGATACAAATTGAAGGAATAGCCTACTAGACACAAGCAACACTAGAAAGGAAGTAGAGTTTCAAGATCAGCTTTCTTAACATAGGTTCCTTATTAGGAATGAGGGAGGCTATCAGATGATGATGGTGAAACAATGACTCTAACTAAAGCACAATATCATGAGTTGATAAAACTTCTTGCTACTAGATAGGCAATAGTCACCAAACCTAGTGAGAAGGACCAACCTCACAACCCACCTGCTACAAACACAATTACTATTTTACCTTGTACTCATAATGTTGATTCACAAACACAACTAGTAACCCCATGTCCTTAACCTCACAAAGCTTTAATAACACTCAAAGAATTGATCACACTTGGATAATTAACACTAGGGCAACAAATCATATGATATGTGACCTAAGTTCATTCACATCCATCATAGCCAAGATATCTAACCCAATTAAACTTCCAAATAGTTCACATGTGACAACAACACACATAAGGATAGTGAAGCTAACTAAGTCCATTACCTACATGATGTATTGTGTGTTCCTTCCTTCTCACTAAACCTCATATCAATAAGAAAGTTAACCTAAACTAGTTCATTCTATCTTGTGTTCTCCTAATCATTTTGTTATGTGCAAAACCTTGCTTCTTGGACCACGATTCAGAAGGGTGAAGCCAAGAATGGTGTGTAAAAGTTCTTGAGAGATAAAGTGCATTACCAACAACTTACAAGAGACTTACCAAGCTTTCTGCACCCTAACTATCATTAGCTATTTTTTGTTGTAAGTTCTAGCCTTGATCCCGACCTTTGGTATTCTCATCTTAGTCATCCATCAAACAAGATAATAAGCCTCCTTAATGATCCAGTTGTAAAACCAAACTTATTTAACCTAATAAAATTCCTCATCCAATTTGTCCTCTAGCTAAACTACATGAGAAATCTTTCTGTCATAGTGATCATAGGACATCGCATCCTTTTAAGATTTTGCATTATGATTTATGGGGTTAATTTAATGAGATAGCTTATGACGATTGCCATGTTTTTTTTAACCATAGTAGATGATTACACCAGAACAACTTGGGTATACTTACTTAGGTCTATAACAAAAATAAGAAGAATGTAAGGAATCCTTTTACAACATAGTTCAAAACCAATTTAGAAGTACAATGAAAGTTTTGAGGACTAATAATGGATTAGGGTTCTTTTTTAGGGAATTCTATCAAGAAAAGAGTATATTGCACCAAAAAACAAATGTAAAAACCCCTCAGTAAAATGGGATAGTTAAAAGGAAACACTAACACTTATTAAATGTAGCAAGAACACTTAGGTTCCAATTTGGTGTGGCTTTTAAATATTGGACTAAATGTGTGTTAACAACCACCTATATTATAAATAGGACATCAACTCCTGCCCTAAATGCCCTATGAGATGATGTTTGGGATCCAACCCTCTTGTCAACATATGAGAATTTTTCGGTGTTTATGCTAAGCAACAACCTTGGGTCAGGCAAGGAGAAAATTTGATGCTAGGGGGTAGAGAATGCGTGTTTCTAGGTTGTCCTTACGGTGTGAAGGTTTAATACCCCAAAATTTTGGAAATTAGTAATAAATTAATAATAGCTTAAATTTTATGTTGGGATGTCAAATAAATTAATTTTCATTTTTCTCTATTTATTTTTGTGTAAAATAAAGTTAAATATAGTAAGGTATTTAGAATGGGATATGTATAATTTCTAGCATCCAAATCATGCCAAATAAATTTGACATTGAGGGAAGAGTTTACCATCCTTAAGAAGACCTAAACATATAATATTAAGCCAAGAAATTTTTTTTGCGTAAAAACATGTAAAATAATAGTACTTATGTATGTGAGGTTTAGAGTTCTTACAATACAATAATTTGAGCCCTCTCAAATTCTTAAATAAAACTCTAATATAAATAGGATTGAGAGATAGAGAAAATTAAAATCCTCCACCCTAAATTGGCCAATCGTCAGTTAGAGAGTAGCAAAGAGGGAGAGAAAATTTTCCGAACTTCCAAATGCTATAACCTAAGGTAAATCCTTCACTAAGTTTTACGTTTATCATGCATACACTTAGAAAATATTAATACACATGTTATAGGTACAAGAAATATAGATTTAGGTAGCCTACATGTAGATTGATTCATGAACAATCATCAAACTTATAGGATGTGCGTGAAAAATTTATAGAAAATGCGTTTTGATAAAGTATGTAAACTACGAGATCCTGTATTTTAAGAAAGTAAGTAAACTATAGAAAATGTTATAAATTGTTGGACAATTTAGTTAACGTGATTAGTTGGATTTTTCTGGTTAGGATTTGTGCATATATGCCTAGGGACTCTTGAAATCATTATGTCAAAGTATTTTGATGTTTGGAATTGCCTAGAACAATAAAAAAAAAAAAGAGCGCCTTGTGCATGTTCTAGTGTTGCTTTGTAGGCATCCACAGGGTGACGCAACGAGACCTCACAATTGTGGCAAGCATCTTCACAAACGTGAAGCAAGACTGAGACTTGTATATAACCCCTCATAGGTGACATTGTAGGCGCGCAAGGTGTGAACCCACAATTGCAGTCACAAGCTCTAGTTGCAATACCAAGTAGAAGGCATCGCGGTTCATTTCATGGCTGCAAAACAATTTTTCATAGTTGCAAAATCCATTTCTGCAAGTGCAAAGTGTAAAAAGTGAATAGAAAGTTATTTTGACATAATTAAGACTTAATTTTCTAAATTTGAGACTAAAATAGGCTTAAATATGCTATTTTGGACTTAACAAGAAATTGAGAATATTAATAAAATAAACCCTAGATAGAAAAACCTACTTAATGGATAACCAAAAAAAGGACAATGGGATAGGACATGTATGATATACAAGAAAGCATCTAAAGGAATAGGATTGAATTGAATTGAATATTAAATGAAAGATCATTTATTTGAATAGGGATCAGGAACGAGTTCTCGGTGAATCTACTGAATACCAAAATTGATGTCAAGTAACTAGTTATGCCATGCTGGTTTTTATAATTTCTTTCAAAACTTTTTTCATGTAATAACTAACTTGTTTAAAACATGCTTAGAATTATTTTTGAATATTATCCTATTTATGAAAGTCTGATTTGACATGTTGAAGTTTCAACGGAACCAAAATTAATTATTATTTCCTAAAAAGTTGGATGTGCGTTATTTATGAAATAAATTGATTTACACTATATATTTTGAAATCAAAATATGTGCAATAAGATATGATAAACTTGTCATGGGTTGCCGATGATAGGGTTAAACAAGTGCTACCCTACCAATCATGTAATAGACTGGGACCTGCCCAATCGAGGTAGAAGTATTGGGGCCAGCAACAGGTGAAACTAATATATGACCCTACCAATTAGAATACAATATATTGAGACACTGCCTAGTTGGGGTTAAAGTACTGGGGTTCATAATGGGCGCAACTGCTTTAACGTGACCCTCTTTAGTTGGGGTATAAACTAAGACCCTAATCTATGGACTAGTACTCAAAGTACGTGTCACCATGAGCAGATTGAGAAAAAAAGATGTAAATTATGTGAATATTGAAATGATTTGAAATAGTTCTAAAATGTTATAGTTTTCTTAAACTGTTTAAATGTAAATTGTATTGCCTATTTTATACGATGTTTATTGAAAAATTATTATTTCACTCACATCCATTAAATATCCAAAACAGTAGGAAGTACCATTAGTTGGACAACTCGTCGCTCACATATTTCTAATGACATTTTTTGTAGAGAAACCAAATGAGGAGAAATTAGCGTGGGGATCCTAGATTTGATAGAGAGGACCTTTAGGTTATTTTATTTCTTTCAATTTAGTTTCAGTGGTGAATAAGATGACCCTGATGTAATATTTAGGACATTTTATTTTTTGCTGCTAAATAGTGTTACGATTATTATTCAAAAATGTCACTTTCTTTCGTTAGATTATTCATTGTTTCCTTTTAGACATTCTATGATATTTCAATGGATTAGTTGCTATGATATTTATTGGCTTTAGTATCTATTGAGGTTGTTCGTGGGCATTGCCATGTTATTTCCTAGATTCGAGGCATGATAGAGATTATATCAACACATAGGTTTTAACACTGAGAACTTAAAACGTATAACATAGACTGGACCCTAGGGATCACATCACAAGAACTTAGAAATTAGTAGATAATTTCACTTATGCATAAGTTAATATTTTGATTCTATCTTGCATTTAAAGATTATACCTTGACATAGGAAATAGATGGGAGCAATGGCTCTAGAGAGTGTTTACCTATAAAGAGGAGAGATTTATCTCAAGAGGCTAAGGACTATCTTCTTGCAATGTTAACTCAATTAGATAATATAGCCACCGAGTTATTAAAGTCCCAGCAATGTTGTGCTAGACTAGAGGCAGAGAATAACGAGTTGAAGAAGGAGAATGCCAACATGCATTGGCATTAAGGTGTACTTAAGAGGAAGATTAATGAAATAGAGATAGTATGCAAAGTTTGTATAGACACACAAGACCGTTAAGATGGTTTATGAGTAGCTCATAGGCGACCTCCTGGACCAATAACATGGATTAGTGTTTCAAGTGAATGAGCTCATGTTCCAGAATGATGAACTCTGGGCGTCAGTTCACAACTTTCTAGAGAAAGATCCTGAAGAGTATTTAGAAGAAGATCCTAAGGAAGCACTGGGGCATATGCTCGAGGAAGTGGATTTGGGCGAGGATGTTCTAGATGTAGATGTGAATGATATTAAAACATTGAGATTGCTAGAGGACAAGATATTTATACTATTGAGATAGTTTTCTTGACATTCTTTTATGTTTTCCTCATGATTAACTGAGGTGGATTATAGTAGTAAAATCTTTTCCTTCTTTGTTGCTAAAATTAGTTGTTCTCTAGTTTATCTTGTAGTCTTATTATTGTGAATAACTATTGAGTGCCTATAACTAATAAAACGAGTAAACGACTTTCCTCTTATATAGGAAAATGGTTGTGAGACCTCATCGTGTTGCTTAGAATATGCCGTTTGATACTTCAATGGACAATTCAACTAAGCCCACTCCTACTTATCTTCTGCCTCCACCCTCAATGCAGCCACAGCCACAACCACAACCACCTGTGCGTTAAACTAATTTGAGGCAAGAAGATTTGGCTGCTAATGTGACTATTGTGGCCTAGGTTATGGGAGCCCCACAATAGGCTCCTACACTAGTTGCAACCCAGCTTAATGGTGGGACAAAGACTTACTATGAGGCATTAAGACAGGCTCATGTGCCAACTTTTGATGGATCTCACAACCTTAAAGTAGTATAGAAGTGGTTAAAGGAGATGGAGGACTATTTTGAATTAATAGAAGTGCCAATGGAATTGTACCTGAGAATGATGACACCCTTGCTAGTCGGTGAGGTTGCCCTATAGTGGGAGGGTGTCTTGCTAGCCCTAGTGGAAGAAGGGCCTATCACTTGGGCTTGATTAAGGGATGTTGTCTTCAATAATTTCTTCGTGAATGCCCTCTACTTACAGAAGATGGTAGAGTTTGATAATGTAGTGCAAGCCCCTAATATTTCTATAGTGGAATGCTCGACGAAATTCCACACTCTGAGGAAATATTTGCTAATGGTGATGGCAAACCCCATTTTGAAAATGCATTAATTCACAAGGGGATTGAAGAGTAGGTTGCAAATAACGTTAGCCTTATATAAAGCCCAAACCTTTAATGAATTGCTTGGAGTTGCTATCTAAGTAGAAGCTGAAACAAACAGAAGAATGGTAGGAAATAATCTAAAGTGGCCTAGACTAAGCTCTAACTTGATAGCCAAATAGCATGGGCCTTTAACCTCAAAGCTTACTAACAAGAGGCCTAATCCATCTAAGAATAGTAGATCACTACCTCTACTACCAAAGTGTGTCTTGTGTAGGCGTCAGCATGTAGAAATATACCGAAGGATCACAGGCGCATGTTTTGTGTGTGGCTAGTAGGGCCATTGAGTAGTGAAGTGCTAGAGCAACCCTAAAAATTCGGCCATCGCCAACAATAACAACAGCAATAGTAGCATCAATAATAATGGTACTAGTAATAACAATGGTGACCATCCCAACCTAATCTAACAAACTAGAAGCCCAAGGGAAAGGCTAAGGTGTTCGCCCTAACTCAAGAGGAGTCAGAGAATGCTAAGGATGTGGTTGCAAGTAATGTTACCACTAACTGACTTAGTGCTTATGGATTGTTCGATTATGGTGCATCTCATTCTTTTATTTCTAAGAGATTTGCTGAGCACTTAGAGCATAAACTAGAAATGTTAGACTAACCATATAGGTTAGCCACCCCAGAAGGAAAGATCATGGTAGCTAACCTAATTTACGAAGATTGTGATTTAGATTTAAAAGGGAATTGGGAATTAAAGGCATATCTTATATGGCTTAACATAAAGGAGTTTGATGTGATATTTAGGAATGAACTAGTTAGTTATGAGTTTCTCCCATGTGGATTGGAGGAATAAAGTCATGAACTTTTATCTACCATTAAGCATTGGTCTCTCCTTCCATGGGAACCCCCAAAATCAATCTAGTAGGCTTAACTCGCTAACATTTGTAGCTCAAGCTAAGAAGGCCATCAAGAAGCTTTGGTAGACCCTAAGAAGCTTGAAGTAATCTTGTAGTGGCCTAGGGCTATGAATGTGACAGAGGTAAAAAGCTTCTTAGGACTTGCAAGATAATACCAAAAATTTATCAAAGGGTTCACTAAGATAGCAGCCTTTAAGTTAGTTGCTACAAAAAGTGAAGCAAACCTGAATAGAGTCCAAAATGTGAAATAAGCTTTGTGGAGTTAAAGATGAAGTTAACTTTGATGCCAATACTGGCCTTGCCTGAGGGTGGTTGATTTACTATCTACAATGGCATCAGTAAGAGTAAGTTAGGATGTGTTTTAGAGTAGAAGGATAGGGTGATTACCTACATATCAAGGCATAGAAGCCATCTGATTTAAATTACCTAACTCATGATCTGGAGCTAGTAGTGGTGCTATTTGCTCTAAAAATATAGAGGCATTATCTTTATGGTGAGAAGTGTGAGACATACATTGACCATGAAAGCTTCAAGTACCTATTTATAGAAAAAGATCTAAACGAGGTAGAGGTGCTAATTGGAATTTATTAAAGACTATGATTTGATCATTAATTACTACCTAAGTAAAGCTAACTGAGTGGCAAAGTCCTTAAGTTAAGAAGGGACTGGAGTTATGGTGGCCATGCTAGTGAGGCAGCTTAATTTGCTACACTTGGAGGTTGTTGAACCAATTGAAGGCATATTGGTAGCATTAAGCACTAAACCCTCGATCATTGAGGAAATTACGAAGTCCTAGGACTTGAACATAGAAATAAAGACATTAAAGGATAAAGTCAAAGCAAAGACATATCCCAGACTTTTAAGTGGGCGAAGATGGTACCTTATACATGAGAGGGAGATTATGCGTCTTGGATAGTAAGGAAATATGGTATAAGATTCTGCAAAAGGCACATAAATCTAAGCATCAAGCATTGGATGATATGTTTTAGGCCTGCATCCTCAACTTCAAAGGGACTTGGAGCAACTTTCAACCCTTAAAAGAGTTTTCTTACCATAATAACTATCACGCTAGCATAGGGATGGCTCCCTACAAGGCATTCTATGGACAAAAGTGTCATTCGCCAATATGCTAAGGTGTGGTAAGAGAAAGAAAAGTAATTAGGCCAGAGTTGGTTCAATTTACTATCAATAAGGTGGCGATAATATGAAGGTGAATGAAGGAGGCCCAAGATAGACAGAAGAGTTAGATTGATCTGAAGAGAAAATCGTTGTAATTTCAATTGGGAGAGCAAGCGTACTTGAAGATCTCCCTAACTCGTAGAGTGATGCAATTTGCAAAAGCTAGAAAGTTGAGCTTGCACTTCGTTAGTCCTTTTAAAATACTAGAGAAGGTTGGCAATATGACTTTCTGACTCACACTACCCCTAGATGTAGCTAGAGTGCACAACATCTTCCATGTATCGTAGTTGAGAACACATGTGTCGACCTAAGCCAAATGCTAGAACTAGCGTCTTTGTCAATGATAGAAGATCTGACTTATGGGGAATGCCTAGTCCAAATAGTTTATCAAAGGAACAAAACTAGAGGACTAGGACAATATCATATGTGGAGGTCTAATAGTCTAACCACACTGAACGAGAAGCAACGTGGGAACTAGAGGAAGCTATTGAAAGTAGAAAACCCCATTTGGTATCTTAGGAAAAAAGATTTAAGTCTCAAGGACAAAACTTATTGTAAGAGGGGAAGAGTAATACTACAAAATTTTGGGTATTAGTGGCAAATTATTAATAGCTTCAAGTTTATGTTGGGATGCTAAATAAATTAATTTTCATTATTCTCTATTTATTGCTGTGTAAAATAAAGTTAAACATAGTGAGGTATCTAGAATCTGATATGTGTAGTCTTTGGCAACCAAATCATGCTAAATAAATTAGATATCAAGGCAAGCATTTACCATCCTTAAGAAGACCTAAAAATAAAATATTAAACTAGAAAGAAAATTCGTGTAAAAACCTATAAAATAATAATACTTATGTATAGGAGGTTTAGAGCTCTTAAAATACAAGAATTTGAGCCCTTTCAAATTCTTAATTAAACCCTAATATAAATAGGGTTGAGAGGTGTAAAAAATTAAAATTCTTCACCCTAAATAGGCTAGCCATTGTTTAGAGTAGCAAAGAGGGAGAGAAAAATTTCCTAGCTTCCAAATGCAATAATTTGAAGTAAATTCTTCTCCAAATTTTATGTTTATCATGCACACACTTAGAAAATACTAATACACATGTTATAGGCAAAAGAAATATGGATTTAGGTAGCCTACATGTTGATTGGTTCATGAATATGTCATCAAACTTGTAGGATGTGTGTGAAAATTTTATAGAAATTGCATTTTGATAAAGTACGTTAACTCCAAAAAACATTATAAATTGTTCAACAATTTGGTAAACATGACTAGTTGAAATTTTCACATTGGAATATGTGGATATATGCCTAGGGACCCTTGAAATCATAGTGTTAATGCGTTTTGATGTTAGGAATTGCATAGAATGTTAAAATAATAACCAAACAGTGCCTTGTCTACACTTTAGCATTGCTTCGTGAGCATCCCCACAATCGCATGGTGAGAGCTCACGATTTTGCAAGACCATGGTCAAGTAGAACAGCTCACTTATGACATCATGAGCATGAGGTGCAAATCCACGATCGTGGTGCAATACAAAGCAAAAGGCACCACTGCTTATTTCACGGGTGCAGAACCATTTTCATGACCGTGAGACCCATTTCTACATTTGTAAAGACTGGAAAGCAAACAGAAAGTTATGTTCACATAATTAAAGCTTTATTTTCCAAGTTTGAGACTAAAATAGGCTTAAATATGCTATCGTAGACTTAACAGAAAACTGAGAATATTAATTAAATAAACCTTAGATAGAAAAAGCTACTCAATGGGTAACGAAATATTTGGAAAGGGCAATAGGACAGGACACATAGGATATTCACGAAGACATCCTGAAGAATAGGATTCAATTGATTTGGGTATTAAATAAAAGATTATTTGATTAAATAGGGGATTAGGAATTGGTATCCGGTGTACCTACTGAATACTCGAATTGACGTCAGGTAAGTGGTTACACCCTACCAATTTTTATAACTTCTTTCAAAACTATTCTTATGTTTCAATTGAATTGTTTACAACATGTTTAGAATTATTTTTGAATATTGTCCCACTTATGAAAGTTTCATGTGATACGTTGAAGTTTCTATGGAATTGAAATTAATTATTGTTTCCTAAAAAGCTGAATGCGAGTTATTTGTGAAATAAATTATTTTACATTAAATATATTGAAATTGAAATACGTACTATAAAACGTGAAAAACCTCTCATGTGATATCGACGATAATGTGGAATAAGTTCTATCCTATTAATCGAATAATAAATCGGGACTCACTTAATCGAGGTAGAAGTATTTAGGCCAATAGCGGGTGAAGTTGATACGTGGCTTTACCAATCAAGGTATGATTGATTAGGATACCTCTCAGTCGAAGTTGAACTACTAGGGCTCATTATGGGTGCAGTCGATTTTACATGACCCTTCTTAGCCAAGGATTTGAAATAGTTGTAAAATGCTACGATTTTCTTGAACTATTTAAATTTAAATTGTATTGTTTGTTTTATACTATTTTTATGCAAAATTATTATTTTGCTCACATATATTAAAAGGACAAAAAGGATAGAGGTACCATTTATTGGGTGACCCGTCACTCACATATTTTCAATGACATTTTTGATGAGGAACTAAACAAGAAGGACCCTAATAGAAAGGACCATTATGTTATTTTATTTATTTCAATTCAATTTCATTAGTAAATAAGACAACTCTAATATAATAGTTAAGGCATTTTATCTTTTAATGCTGAACAATGTTACGATTTTCATTCAAGATGTCACTTTCTTTCATTGGATGATTCATTATTTCCAATCAAACTTTCTATGATATTTCAATTAGATTAGTTGCTATGATATATGTAGATTTGGTATCTACTGAGGTTGTTTGTGGGTATTGTATTGTTATATCCTAGATTTGTGATGTGTTAAAAGGGATACAAGTTACTTAACTTAGATAGTAAACATGTGTTCATCTCAGTGGATGTGGTTTTCTATTAGAACAATTTTCTTTTCAAGCTAAAAAATGAAACCATTAATTCTAATCAACTTTATCTTTCTCAACAACAAACTTTAGCATCATATCCATAGTCCTCGTTTTATGACACCCAAGGCTCTAACAAACAATATGAAAGATCCTTCTCATACAATTCTGATGAGTTAAACTCAAAAAACCTTGACTATGAACAACAAATCATCGAGCCGAGACTTGATCACACTGCTGCAGCAAAAGAACCGACATCGTTTGCTATTTCATGGATAACTGAACACCCTTTGGCTTAAGATCGTCTTGTAGGATAAGGAATGCACCTGAATATCACTAGAAACACTACTGCTAGTAGGCCACTTCGTCTTCATCTCTCAACTAAACACGGTCAATCTATCCCCATCAATCAATCCCCAAAAACCACACCAAATGTCCACTCGATAGTATCTTCACCCACTATAAATTTCTTCCACATTACCAAGCTTTCTTGACTACTATTTCTTCACAAGAGAAGCCACAAACTAATGTAGAAGCATTAAAAAATCCCAAATGGTAACTAAAAGCATTAGAAGAGAACAAGCCTGAACTTTGACAGAACTATGTATTGGAAAGGAACTAATAGGAACTAAATTCGTGTATAAAATCAAATATAAATTTGATGGGAGCAAACATAGGTACAAAGCTAAGTTCGAGCCCAAAGGATTCACACAAAAAGAAAGGGTGGATTATTAGGAAACATTCTTTCTAGTGGTTAAACTAGCTATAGTCAGATGCTTAATAGTAATATCTACTGTAAGGGGTTCGAGGTTGTATTAATTTAATGTCAAAAATGCCTTCTTGCATGGAGATTTGACAGAGGAGATATTCAAGAAGAAACCACCAAGTTATAACAAAAGAAGTATAACTTAAGTACGTAGATTGAACAAAAGTTTATATGGTTTAAAGTTGGCAGTAAGACAATGGTATGCGATACTATCACATACACTAATTAGCTTTGGGTTCAATTAATGCAAGGCTGACTATAGCCTTTTCATCATGAAAAGGATGACTACTTCATAGCACTATTGGTATATGTTGATGATATTATAGTAGCATGAAATTTCGAGGCTACGGTAACACGTGAAGGACTTTCCTAATAGCAAGTTCAAGATTAAGGACCTAGGATAGTTGAAGTACTTCCTAGGTATAGAGGTAACATGGAATGCAACTAGAATCCATATCAACCAACGAAAATATACTTTAGGCATCACTGTAAATAGTGGTCTCGTAAGAGGAATGTCTAATAAAATACAAATGGAACAAAACACCAAATTAAGCAAAGAAGGAGGTAGACCACTAAATGATACCTTTGTGTAATTTAGGTTAATTGAGAGATTATTGTATTTAACCATTACTTGACAAGACATTTCTTATAACGTGTAGACACTGAGCCTATTCATGTAAGCACGCTCAGATCTACATATGAAAGTGGCCTATAGAATCCTCTACTACATCAAATCAACACCAGGAAAAGGATTCTTCCTACCATCAAAGAGCAATCTTAATTAAAGGCATTCTATGATTTTCATTGAGGCTTATGTCCCAACACTGTAGATCTATTACAGGTAATTACATCTTCGTTGGAAGCTCCCTAGTCTCTTGGCTATCGAAGAAGCATTCAATTGACTCTAGATCATCAACAGAGGTAGAATATAGACCTATGGCTTCAACATGTAGGGAACTAACTTGATTGAGATATATCCTTAAAGCCTTGTAAGTTGAGCATTATGAGCCAACATTATTGCGTTGTCACAACCAAGCTACACATCACACAGTTGCCAATCCCATTTTTCATGAACAGAGCAAGCATATTGAATGGACTACCACATTGTTACCGATCAACTTCAAGCAAAACTAATTTCTACTTCTCATGAGCTAATAGGAAAGTAAATTGTTGATGTTATGACCAAGCCACTAGAAAGTCATCTATTAATAACCATCTCAACGAGATGGGAGTGGTTAATTACCATTCCTCATCTTGAGGGAGGCTATTGAAATACACTCGGCACTACATCATTTCCAATCCATCTTACATTGCCACACCTCAGCCAACTCATCTTTCATAACTAGTCTGTCTTCTTTTCTTGTATTTTTAGTTAAACTTAGTTAGTTTATTTGCGGGAGTAAGTTAAGTAGTTTTGGATTTTCTTGATAATTAATAGTTGGTAGTTTAATTTCACAGTGGCTAATTTCCATTTAATCAATTGATCTAAGGAAAACTCAATGTAATAATAGCGCCACCTTAGTAGTTGAATGAGACTTGCTGCCTTCTCAATTATTCCTTGTTTTGTTTCCTGACCTTTAGGTATGTTGTGAAATTGGAATTTTTTAGCTCATCGTTGCCAGATTCCAACCATGATGTGCATTACCCTAAGAACTTAGGCCTACTAGTTCTTCCACCACTACCATAACACACACTCAGTTGTTCTTGTTTATATACACTTGGGTCAGAAGTCAAGCCATTGCTAGGGCATTCATGCATAACAATGAGGAGATGAATTTCTCCAATTTAATGGTAGGGACAAGCTACACAATGTTGTTTGAATGGAGTTTGTGCAACGTCCTTCCTAGTGTAGGTGAGGCATTTCCTTCCTTAGGTCAATGCTGATGGTAGGGCAATGGAGCAAACCAGATAGCCTACAAGTTTTAGTGGTGATGATGTGTTGAATGCTTCCACAGGTTGGCCTTGTTTGATGTGAGCTCTCTTTGAGATAAAGACTATTGCGGCTACTTTCCATCGATAAGTGTGGCTATTGGCACAAGTTATGGTGGTGGTGGTTGTGCATGATGGAGACTGATGCGGTAGCTATCGCTCGGTAGACCTTATATGGCAGCATCACGTTGGGAGTGGTTTTAATGGCAACGACATGAGGTTAAGGCCACGTCTTGGAGAGCGAGGCCATGTTTAGGGGAAAGGTCTAACACCATGTTTAGGGGAAAGGTTTAACGCCATGTTCGGCAAGATAGCCCTCCCTAACTCTACCACTTTTTTTGTTTTAGATTTTTTTTTCTTGTTTTCTCTTATAAGCTTTTCATTTAAGCTTGATGGGCTTCAAAAACAACTAGATTTTATGGCATTGGCTTGTACAAGGGGATACTCATAAGCTTAATTCAGCCCATGATTACTAGACTTGATACAACCAACTTGTAAAAAGCTTAATTCAACCTATGTGTACCAAGCTTGATTATTTGGCCCACGAGTACCATGTTTGATTTGATCCACAAAGAAGATGCTAAGGCATTTCTCTATCACTTTATTTTATTTGGCAACTTATTGCCATATTATGCAATGAATTAAGGCATAATAAATTTGTGACTAAACTTAGAAAATGTCTTAACTACCTATCACCTAATAATAGGGTCAACCCATAACACAATTCAAGCACTTTGAATTTATAAAAGGTAAGTCGTTTAGTGTTTATACCCTTAGGGGCCAAGAGTAATGTATAATTTATGCTTATGCATCATGAGAAATTTTGATTTGTTTTGACAATTTAAGCTCATGTCGAGGTGTCGTTGACTTTTAATTTGATTTGATAGTTTATGCAATGTCAAGGAGCATTTCAATTTTGAAATTTGACTAGATAGTTCAATGGTCGTGTCAAGGGATAGTTCTTTTTAAATTTGGCTTGATAGTTTATACTCATGTCAAATATTATTTCTTTTGTATTTTACTTGATAGTTTATACTCACATCAAGGAACATTGCTTCTTTATTTTTTTTTCATCAATTTTTAAAAATTTTTCTTTTTGATTTTTGTTTTTAAATTTTTTACCTTTTATTTTTTTGTTTTTTTTTAGCTATATTGTTTTTAGCTCTTTTTTTTTAAAGATCCTTAATCCTTTTATATATAACTTGATGCTTGAAAGATATCGTTCTTGGTTCCTTCATGGCCCTAGTTCTCAAGCAAATGGAGTCAATCAATGTTGAACACCCATGCAAATTTTTTTCTCGTTTGTTAAGAAGTGACCTTCCTCAGTGACGTAGTTGGTGGTTGCTTTTTTCTTTATGGCGATGCGGCCAGGACTTCAATGAATGAACCCAAGGCCAACTTGTGAGGTTGAGTTTTGAGCTTCTTGAGGGTGTTTTCTGAATGGCAAGCATTCTTGTAGGTTGTATTTTGCATTGGTGAAAAGCTTGTACACATTAGGGCAGAAAATTTTTCTGTGTTTAGTTCTCTGCACATTAGCATGTTCCTTCTCAACTTCTTCGGATGGTTGTGAAGGTGACTTCTTGTCAATTTCAGCCAAGGTTAAAACCATGCCTTTGAGTGCATCATCCAACATTAACTTCTTTCCTAAGCATCATTTGGAGGGACTCACTTCACTTTTCATTATTTTATCATCTTCTTACTTCATTTTTGTTTGAGAAGAGCCTTCTCTTGAAGTTGTCACCTCATCTAAATAGCATTTAGCATCAACGAAATGCAACTTAGCTTCAGTAAAAGGTATATCATCGAGTACTTTTCTCACCCCTCCATTATGGCTTTACTTGAAACATTAGTGCCATCTAGGAGAAACTACTCCATTTTCATGAAGCCATGGTCAGTCAAAGAGTAAGTTACATGATGTCTTAGCATGTGTAACATGGAATAAAGCACACCACTCCGTGCAGTCTATCAGTAGCTTCATTCTTATGGTTCCTAAGGCCCTTCGTCCTCCTTAAATGTAATTTTTCCTTTATGGGCTAACTTTATAATTTTGTCGTTGAATATGAAACAGACATGGAGAGCGTGTCTAGGCAATGGAACTTCCAATATTTAGGTCAAAAATCTTGCTAGCTTCTTCAGGCCACTTCATTTCAAGTAATTCATTAAGATTAACTTCAATTAGGTTTTCAAATATCTATGAAACATCAAATTCATAGAAGGGTAGATTTTTTTCTTACATCTCCCTTAAAGTTAATTTCTTTGACCTTTAAGGAGCTTCTTTCCTTTCTACTACTTTATTCTTTCCATGTATCACCATAGATTCTTTATTTGGAATTTAAGTAAAAGACTTGTCCCTTTTGTACCTTTCGTTATGGACTTTTAAGACAACTAGGCAGTCGACTCCACTTACAACTATACTCAACTCCATGTCATGAGTATGAGTGGCCAACTCCTTAAAAAATTTAGGTTTGATCCCTGAAGGATGTATCTAAGCCCTTCATTTATACCTTAGATGCACATTTTCATAGCTAAAATTTTAAATTGTCTCTTTACTATTTAGGGTCAAGTTATTCTAGTGGTTAATATAGTCAATGATGGGCCTTCCTTCCGCTAGCGAGTGTTCATTAGCTCAACCACATTGATTGTTCGTTTGGTGCTATAGAAGCAGTTAAAGAACTCATGCTCCAGTTGCTACTAGTTATCAATAAACCTAAGGTCTAGATCTGTGTGTAGTTGAAAGCACTTCCTTTCAATGTCTACATGAACCATTTGACTAGATGACCACCATAAGTCCCAGCATCATTGAAAATCTCTACAGAGTGAGCTATGTGTTACTTTATGTTCCTTTCATCATTGAACTTCTAGACTTGGGGATTTGGTAGCATGCTAGCATCTTTGGGCTATTGATCTTTGTAGTGTACAACTTAGCATACATCAAAGATGACCTAAAACCTCCATCAAGATTATTCTTGATGGTCCTCTCAATGAAGTCCTTCAACTGGTCAACAAGGATCAAACTATAATAGCAAACTGAGAGCTCTTTAGCTACAAGCTATTTCCACTCACTTTATTGTTGTTTAGTGGATGTTTCCACCTCATCATGGTCTTCAAATGCCTTTTCCATAACTCTACTATCACCAGCATTATCCACCTTGTCCATCAATTGTAAAATCTTTATCCTTGCTGTTGGACGTGCTTGTCAACCACTTTGGTAACTTTGGTCAACTTGGCAATTTGGTGCTCCAAACTTGAGGGATTGGTTATCATGTGGTGTTGTACTTAAGGTAGATGGCACACTTGAGTAGAGACTACAAGGCACTAAATCAGGCTGCCAAGCTTTATCTCCCTTACTTGCATAAAGTGAGTTGTCAACAACCTCTGTAATGAGGGTTAGCTTAGGGTGTGCTAGCTTCCTTGCTACATTTTGTGTAACCATGCTGATGCCTTTGCCAGTGACCTCTAAGGAACTTGAGGTAACAGCCTTTGATGACTTGTATTTACTTTGGGTCATCCTAACTTGCATCAAAGTTGATGAAAAGAGAAATGAGAGGTAGAGAAGTCTCACTAGGCTTGCCAAAAAATCTATAGACAAAATTTTTGTATAACAACAAGAGAAATTATACAAGATAATTTAAATTAAATTGAATATAGTATGTGTCTTCAATTCTCAATTCTTCCTTCAACTTGAAATTTTAGAAGTTCGAACAATTTTTTGGAAGGGACTACTAACTTGATCTTTCGTGAAATTGATTTGGCCATAAAAAAATGTTAATTTATAGAGTTTAACGCTATGCACATGGATCAAATATGGAATTTGGAGAAGCACCACGATGAACACCTTGAATTTTACCAAAGACATGTGGACCTTCCTTCAAGGACAAACTTAAGGATTTGGAGCAACTTTTTGGAGAGTGGACTTTGATCTCCCTTAAACCATGCTTGATCTTCAAATAACATCAGTTCACCAGCTTAGCTCCATTTTTGTGAATTAAATATCGCAGTTCGGAGGATCTATATTAAGAATGCCTTAGATTTGGAAACAAACATTGTGGAACTTCTTTGAATTTATGAAGAGAATTTGGAAATCTCTTTAAAACTTCTTCACTTGAATACTTTTGCTTGTCTTTAAGTTAAGTCCTCATTGTGTTGAAGTTGTGTGTCTAATTACGAAAGGACCTACCTCTATTTATAGTGGTGGGAGAGCCAGCCCTGCCTGAATTGTCTAACGACACGACACAATTTGATTGATTTGAGTTATTTGACTTGGCATTTATTTTCTTTAACCATTAAATTTAATTTGGTAAATTTAATTTGGTAAGGTATTACTTTTCAAATGCCTATATTTGTCCTTCATAAGTTGGAGAATATTTGATTGGACTTCCAAATTGACAAGACTTAACACTTAGCGCAACTTAATTGGTCAAGATTATTTATATTAAAATGTCAATTATTTATTGTAGAAACTGATTTAATTAAATTCTCAATTTATTTAATTAATATTTAAAATAAATAAATTTATGTGTTATCATTTTTTTGGGTATAAAATTTTTTATGTTTACAAAAACCTCCATAATTAAATGACCTGACAACATCAAAACGGCATTAAACTAACTGACAGAAAAACTTCTATTGACCAAATGGCACATAAGCTAATGACATCCATACCCTCGTTTAGAATTGATGGGTGTTACTGCCTCTGTAAGTAGACAACCACATTGTTTGTTCCTTGATGCTCAATACTTGACCAGCTAACTTGGAACTCAATATGAGATTGATGTTGTATTGCCACAATATAAACATAAACATTAAATTGAAGTAACTATGAGCAAGTAATAAAGAATGCAAAATTTGCAATACATGCATGAAAAGGTGCCAACAATTATCATTTTTTCTTGCAATATATTTGATCAAAGATGAAAGCTCTCGGTTGTAAGTTTTAACGCTTGGAAAAACTGCTATGTTGTTTATTACAACACATACACACAATAGTTAACAAAATAGTAAAGGAGCAACATCAAATTGTTCATACAGTTCAGAGCCTTAACTGAACACACTCATCGTATGCAAGTTCTATCTACTACAACAATGCTTAAGTCAGTCTACCAATTGAGCCTCAACTAAGAGACGTAGCTATGACATGCCCCCCTTTGTCTATGCCTAGACCAAACTTCCTTTCAACCTTTATCTTTGTTGATGTGTGTTTCCTTCACAAAAGAATGTAACAAACTCACCTTACTCTGAATACATCAATTGGACACTTTAACTCCAACACTTTGAGAGACATCTAGTGGGCTCATACTATCACAAGTGTGCTTGCATATATAGCTCAACCATCACACTTTGAGAGACACAACACTACACAAAACTTCCCAAGCTTTTCTATTACCTATCCCAACTCTTTCTCCATATTGGAAAGCGTCCATTATATAGAAATTAAAGAATAACCAAATTCCTCATTTGTATGAAGCAAATCAATCATGTGATCTCATCTAACAGTTCTATTTTCCATTTCTTTTGTTGGAACAGAGTTGACTTCCTTTTATGATGAGATATTCTTACCTTATATTGTGGTCAACCTATATCTCATTGATATCATCTTGATTGCCTCATTTATTAAGCTTGATTTTGCCTATATAATCTTCAGTTTATATATAAATCTAAGAGAATCCCATTCGAATTTAGTCTTCTCAATCTTAATGAACCACGTAGTTTATCTATTGTCATCTTTAATGCAACAACTTTACCTTGTTCTATTCAATGCTAAGATATCTAAGTTATGCCCTATGACAAAGGTTTTAATCTCCCTGTTTGGTATTATGTGGCAACTCTTCAATCAATAGAAAACTTGCATTGAATTCCTCTCCCCCTTTGTGACATAATTATGCTAAAGTTTCTAATCTCAAAGGAGATGAACAAAGTAATGGACTATTGTAACAATTGTTTAAATACAAAATACTCCCCTTGAATTATTTCCCTTGTCATAATTATTGTTCCAGTAGACATGTCCTCAATAGCTAACATTGTTGGTTTTTCTAATCCAACATAATCCTTCTTAATGTCTTCCATGGTCGAGACTTCAAATTCAACAAAACATTTTTCTCAGGATGATGCTTTGCTCTAATAGTTTCCTTGTCCATTAAATGTTTGATGTTTGTAAATTCCATCTCCACTCAATTCTTAATAGGAATAAGTTCTCCCTCAGCTAGTTTTACTATGGCTACAGGCTTCCCCGTAATCAAAGCCTCAAATCAAATAAAAGGCGGAATAGAACTAGAAGAAGTTTCAAAAGGTGGCTAAAACTCTTCATTAAAAGCCAGTGGGCTATACTTATTCGATGAGAATATGATGCAATAGTGCTCTTAGGACGAAGGATTGTCATGTTCCATCTTCTTCGAAAATCTAGATATGCTGAGTTGTAATATGTAGCAACAACTATACAGTAAAAGGAGGAGCAAAAAAAATTTGTAGCCTATACCTTATTTCTACACACCAAATGGTTCGAAAATTCAAGGTAGAACCCTAACTAGATAAGGAGAGAGGAATTATGTACTCCCACCTAGTCTTCTTATAGGTTGCAATAGCTTATGCAACATCCTTTTTTGTTTTACTTGTTAGAACATACCACTATTTTTTTTTTTACATGTGCATTGGTACTTCTTGTATTACGTCAGCTCTAGAAATATTGATTTAGTTCTAGTTGTTAACATTTCTAGGCCTTTTAAGCCAAAACTTGAATTCATAAACCACAGTCCTTAGGCCTATTATATTTGCCTTTCAAACCTATATCAGTCTGGTCCATTCTTTATTTCATTCTAACTCATTAATTCTTGTGTTCATCTTTTGCCCTTTAATCATGTGTTTCTTCAAGGAAAAACATCGTGAGAAAGTGAGTCCCATTTCTTTGATTTTTGTTTGCTTTATGAGGCTTTTTAGTCACTGTTACCTTTTGTGTTGCAATAAACCCTATATTAGTAACTAACTCCTTAAAAAATTGGATAGGTCCACCTATTCGTTGAATTAAACTAGATTCAAGTATCCGTTCCATGGTGGTCTTTCCCCAGCTTTCCAATGGACAAGTCATCAAGCCTGGCTTTACCAGTGTTCAATCTTTTCATTGTTGCCTCAAATTGTTCACCTTTTCCTATAGCTTCAAAGTGGGACTTTTCAAGTTCTTCCCTTTCTTTCCTCAAAAGTTCAAGCTCCACTTTTTGTTCCTCATCCTTATTTTGCATATGTTGACAAAATTTCTTCCTAAGTGGTCTTAGTATTATTGCAACTGTTATTGTCAGACATATCTTTGGATGCCTTTGTTGCAACATTTGTTCTAACTAAAGACTTATCCTTCTTACTTGCCTCCTGAGGGTTTTGGTGCACTCACCTTGTATGTGGCCAAAACCACCACATTTATAATGCTAAATTCCACGTCTTAACACTTCAATCTTCTTGTCCTTCTTAATTATGTCCTTCTACCTTTTTGTAATAAAGGCAATGTCCTCATCAATGTTTGAACACTCCTCATCAGTGTGATTTCTTTTGATACAAATGTTGTCATCCAAGAGAGGGGATCATGTGATGAAAACTCCTTCCTTTGTACTCATGTTCTAACCTCAGATTATCCCACGATCTCACCTGCCTTAGACTAAGCTACAACAAACTGGTGACATTCTGATGCCACTTGTAAGTTCTAGGTTAGATGTTGTAACGTAACAAAAAACTAGTAAGTTCTTTGTTGCAACACACACCAAGGAACACAAAATAGTAAGGGAGCAACACCAAATTATTCACGTAGTTTTAAGTCTTAACTACTCCATCTACTGGACCTCACCCTGTTCAAAAGTTCTACTATAATATATGTGATGTCACAACACACTCATCACATGCAAGCTCTCATTACTACAACAATACCTTAGTCGATCTACCCATTGACTATCAATTAGTAAACACGGCTATGAAAAGCCCTTCTTGTTCATACTTTGACCAAACTCCCTTTTGGCCTTCTCCTACATTGATGTGTGTTTCCTTCATCAAAGAATGTAGCTAACTTTCTTTGCTCTCAATACATCAAGTAAACACTTTGACTCCAACACTTTGAAATACTCACACAAATCATCTCAAGTACATCAACTAGATTCACACTATCATAAATCTACTCACACTCACACTAAGAGAGATATCGAAGGAGTAGAGCAACAAAGGTGAGTGAAATGGATTCTTGGGTGAAGAATGAACCATATTTTTAGGACAATCAAATCACTATTATAACCTTTCACTTAATCAGATTTACAATAATAATCTATTAATATTTATACTATTATCACTTTGTATTGACGTTATTTTAGTCCATTCACTAAAAGACCAAATTTAGTTTCTCTAAGCCCTCACACATTATAATATTGTATAGACTGTGTATACACACATGTGTGTATATATATATATATATTATCTTTTATATAAATATTTAAAATGAATAGCTTTTTTTTCCAAAGTAGATAAATATATTAAACTAATTGTGTGGATTTATTGGTAAATTACTCTACCTAATATAAATACAATAAAATATTATGGAGTGAGAATGGTGGTATTAGAGAGTTTGGGGGCCATCAAAGTAAATTTATTTACAACTCACTATATATAATATAAATTTATAAAAATTACATAAAATTAAGGTGTCTATTAGTGGAGGGGCAGGAGGCAAGGCACCCCCTTGCTATTCCTTAGGCTCATCCTGAGGATGATAACATTTCAACCTATCAAAGTGAATTCTTGTCATGCTTAACATTAAGCAACCTAATGTTGTTATCATGTCAATTCATTGTGATTCATGCAATAATATGTGCTCATCCTAAAAATGTCTTTATATATCATAACCTAAGTTAATATACACCATTGATAGTGGACACAAATGTTTAGAGTTGCCCTAGATCCAAAATCAATCACACATTAGCATGTGGGCTTGATTGATCATGGAGGCAAGCATTCGATTGACAAAAAGCCTAAAAGTTTATGCCTTATCAATCTAAAGGTTGCGACCTATCACCCTCAAGTGCAATCAATACATATTGATCTCTTCCAATATTAATTGACTGCTCCAGGGCTAGAAAATTTATGTTTTTGCAATCTAAATCCTATGATTGATCTTCGACATATAAGATTGACTTGTAATTTTTTTCAAGACAAATCTATCACCATCGAATATACGATTGATCATACTCAATGAACAATCGATGTGGTATGTTTTGCCCCATATCAATCCATCTATCTTGATAGTTTGTGCTAAATGAATTGTATAAATGGATTTTTTTTTCAATGGAAACATAGCTAGAAACAAAAATTTTTCACCAAAAATTTGGGTTTAGATAATTTAGGTTGCTTAAACTCACATGATTATAAAAATAATCCGAACCACTCCCATATTACTAAAAGCCCAAATCCTTAGTGTTAGGTTTAAGTTTAGGATGCAAAACTTTTCAAATTTAATCACAAAAATAACCAAAGAACACAGTAGAACAAAGATTCTCAACTTGGTCCACTTTTCTTTGCATAAATCATATAAATTAAAATTTAACTTACTAATATGGACAATTACCTAGAATCAAATTCCTATAGTTTTTATCTATGATCTTCAAGTAATGATAAAGCCCTAGCCTCTAGTTTGTCTACACAAATAAGGTGTTGGATGTGCCTCTCCGACAAATCTTCATGAACTCCTTCACGAAATCCCATAACTCCTCGCCCTTTGAAAATATTTTGAGAGAAAAAATGAGAGGGAGACCAGCAACTATTTTCTCTAATGCGCAAAGCGGTGAATGGAGCCTAAATGAACAACGCCTCCATAGTACGGTTTACATGATAGTGATTTTGTGTTTGGAACTCCTCCAAGTAATTTATTCTCAATACATAATCCGTTGTATACTAAGACTCCTAGGATTAGTGGAATGGACTTGATAGGCTTTTACATAGACCTTAAAATTAATTCTAGTCATTTATCTTTAATTATTAATCTAATTAATAATTAAAGCCCATTTCAATTATTCTCTTCAATTTAATTAATCTCATTGATTAAATTAAATGTCTATTATATTTCTAGTTAATAATATTCATTATTAATAAACATAATAGGTACAAAATAATTCTTTTGTATCTTGTCTCTTTAATTTAATTAATTCTCATTAATTTAATTAAAAGCTCATCATATTTTCAAGTAATGATCTCATTACAAACAATTATGAGAAGGAATAAATCATTCCATCTGGTCGTTCATCGAATTCTTGTTCCTATGTCCCTATTAGAAGAAAATAATCCTTATTTAATCCTAAATTCAACTATTTGAATGTCTTATTTTTTTCCTAAGTGCAACCCTAATTCTTGAAAAGTGTGGTCTGACTCTTCCTAACATGATTATAAGAATTCCTAAGTAATCCTAGGGATTTCATGAGTGATTGGGTTTTAAGTGCTAGTATAGTGTGATCAATACTTTATGCTTGTACCGAGGGGTCATTCTATGAGTACAAGGTGGATGGGAATACAATAGGTGAAAAGAACAGGAACACAAGCTTAAGATTGACTAGGAGGGCCTTAGCGATTGATCTAGGCAAGTTGCAATTGATCCTATCATGTCTCGATTAATTAAGGCACCATGCAATCAACCTACATTGCTACTGGATTTACGATCCCCTTCCTTCACGATTGATCAATTTCGATCATGGCACTAGGATTGACTAGGATCATTCATCACGTAGTTAGGGGACGATTCAGGGGTTTATGGAGTTATGATTTGATCCCCCACAGATCGGTTGTTGTCGATCATGACATCAAGGATCGATTAGGATTAACGTCTACGTAGGTGGGAAAAAATCTAATCAACTCTAAATATATGATAAGGGTCAAGCAGGTTGACCGCGATCAATCCAAATAGATGGTGACTGGTCTGGAATGAGTCCAATCGACATTGTTGATGTGGAAAATTCAAGAAACACATTATTTTAGCCGCTAATCAATCCAAGAACTCATTTAAAGCGTATAAAGAATGTGAAAACTTCATTAACTATAGGAAAAATTATATTGTCTTTTTTTTAGGTTTAGGCTTTCCACAATCCGGCCCCTCAAGAAGAGCCTCCCCTTAGTTAACTATGTTGATTGACTACTGGAGAAATCACGTGGAGTGACCTTTTGGCCCATGGAACTAAGGATGGAGAAATTACAACACTCTCTCTTGATATTTGGACTTTTCACAAATCGACCCTCAAACATGCCTTTGTTATAAAAAGTATAAAACATATAAAAATTCAAAAACTACAAAACTTTTTCATTAAATATAAATTATAAATATATAAATATTATTTTTTAATTTATTGTCTAAAGAGCTTAGACAATTTATTTTCTAGCTTATAACTTCTTAATTAGAAATTTAAAATTTAAAATTTTCTAAAAGATTGAAGATAAAGACTTATATTTCTTAAAAAAAATATAAAATTCAGAATTTATAATATTTTTCAACTATGTTACCAAAAAAAATACAATTTTTTTTTTGTGAATTAAATTTTTGTATAAGTTTTTTGGCTAACTTGATCATATTTTAACATCTTACTCACCGGATGGGCTTAATTGTGTATTCGAAAATGTGATTGAGAGAATGTCTCCATAATTTCTTATGCCTAAAAGGCTGGATTGTTGAATGCTCAGACCATAAGGGAGAGTGCTCAATTGATATTTGTTTGATAACAGTACACAATTAAAACTGAAGTGAACAATAGGAAATGCCCGTATGGTTCAAGAGAAACGAGTCCATATTCACTTATCTACGTGTGCGTGATTCATCGGATGTTTTTACACGATTATTCATATAAACTAACATACATGCATAGAAAATGCATACAACCGCACCTGGAATCCAAGAATCCTAATTTTCTGTGTGATCCAGGTTGAAGCACAAGCATTAGGATTAGGAGATTACCTCAACACTTGGTGGTGGAAATTTCTCTCCTCCTTCAACCTAGTAGCCGTTTAGAGCAAATGACAGAGGTAAGAGAATTCTTGATTTTATTCTTGGGCGGTGAGAGAGTATTGTGCAGCTCCATGGCTTCTATTTCATCCGAATTCCAGTGGCTTGCCACAGCAGGAGACGAGGCTTGGCCACATGTCATTTTTTGCTTTCTGTTGACGTGGCCGGTTTTGCGGCCGCAACCGTAACTTGGTGCTTTCTTGTTGCAGCTATAGTCATGGATGTAGAAACTCATTGCGCGGCTGCAACTCTCTCCTTTTGGCTGGAACTTGACTTTCCATTTGCAAACCATTACAAAGACTCCAAATTTAGTGCAGTAACATGCTGTAGCTAAGAATTGATAACTCAAAATCAGTTGAACATGTAGAATAACGAAACCCATGCATCATAGCTTCAGAACTAATCTTTTTAATTAATTGGATGCAATAATATATGATATGCATAAATGATTTAATCGCCCTCAAATCATATTCGTTGCTAGTGCATGATATTCTTTGTATTTATATATATCACAAAAAAATTTGTGTTTTATTCACAATTTTATTTGGTTAAAATATTTTGTTGACAATGCTGGTTTAAAGAAATTTATATGGTTTAATGATGTTACTCATTATATCTAAAAACTGAAAGTTATTTAACGTTATTACTACATAATAAAATATAACGTATTGAACAAGCTAGCTTATTCGTGAAAAATATGATAAACTTATAAATTAGAAGTTTCTCCATACGGTCAGTAAATTTATTTTTCATCTGGATTGCAGTATTATTATTTGCAATATTTCGTTAGACTGATCAGAATATTTTTATTAATTAGATATTGTGTTTAGAGGGTATTTGGTTAAACCTATTTTTATAGCTTATAAGCTCATAAACTAACACAATGTTTGGCAAGACATCTTACACAATTTTATTCAAATTTATATTAAATGTAGTTGATTATAATATATTTATGTAATAATAATGAAAGGAAGTTAAATATTATTAATAAAATTTAATTTAAGGATATTCATGTTAATCTTAATATATAAAATGAAATAGATGTATAAAAGTAAAGAGAAACAAATCAATTTATTTTTAAAGAATTTCCGAGTTTCAAAACCCTTTTTAAAGTTTATGAGATTAAACTTACAAACAGAGGTTATAAGCTCTCAATCTGGTCCAAATTCCCTCTTCAGAAGCACTTTATGTGATTAAAAAGTGAAAACCAACAGACAAGACTGAGAAAAACAAAAAGAGCCCGTCGTACTTCCCTTCTCGATTTACACAATAAACTCCACTTTCACAGTCCCCTCCGAAAGAAGAACGCAGTATCCTCAGTTGGCAGAACACTTTCAGACACAAGGACAAACACACGCTAATTACTCCCATTGTCGAATGACTTTTTCGTAATAAAATAAAACAATGGACTTAAAAAAAAGAAATGACGTTTAGGGCAAAGAACCGTAAACATAAATCAAATTGAACACATAACTAGTGATTCACACGATTAATAAACTAACTGGTTTTTCCTATAAACAAATTAATTAATTATTGATAAAGCAAAGAGTCTTGGATGGCGACCATTTAAAATTAAATTACCTGCACTTAATGCACAAATCTCAACAAACAGCAATAAACAATTGAATTAGCTTCAAGTTCCAAGATAGTATTACCCTACTAGCACTCCATTAGGCCTGAAGCCGGATTTTTTGAATTAGGCATGCAATAGCGACAAGTGCAACTCTCCAAGTAAGAAAGGCACTTAATTGCTCACACCCACATTTGTGTGTGTGCATTATTTTGTACTTGCATTATAATTCTGTGTAGACTAATTTCTTAATATAACTTGGTCACATTTTATAAACTATGAAATATGAAACGGTACTTAGCCTAATCTGTAATGTGTACTTTGTTTTGAGGCTATATATGTTTGCTTTTGTTTTTCATCAAAAATACACACATTATAATTATTATACTTTTTAAATTTTTTTTATATTTTTTTTATTTTTATACAATTTTTTTAAAAAATACATTTAAAAATACACATCTTGAAAACAAATATAGCCCACCCAATGCACTCAGATGAGAAGATCAAGTAGGAACCTTGGCGTCGTGTACCCATCCATCGCTATAAACCATTTAACCATTTGAACGTCGGATCCAAAAACAAGCGACGTGTATCATTTTAAAAAGAATATTCATACATGTTCTGCTATGAATGGTATCTCCATGTTTTTTCTTACGTTAGAAATTTCTATCACTGTAATACTTGAACATGTTCGTTCGCATAAGACCGTGCTGCAACTTTGGAGCCATCTGCTTCATTGACCCAGTTCAATCTAGATAATAACCGAAGCCAGACATCAACAACTTAACATGAGACGTAATATTGTTCATCTCACACAAGCGACCCGCTGCAAAATGTTATATGAAAAAGGACGTTTGAACTGGAAGAAAATCAGCCAGAGAGCCAATTAGAGCCATGTTTGCCGCCAGATGTATGAGCTATTCTATGTGTTTTAGTTATACCCTGTTAATTATATATCAAGTCATGACAAGGAGGACATCCGCAATCACCATTTATTACATGAAAAATGAAGAAACATAGTGAAGAGATTGGTTAAAGGGAGCTCCCTTCAGTCCAAGCACAGAGAAGGATGGGATGAAATTTATCTCCCGCATCATTCATGCATTCATGGTAGCAACAAACTTGCCTCTTCTACCGTGTATGAATGAATGAGTCAGCAGCAAATTAGGACCCTTTGCCCCATCCATGAGTGGGCTGAAGGAAGCTCTCTCAAACCAATATCAACAATTCATGATTTAGGACTGCAATATCCTGCTTTAATTGCTTCAAGTTGGTCTTTATGACGCCTACTGAACAAAATCGTTTGCCTTCCATCTCAAAATAAGTGATGATAAATCCACATTATACATACAACTAAAAATTTATAAGGGATTTTAGGCATATTACTCTTGTAGACTTGGGATTATGATGAAGAAAAGAATGCTCATTCTAAAAGACTGACACCGCTGATTACCACAGAAGTGAAAATATAAACTGGTCCTGAATGCCTCAAGGCAAGATTTGCCACGCTTCAGACTGGACAATCTCCGGAATAATGTCTCACGGAGAATGCCAACAATTCGCCTGGAAAATTTCTAACCAAATATCATTCTCCAAAGAAAAAAAAGCTATGTTAAATGTTGTTCCTTTTGATAAAGTATTAAAGAATAGTGTTTATCAATGGAAGAAAATGTGTGCCGATGAACCCTAACCCTAACCCTAGCCCTGGCAAAAGCTAGAAACGGATCCCCCAGCATCTGATCCGGGATAGACCAAACACATTGTTAACATACTCAGATCATGCACACGCGTAAGTATCAGTAACTTCTCCATTCGCATATTCCTATATATTGCAGTGTGAGTAAATCCTCAACAATCCAGATCGGTTTCTCATTTTAGAACAAAATCACAAGCACAGTCATGAGAACTACATTGATAAATACATTCCAGGCATACTTCATTTATACATGTAGACACAAAGTCTAAAGAAAGGATCGTATAATACCAGATTAAAGCTACTCAACTCACAGGATAAATTTTCTTGAAAAGAAGCCAGCTACCTCCGCAGGGTCAACTCTTCCTTCCTAGTCGATTTATCTTTTGAAAGGGAGAAACACGAAGGAAGAAAGTAGGCAAGCGTAATAAGGGAAAGGGAAGGATAATAAAGGAGGGAAATTATACCCCTCGCAGGGTGCATTAGGGAAAATAGTATGCAAGAATCCAAGCAGAAATCACGGAAGAGAAAGAAGCGTGCTTGAAGACAGGGATGAAGGGGATGAAATAATGGATCATTGTCTTCAGTGAGAGTCAGGGATAGCAGAGAAAGGGACGGGAAGATCTCTGCAAAATCCGGAACAAATAAAGAAGAGAAGAACAATAAAAAGGGCTCTTGCATTTCCTCTCAGCAGGTGATGACTTTTGCGCCCGAGGGTGATGCTATGCTGTAGCTGTAAGACAACGGAAAATACGAGTAAATTTATACATCTAGGGTGGAGGAGCAGTGGAGACGGGAGGGGTTTATACAGATGCAAGACTGGCACTGCGAGGAAGGAAAAGGGAGAAAAAAACACATTGGTGGGGTAATCTTTGACCATTACTTATTTTAGGTTTGGATGGCGTACGTCACATATGTTGCCCCTCGCCATTCTCGTCGTCAGTTGTCGGCAGATCTTTACGTCGATTAAAGGGAATGCCGAGGGTCTGGTGATGGGACATCACTGAAATGACGTGACTACCCCTATCGTAGTGTATAACTATAGGTTTTATTATTTGAATTATATGCAATGTTATGGATGTCCAAGAAAACAGTAACGCTAGCGCAATAGCTACCCAATATATTATTAAAGATTATAATATCCAGCAAAAAAAAGAAGAAAATACTTTAACTCCAAGAATTTTCACCAAGTTTTCGCAGAATTGACTTAAAGTTTTAAGTCATTGAATTTAGATTCGTTTAAGAAGCAAAGTTAAATTTGTAAACCAACTTTCCTTCCCAAACCATTTACTAAAACTTTATTTAATAAAATTTTCGTTCAAATTCAAATTCAAATTTTCTTAATATTACAAATATAATTAATTAATTATTTTAATTATTACACCTATTTATAATTAAATTAATATATATCTATATATCACACATATACTTATATTTATTTTTATTTTTATCTAAAAACTAATCAATATCCCTGTATATTATCACATGATCCAATCATTATTATATATTTTATACATATATCTATACCCTTTAATCTACAAATTTTGCTTATTTGATTTTCTTCTTTCCTTTATTTTTCATGTTTTGTATTTATACATTTTTCTATTTGATATATATTCTTTAATTTTATCTTCAATATTCTTTATTATTTTCTAGGTTTTATATTTATAGTGAAAATGATATTTGATAAATTGTGCTATTTTTCTTTTTTACAAAAATAAATTTTGCAGTTCAAATGAATCATATTATTCATCCCATAAAAAATTTATAAACATACTATTCATCTCAACACTATTTCTTACCAAACATTATTCTAGCAAAAACCCCTCTTCCAAACATATCTGTAACTTTTGAAACACTGAAAGGTATCCAAATTTTCAATTTAAATATTAGTCATATCATAGAATAATGCAAATATAATTGCAAATTATATGTTGAATGAAGTTTTAATTTTTTTTTATAATTACAAATATGCAATTTTCAAATTGAAAAATAATTGTATTAATGTGGATATAACTACATTTATTAGAAGGTACGATCAATATTGCAAATTTTAAAATAATAAAAATAGTTATGAATTAACTGTAAAAAATCTACAAAATCTCGTAAAATTTCCATATTAATAAAATTCATAGTTGAAAATTATATAAAATTTAAGAAGAATAACGACAAGTCTCTTTTTTCTCCATTTTTACATTGACAATACAATATGATTTTCATACAAAAAGAAGTTGGCAATACCCAGTCCATGTCTGTGAATGGTAATATAGTCTCTATTGCGAAAGATGTAAGTTTATTTCAACCGAATAATGTGAATTTATACAATTTACGTTATGTCACTTCGTTTTTTTTTTTCTATATTTTATTTATTTATGCTTCAACTCATCTTTGCTTTGTATTTTCTCTCCCCTTTTCAATTTATCTCAAATTTTTTTATTTTCAGTATTTTTATACTTTTGATTTTGTATAACATTATTTTCATTAAATAAAATAGAATAATTTTACAATTTATAAATAATTTTATATATGCATAAACATCAATTTTACTAATATTTCATTAAATTTGTAGAAGCGTGATTATGAATTGGTGATTCACTGTTGCACGTTTTGCCAGCGTATACTCATGGCCGACCTTTTATTTTCTATTTATAAAAGATATCATTCTCAGTTTAATAATTAATATTTATTTTAAATAAAAAATAAATATATTAAAAATGATTGAAAAAAGTAAGAAATTATCTTAAGGAGCATTTCAAAATTCTTATAGAAATTCTACAAAATTGAATCCATCGCAACTGGATGGCATAATTATTTTCATAAAAATATTTTTTAATATTTTTAAAG
This sequence comes from Avicennia marina, assembly GCA_019155195.1. Classification (NCBI taxonomy): domain Eukaryota; kingdom Viridiplantae; phylum Streptophyta; class Magnoliopsida; order Lamiales; family Acanthaceae; genus Avicennia; species Avicennia marina. The sequence continues at coordinate 8,339,268 of CM032764.1, forward strand.
ATATATGAATGTTTGACATATTCTAAAAATTTATAAAAACTTTTCAACAATTTTTGATTTGTATTAAAATCTAAATCCTACAATTTTTAAATTTTAAATATTCTCTCTCTTCCACCAGCTATGGACTTCAAAAATACATATTACATTGATGATACTCATTATTTTTTCTTTTAAAAATCAACACATCCAAACAAAAATTTTAAATTATTTTTCATCTCTCAAATTCAATCTTAAAACTAGTTGCCCTTCTGTGTTTTATATTTAGAATGACGTGGATAAGACATGACATACATAGAGTAATGTAGAGATTTTGAAAATTTTCAGTTTACAATGCAACTTGAATGCACCCGTACATACATACTAGAACAAAAAAAGAAAAGAAAAGAAAACTTCACAAATTACAACCGTATTTTTTTGTTTTATAATTTAAGTAGTATAACATAATTTTTCTGTATTATATGCATGGATTAATCATTTTCCCTAATAAATTGGGATTACAAATAAAAAAATGGGATAACTAATAATCTCTCTCTCTCTCTCTCTCTCAGCGTGTGCGTGTGGGTGTGTTTTTTTTTTATTTCGTAAAATAAAATTTTGATACAATTATGAGTATAATTTGTTTATATCCAGTTTGTTTCCTGGTGTTTAGCATAAAGTATGCGTGATTTAAGTATTACATAAACTTATTGCACTATTCAAATATTGTTTTTCAAAACCAAAAATTTGGATGAAAATAAATTAACTTAAATTAACTAATTATATTCTATATATAACAGTCTAATATTAATTGATAAGTATTTGATCGTTACTTCTCTAAGGTATAATAAGAGTAAAAAAGAAATAAAAAATTATTTTTATCCTTACTATTTTAATCACAAAATTGTCATTTGTGAGGATGTATGTATGCAAAATTAAAACACACATATCCAACAATAGATTATCAAAGTAAGGATAGAATCAACACATGTAACAAAAGTTAATAAAAAAGCAATAAAATAATCAAAAAAATACATTTTACAGCGTTTTAAGTATGCAACAGGGACAAAAACAAGTATATATAATACAATTGTAGGCATATATCATAATTACCTTACTTAATTTATTTAAGGTCATTATTTAATTCTTCTTAGATGAATGCTTAAATATTTAGTAGATGAATGGCTACTTAAAATATTTAAGGTTATAATTTCATTCTTCTTCTTTCTTTAAAAAATTATAAATAAGGATTTCATTTTAGAATGTTCTGTACACTCTAATTTTTATTCTTAAAAGGTTTTTCTACGGTCATTTTCACCTACACTGAAACCTAAACTCCAAAATTTCTCAAATTTTAGAAATTATCTTTCTTCTACATATCACGTCAAATATAATAATTACATTTTTGCTTCTAAAATCAACATATCCAAACATATTTCTCAAATTATTTTCATTATCCAAATTTCCTATTTCTTCAAAAAATGGACATCGTCTAATCACAGCCTTAAATTAGAAATTTAAAATACTGGAAATTTCAGCCGCATTTTAATTTTTTAAAAAATTATCTTAATTCTTATTCCTTATTCCATGTTGCAAAGCTTCTATTAACATATGAACACAATTACATGAATATTTTTTTGACTTATTAATATTGTTGTATGCAGTAATGCAAATCAATGGATACCTACCTTGTTTATACTATTTTTTATACTTCAGAATTAATTTCCCCCAAAATTGTTCTTTATATGTATTATGTTCTATTTTTATATTTTAGTTTATTTTGTGCCTTAATTTATATTCGTTATCACATGATTATAAGAGAGCACTAATTTGACCAATGTTGTCAAATGACAGCTGAGTCTTAAACTAGGATTAAAAGTCCGAAAAACACAATTCCACACAAAAAATGTCAAAAATGACTACAACGTTTTTAAGTCAGCATCAAAAGTGTCATTACCTAAGGCTTTATGCACGGTTTTTAAAATTAATTATGATGACAGATTTTGTAACATTTATTTTTTAACAAGTTTAAAATCATTTTTAACGCTCTGTGAAACATTTTTAGTCAACTTAATAATTTTACAACATTAGCAACATTTTTACGAGTTTGGGCAACGCTTTCCATAAATCATGGTATATCACTGCTATAATGTCACACAATAGTTTTAATATTCTAAGTAATGGCTTATAATTGTAGCAATCTTTAAAAACAATTTTAATACTTTAAAAAATGGTTTTGATCAAGTCATGTAACAACCAATCACAACTATTTTTTCAAAGCTTTATATCTTTAAATCAATTCAGCTTTAAGTTTCGCCCTTCTAATTTCATATTACAACTCAGTAATTAACTAGTCATATGTCAACACAAGTACCAAAACCTACAAATTAAGCACAACAAATATGAACCATGTCAAAAATATTACTACATGAGATTAGATATCAAGATGCAATTAATTTTCCATAAATCTTCAAATACATGTTTAAAGTACCAACAATACCCATATTAAGAAAGTCTACACAAAATATACTAGATGAGATTGCAAGTTTGCAAATGTCAAACTACTCTTTTCATGTTCATGAACCTTTGATGTCAAAATTAATTAAGACTTTCATCCATATCTTCAACATTGTTTCGAAGCATCATATTGATCATCTTTATCATTTACATCAATTCATTCAAATACATTTTCCTGCACATATTTAAAAAGCCAAAAATCACTTTACAAGGTAATAAAAGTGAATTAAATATAAAAGCTGTATGAATATGTCTAACCAATGCAATAGTGAAAACCATTACATAATCATTGCAAAATACTAGTTTTTGCAATAGCTTTATAAATGTCAATTATTGTGCTAAGCCTTAAAATGTTGTACTGAGTTGCAATTTTGAATCTAAAGTTCAATTTGCTCCATCTATATGGAATGAAAATGATTTTTTTACTTATTTTCTGAGCTGGTGAGTACATATCTTGTTCACATCCATTATCCCAGATACATGAATCCCAAATGAAAATTTTAAATAAATAAATAAATATATATATATATATATATATAAAAATCACAAACAGCTCCAAACTTCTAGAAGGACAAAACTTTTCAAGAAATTTCAGCCAATGAATTAAGAAAACAAAAAGCAGGCCATGCGCTTAATGGTCTTGAATCATTGCATTGCAAACCCAACCACGACATCCCCTGTCGGTTGCTTGGTCAAGTCCACTATTTCAATTATTAAATATCCATCAATCGTACAATAATATTACTTTTCTATTGGCAACAATAAAGCCTTCCTCCAAGAATAAAATGAATGTGACGTAATTAAAAGTCATTTATTAGAATTTCAAGAATATGAATATTTGTTCATGTACGTAGTAATTTATTCCTATAAATTATTATCATCTTATGTGATTTTAATTATAATTTATTTGTTCAAAATCTGATCTTTGTAAAAATAAAAATAATATTAGTTTTATGATTATTACTCTTATTCTTATGCAATATCTATAAACGCGAACCATTTTGAAGTAATTATAACGATTAGAGTGTGTGTGTGTGTGTGTGTGAATGAATCAAACAACTGGATTATAATAATTAGGTAACCAAAAAATAAAGCCTTAAATTAGGGAGAGTCGTTCAATTTGCAATCCTAACTCCAAGCAACGCAATTATGTGACTTATTAGCCTATATTTAATACTAGATCATTATATTAATATATCAGCTAATAATTAGCTGCATCACGTTAACACCAAGGAAATTAATATAAAAGATGAATATATTATCATTTGTGCAAGTGAACTAACAATACTCATAGAAGCAGTCGGACTCAATTTGAAATCTCAACGATGTCCAACGAGTCCTTGGCCAACATATGAAAGCTTTTGGTCATTGTTTCATATGCAATTATTACCACGTTTTTTTTTTTTTGGTTTTTGGTTATCTTCCCATGTTCATGAGTACAGCTCAATTTAATTTGTCCGGTTGTGCTTGTGCATGCATGATTAATATTTTAATTAACCTCGTATAATCAACCTTATATAAATTAGTATTTATCCTGTTGTGCCGTGCTAGAATTGACTATTGACGACCAAAGCTTAGACCCAGAAATTTTGATACTATGATTTGGGGTTCGAAGTAATTGCATTTTTTATGAAGATTCCGGTTTCAAACTAGTTGCATTTTTTTATGAACGCATGCTATGCATCAAGTTTAAAGGTAAGGATGGTAACGAGAATGGATAATTTTGGGTAGCCATCCCATAGAAAAAAAAAAATTGAGACGGGGCTTGGGGCAAGGCAGGGGATCAATTGGGTGCAAAATGTGTTGAAATGGTAAAAATCCATTATCGGATCAACACTTGGATCGATCTCAATCATATTAAATAAATCCCAGAGTAATAGATCCCAGAGTAGTAGGATAGATCTCACTCATACTATAGGTTTAAAAGCAGCGGGATCAATCTCGAATTTTTGGATCATACAATCACATAGAAATGAGATAGATCACAAGATTTGCAATAGTAATTTCAAAACCTTTTAAACTCACTAGATTTATGATCGTGATGTCCTAGATTGACTAGGATCAATTCGACTAGAGCCAGATTGATTGCCAACTCTGTTAGATCGATTGGAACAGATTCTTTCCTAGTTTGCGTAGGATTCTTCACCAAACTTATTTTATTTATTTCCAAACTCTTATACTCAACTTTTAGACATATTTTACCCTTAGTTAAAACTATAAATAGAGGATTTTAGTTATTTTATCATAGAACTCTTTTGATATTTTGATTATTGAATTCTTTTCTTTGGTTTTCTCTTAAATTTGAGTGCACATCAATTCTTGTGATTTCAAAGGCCAAATTGAGTTATTTGTAACATATCAACTAACTTGGTCTGTTAGTTGTGGTCATTTTTTACTAAAGTTAACCAAAGATCATTGCATTTTGCGTCGTTGTCACATGGTTCACACAAGTCGGTTCTATTGGGTTCTAGCATACACCGAAATTTGTATCTATATGCTTCTGTGTATGCATCAGTTGGCATCAAAACTAGCCTTTTCAAATTCTAATCTGGACACTTGTCCAGGTACCAAATTCCATCCTTCATGCCTTTCTATTTCTTTTCCTATCATCTTTTCTCCATATTCTTCATAAATTACCTAGAAAAAAAAATCATATGATTTTGGTGATTTTCCAGCAATTTTGTTCCTTGTTTGGTTGTAATTTAGTGAGTGTTGAAAAAAATTCATTGGTGAACCTTGTGTTTTTTTCCAACAAATTGATTTTTTATATTTGGTTGGTGATGTTGTGGGAGTTTGAAAAAAGATTAAAAAAAATAGAGAGAGGGAAAAACAAATATGTGCAAAAAAACTTGAAGCAACATTTGGAACAAAAAAAGAAGTTGCAAAGAAAAAAATTGCAGCAACAAAAATAGAGTAAAAATTGAAACAAAAATAGAGAAAAAGTTGTGATCTTTGTGTAAAAATTTGTTTTGGGAAGTTCCTTGGGTGACAGAAAACATTGAAAAATCAAAAAGTTTGAATCTTGGGACACTTTAGGTGAGTTGTGGGAGAATTTGAATTCTGCCAGAAAATTTAGTGTAGTGATCGATCCTAGCATCATTGGATCAATTGCATAGCAATCTACCAGCCCTAATGATCTTGTCAAGTTAAGTCCCAATAGATCGCGCCCTACAACAAATCAATTACACATGTGTTGCTCAGCTCCATATCCATCGAACCTAATTTGGATCGATCACATAGCCTATTTTTTTGCCCAGGATCAATCCTTTGCACTTGGATTGACACGACAACTTGTTTCAACCTTAGATTGATCCGATTGTATCCGGATTGACCCTGTACCCCAAAATTTGAGCTTTGTATTTACTTACATACTATTATAGGATACATCACTTGAACTTTTAGGGATTTCTTGGAATTCCGTGAGGTGGACATAAGAATTGATTTTGTAAGTGCATTCTTAAGTGTTTTTTTTTTTTTTTTTGCGTGATGCATAAGTGAGAGATAAGAAATGGGCAAGTTACATCTTGTGTGGTGAGAGGACATTGGCACACACATTACACCTTCCTTGTACTCTATATTGCATATAATTTCAAGATGTCAGGAGACAATACATTCTACATGAGGCAGCTGACAAAAACATTGGTGAACATAAACTAGTGGTTGGATAGTTTAGAGGATTTGTATATTGCTGCACCAAGCAATCTATTACCTCGTAGGATATAGGGTAAAGAGGAGTCAAGGCATAGATTAGGAGGAACTAAATATTAAGGTAGACGAAGAGGTATGTAAATGATAATTATAATGAATTTGATGGTAGTTGTAGAGTTGATGACTTTTCTAGGATAAGTACTTAGAGACATTGTAAGGAAGATGGTGAGTTATCAATGAGGGCTGAACTTGATATTCCACCATTTGTGTGACGAGTTGATCCCAACGCATATTTGGCTTAGGAAGGGAAGGTAGACGAGGTGTTCAATTCTTACCCATGTTAGATACATATAAGTTAAGGTTGGTTACTAATGTTGTTATAGAATATGCTAAATATTGGTGGAATGAATTTGAACCCATTGAAAGGAGTTATGGAGGAAGTCTAGTCACCATATGGAAGGAATTAAAGAGGGTAATGAGAAATTTGTATGTCCCATATTCCATGTAGTGTGAATTGTATTCTAGGCTAGATAATTTAACCCAAGATGGATTAAGTGTGGAAAAATATTATAATGAGTTAAAACATGCAATGAGAGTTAATGTTGGAGAGAATGTTGAAAAGACCATGAATAGATTCTTTAATGGGTTAGAAGATGATATTATAGAGATTGTTGAGCATCATAGCTATGAGAGCATTGAAGACATAGTTGAAAGAGCCATCTAAATTAAGCATAGGCTCAAAATGAGGAGTGCTGGAAAGCCTACGCGATATGATCTTCACATGGATGTTGATTTTAGATCATATGTGGGTATTAATGACACTACATCCATGCCAATGAAGAAGGTAAATTGTACATATTTCGATAGTTGTGACATTGGTGATAACATGTGAAATTATAATATATTTATACCCCTTGTGTGCTTCAATTATGCGTGCATGTGAGTTAAATGGAGAAAATATATTATCATATATGAATTATATTAAACATAATGAGTTTGAAGTGGAAAAGTGAAGATATAGGTTAGTTATTAATTTTAGCTATTTTCGACACTTAAAATATAATTTTATGGTTGCAGGTCGATGTCATTGCCGTGAAAGGAAAAGCTATGGCCGTGAAAGGTGGAAATCCAACCACGAAGCATTTTGGAATTTCTGCAGTCAACAATCATAGTTGCGAGGTTGAGGAAGTCAAGGGAGGTTTTGTTGTGGTTGCAGGAGTTGAAAGGCCTAACTTATGCAAACTCGTGCTTAGGTTCGCGATAGCGAAAGAAGGAGGCGCAACCACAGATCTAAATTTTGCAACCCCTAGATGTAATGGTTGTTGTCTTGGGTGCAAGGGTGGAAAGCGGTTTTACAAGAGGAAAATTGATGTTTGTGGCCATAGAGGACAGCGTGACAGCATTACAACAAATGATTCTACATGATTTTTTGGGGTTTTTTCATCTTTTCACTCATACACGAACCCTAGGCACTATAGAAGTATAAATACGTGTTCTCCATGTCTTGTAGACAATCTGAGGCTTACTTTTATTCTCTAAACACTTAGAATTCATAGATGGGCCAAGATTAAAGGTATGGAGAAGAAGGAATTTGCATCAACAGTTGAAGAGCGCTCATTTTCCCTTACAACGCAGAACATATAGAAAAAGTTTTTTTCGACTCTTTGTATTATTTTCATGATTGTTTGGATGATGTACAAATTAGATTTAAGTTTTGTTCAATTTATTATGGATTGATAATTAACTTTCTAGTCGTTTGTGCTTGTGATTGGTGAAATATGTATGCATAAGTGGTGATTAATTGTCTTTGCACGGTTTATTTGCAGTTTTTGTATTTGATAGTAATTAGGAGAATATGTTAATCCAATAATTGATCTATAACAGTGTGAAGAACAATGGAAGTGAAACTTGTGCACTAAGCATATAATTGTAAACATTAATTTTGTGAGAATAATGAAAGTGAAATCGTAGAATTAGTATTGATAAATATTGTTAATCATCAAACTTGAATTCTTAACTCAATTTAGTCTAAGAATACTCATGAGAATCTTTAGTTAAAGCTTCAAGAGAATTTCAAAAGAGATCCTATAGATATTAGGATTAACAATACGTAACCAATACAATTAAAATGAATATTAGCGTACCCAACATACATAGGAAACCAAGATAACATAATTAGCTAGACTCTAACTATTGATACTTCATCATTTGGTTTTGTGTAGCTCTTTTTCTCAATATTTATTCTTATTTATTTATCTCGTATTTACTACATTTTAGAGGCCTGACTGTTAGATATAGTTATAGCAATAGATATAATACCCTTCCTTATGGGAACATACATGTACTCACCGCAGTATTAGTTTAATAACTAACATAACACAAGTGGATAGACTCTTTGACTATTGATACTTCACCGTCTAGTTTTACGTCGTTGTTTTTCTCAATGTTTGTTCTTGTTATTTATCTATACTTTTACTACATTTTAGAGGCCCAACTAATAGAAACTTAGTTATAACAATAGAGATAAAACTCCTCCTCGTGGGAACAATACCTGTACTCACCATGATGCTGGTTTAATTATAAATTTTATTTTGGTATGGTGACGACTCACATTTGTTGGTAGTGTTGCAACCTATGAGAAGAATGAGCTAAAGTTGGATTCATCAATGATAGAGGCATGCATGGTGATAGAGAATGGATTGTATATGATAATGCCCTTGAAGAAGAAGAAGTTTGTAAGGTTAAAGATAAGTTGGATTTATAAGATAAGGTCGATAGTGAAGAAATTATAGACGTGGCAATGATGGAACTTAGAGATAAAACATTGAATGAAGATACATCTACAACATCTGTGGGAGAGAACGATTGTAGCCATGTAGAAGAAACTCTTGCACATTATACTTCTCTAGGACTAGTATATGATAATCTATTGTATGATAAAAATCTAAATGATCTACAGCAACAGAGAGAAGATGAGATAGAAAAGAGTGAAGAAAAAGAAAGGGAGAAAGAATAAAAACATTGTGAGAGAAGAGAATGAGTTGGCAATAACAAAAGATATGGAGAGTCTTTTATTGATCTTTCTTGCAAGATCACAAAAGTATTGGAAAGGAATGTCCCACGGATTTTGTGGCTCAAGTTGATGAAGCTTCATAAGTAAAGGAGTTGTAGCATCCACACCGAGTGATGCCATGAAAGAGGTCAACAATCTTAGTTCTAGTAATCTTTTGAGTTACTATTCACACGAACTACTTAGTGTTGCATTGTTTGCTAATCTTAGTCTTAAGGATGATTTCTACTTCATGAGTTTAGCATTCAAATGTGAGCTCGTGAGAATTAATGGAGTAAATGGAGTCATAAATCTTGCACATGTAATTCTTGGTGGTTGGCATGATACTAGTTTGACATTAGAAAATTACATTTCATCATGTGTGTTTGTGACCTTAGAGAACTATCGAAATTCCATAGCTTTTGGTAAAATTTGGTGGATTAGGTTGATATATCTAGAGTTACATCTAGGACATTGTACACACTTAACATGCACTCCAGGATTTTTTTGCTACATTTCCACAAGTAAACTTTAAAAGTGCATGTAATGGCTATAGTAGTGTCACTTGTTGAATCTAAGCATAATCGACTTCATTCTTTTGGTGATTTATTGCATATCTATGATGTTTATGATGTTGGATGGTCAAGTTCTTGTATTCTTGGTTGTACGTCATTAAGATGTTAGGATTTTCGCCTAATTACCTTAGGCCAAAGGAGTTTGTGAGACTTAAGTTTAATCCTAGTTTAAGAATTAAAAGTGTTGGAATTTCAACACATGGCGAGTGTCATGAGGTTAAATTCTATGTCATTACACATACACATAAACAAGTTAGTATAAATCCTACACATATTGTGCATAAATGCATAAATTGTGATATGTATGGTGTAATAGGAAATGCTAAAGAGATAGATTATCATTTACATGAGCAATATGTGATTGGAGATGGCATGACAGTGTGCATTGATGTGATTGATTGTTCATTATTTAGAGTGCATTGTCATGGGTTGATTCCTTGTAATCATTATGTTAGAGAAATTTGATCATTAGAATACACTTTACTAACACATCAGAACACATAAGTGTTACCAACTTTGGGAACATTTTGTAGGGGGATTTCCTTCAAATGTTGGAGTTATTACTAAAAGGAAGAAATCAAAAAAATTGCCTTTCCACATCATAATATTCGATCAAGTCATTAAGCACAATTTTCTGGAAATATGTCTAAGCTTGCAACATGTGGAAGTCCGTTTGTGTTTACATGTTCACAATAATATTGAATTGCAATTTGGCATTCAAAGAGGTTTCGAAAGTCAAAGATGAGTTTATAGATCAATTAAGTGCAAAATGTGGATGAAATAGTGAAATCCTATTATCGAATCTGACATTTGGATCAATCTCAGTCATGTTGGATAAATCCCTAGATTTGAAAGTAGCGAGCTTGATCTCAAGTTTCTAGATCATACGATTGCATAGAAATAAGATTGATCCCAGGATTTGCGATCATAATTTTAGAACCTTCCAAACTCACTGGATTTATGATCATGATGTCTTAGATTGACCAGGATCGATCTAACTAGGGCCAAATCAATCGCTAACACTGCTAAAGTTTCAACAGATTCTTTCTTAGTTTAAGTAAGATTCTTCACTGCACTTTTTTTGTTTGTCTCCAGACTCTTATGCAAAAATTTTAGGCATATTTTAGCTTTAGTTAGGACTACAAATAGAGGAGCTTAGTTATTTTATCATAGAACTCTCTTGGTATTTTGATAAATGAATTCTTTTCTTTAGTTTTCTTTTGAATTTGAGTGTGTTTCAAATCTTGTAATTCCAAATATTAAATTTAGTTATTTTAAGTGTTTCTTGGATTAATTCATGAGGTGTGAACTAACTTGGTGTATTAGTTGTAGTCTTCTTTTGCTAGAGTTCATAAAAAATCATTACATTTTAAGTTGTTTTCAAATGATTCATGTAAGTAAGTTTCATTAGGTTCCAACATACGCTAAAATTTGTATCTTTACGCTTCCACGCCCATGTCAAAACTACCACCCAAAGCTCTAACATCAGAAAGCTGCCTAGGACAAAATTTGTACAAGAATTTTAACTGAAAATTTGGTGATATTTTAGAGCTAATTTTCATGAATTTTGTGGATGAAAAACAATTGTAAACAATGTAGAGGCAACAAAGGTTTAGCTGTGCCTTCCACGAGAGTTAAATAAGCTTAGAAAAAGAAAAACACCCACTTACACACACATGATACTTTATATTGAGTTTTTATGAGTCTTATAAGTTAAATACTTCATGCTAATGATGATGTTGAGGTCAAAGGGGATTTTGACTTGTCACTTAACCAAGTGAGGTTTTAAGTGCACTAACTAGTTAAGATAAAGTGTGGACTTGATTAAGGTGAAGTTTTAGGGAGACAAGGGCCTTGTTCATAGTATGTTGTACCATTTTTCAGTTTGATTAATGAATTTTTTAATCTAGACGAGTACCCTACAGATATAGGAGGTGGTCTAGTTTACTTTTTTTAAAATTTCTAGGTATAATGGTGTTATAACATTAGTTTAAAGATTGCTTAGTGGAATTCCAACGTTACTATGATAGATTTAACATGGAATTACAACACTTGGTCTAACTGAACCTACAAGAGGCATCAGAGCCACATTACTTTTTTTGGTCTTAGTTCCACGGCAAGTGTGATCTTTGAACTAGAGGTTTGAACATGAGTGCTAAGGAATGTACTTCAATCACTTGACCCTTACTACTAGATAGAGCTAATAGCCCACACTAAAAGGCTCGAGTGTAAGTGTTCATCAAGTTCCTTGATAAGAATGCCTAAAATTCCATCATAAATGGTTTGCACCTGTAGTTAAGGTGCAAGAGATTGATGTTATTAAAGATGGGAAGGACTGCATGGCTAAAGCGAAGGCAATCCTCGTAATCTCTGAAGCTATAAATGTTGTATTCATAGAAGTTAACAAAGAGAAATTAAAATTGATTTTCACTTGCGAAACGGTGAAGAAAGCATGGAATATTTTCTAGAATATCCATGAAGGTACAAGCAAAGTCCGTATTTCAAAACTCAAAATGCTTGCTCTAAAATTTGAAAATTTAGGGATGGAGAGGATGAGACAATCACCATCTTCAACGAGAAATTCTGTGACATAGCCAACCAATTGTATCGGCTTGGGAAATGGTATTTAGAAGTTAAGCTAGTCTAGAAGACATTGGCCTCAAAATGCTACAATGCAAAAGTGGTGGCTATTGAGGAGGATCATGATGTGGAGAAGATAAGGTCGGATGAATTGATGGGCTTGTTGCAGATATTTGAGATGAATATGGCCCAAGTCAAAAAGGAGAAGAAGATGGCACTACAAAGTGAACAAAGCAATATATAAAAAGAGAACTCCAACACCAATGATGTAGTTAAGGTGGCCAAGTAGTTAAAAAAGTTCATGAAGAAAGAAAGAAAGAAAAGGATCCTCCAGCTAAAATGGTAGTTCCACTAAAAGAACTATTGGAGATGGTGGCAACAAAATGGTAAGAAATATTTCAAAAATGATTTGCCCTAAAAAGGTGTCCAATGCCATAGTGAGATGGGTATAGCTATATCCTCATCAAGTGTGCAAACACTTTAGTGAAACAAGGTAAATTGATGTCACAACGTAAAGCAAAGATGATTCAAAAGTTTTTGAAGAGGATGAGCAAATAAGTAACCAAATTGCATTTAATGGAGTTGGGACTATAGCCAAAACTACTTATGCTGATGTCGTAGTTCCAGATACATAATTAGATTATAGTGGTGAAACAAACTTTAAAGTCACATAAGGAATCAATATCCACTTACAAGTTGATGTATGATATAATTTTGTCTCTTAAAAATAAAGTTAAGGCTGTTCAAAAAGAGGAAGAGAAGCTGAAGGGGGAAATTTTCATATTGAGAACATAGTATCGAAATTGAATCTAAACACAACAAGAAGTCCCTAGAGAAATTGAACAAAGAAAAGGAAAAAAACTTGATGATCTATTGACCATGGTAATGACTCCTAAGGATCATTTCGGGCTTGGATTCATTGATCAACTAGGCTTTAGCCAGTCAGACCCTTAGGAGATCTAATTCATGTAAGAATCTGTTTAGATAACTACTTCTGGTGTTGCAAGAAAAGGATTTTATCAGTGGGAGATACATTGATCTGAAATTCAAGAAAAGGATTAGGAAATGATATGAGAGGTGTAGGTTACAAGGTCTTATTTGTGTTGTCACACCACTACACTACTATGCAAGGGCGTTCCAACACCACCTAACTTTGACAAAAGTGGTTAAAAGGATGGGACTGGAAGGAAGGTGGATTCAACTAATCATAAAAGCTTTTCAAGAAGACTTGCCACAATTGGAAAAGGAAAAAAGTGGCGTATTAATGAGAAAAGGGCCTTCTATACTTGTGGAATGCTTAGACCCATGACTAGTGTAAGTGGATCCTACTAGTGAAAAAAACAACTAAAAAGATCACATCAAACGTTGCAATACCAATTTACTACTAGAGCACTAGAATTACAACATATAGATTTGAAAGATCCCCCCAATGTAACTAGTGAGGGATTTTAAATGAAGTATAACTAATAAGATGGTCAAATTTGAAGATATGCAGAAAGTTTTAAAAAATTACAACAAGAAACACAAAACCCCTAATGTTGCAGCATTATCACAACATGTCGATACAATGACTAAAACATTGCACCAAAAGAGATCTGAGGCCTTAAGAAGAAAGTTGGCTTATGCCTAGCCTTAAGTTCGACCTATAGAACCTAATATTAGAGGGTAACAAGTGGAAATAGAATTTGGAAGGAGATTTTCATCAAAATCTATGAAACTACTTTGCATAATTACTTGGATTCTTGGAAATCTTGTTTCCTTCTTCCCTAGGGCCTTTTAATCCTCCAAATCCCTATTTATTAGCTGATTTTTGTCATCATTTTTACTTCCTTCCCATGATTAGATTGCGATACATTGTTGAGGGCTTTCATCTTGAAGATGAAAGCTAACTATGGACCTCATTCTCACTGTAGTTCCTATAGATATGTGGCACCAATTGCACCATCTCCAAATAGTAGCCTATTATCACTAGCAGCAAGCCCAAAAAGGAGCCAAAACCATCTGAGTTGTTACCAAGGGTGACTCTAATACCAAGAATGTGACCTAAAAGGATTGCATCTAAAGGTTTTGAAGCTAGTCATGACGAGGTTGCACAAATCCTGACAATAAACAATACATGATTAATCTACCTAGGAATAATTTAGTTCGAATTGCAATTCTAGAGGCTACCCTGATTTCTACTTCTTATACTCAGAGAAAAATTGAGGCAGTTATTCTTCATTTTATGGCTTTATCTAAATGTATAAATACACAATTTATTGTAGATGCAAAAGCACATCCTTGATCAAATTATTGCCTCTTTGCAAATTGTTGTTGCTTCACTCGAACTTAATTGCTAATGGGACCCTAGCTGCAGCTAGTCCATCTTCCTTCTAATGCTATAGCACTCGCCTTCATTTTTCTTAATTGGTTTTTGATATTGTTTGTCACAAAAGAGGAGCACATATTTAGGGGATAGGTAGTGAGAATTTGCTACAATTCTTGAGAATAAATTAAACACCATTGATGGACGAGTTTGAAGGGAAGCCTTATTTGAAAGGGAGTACATCATGGATTTTTAGTTGATTACTTTAGAGGGAGTCCTTTAGATGCTTAGCTAATTGCTTGGTTGTATCTTTAAGTGGTTTTCTACGCTTTTCTATTGCTGCTACTCAATTCTTGTGCCTGATTTTTTCCCTACACTATCCTTTACATGGAAATATTGTCTACTCTAATGTTGATGTCCTAGATTTAGGGCAACTTTGTTGATGATTAACTTCACTGAGAAATACTTTGATATTGCAATGTTGTATCGTTGTGCCTAAACTTGGAGTTCCTATTGCTATTATTGTATTGATGCTCCAACTCCAAAAGTTGATAAAAGGTTCAAGTGTAATTTGGTTATCACTACTAGTTCTGCTGCTAGTTATAGATATCTTATTTTAGAATTTGGTTACCATTTAGACCTGACCTACTAATGATGTTCCAACTTAGGTACATGATAAGCAAATGCTTAGGAGCTGGTTGGAACTTACAATTACTCATACACATTTAATTCTCTAATATTCTTGGTCATCTTTGGCATTTTATTTTAGAAAGGGGGGAGATGAAATGAAGGCCTATGACAGTTAAAAGGTGTCTATAGATTATTCTAAGATGATGATATTCCAACATGTTGCAGTTTAATGTTAGGTAGTAGTTACAACTTTAGGGGGAGTTGTTGGACTTTGTACTACAGTGCCTAAAATTTAGGAGTGGATTAACATGATTTAGAAAGGAATCTCATTTGAATAGGAAACTGCTACCTAGAACTACAACGTCAAATAGTTGATTAGCACAGAATGTGTACAAGGATTTCAATCGAATATTTGATGATATTTTGGAGTTAACTTTCACAAATTTTGTGGATGAAAACAAGTATAAACAGTGCAGAGTTGTCGATGGGTTTGGTACACCTTCCATGGGAGTTTAATGAGCTTAAAGAGAGAAAACACCTACTGACACACACAAGATACTTTTGTATTAAGTTTTTACAAGTTCTTGTAAATTGAACACTTCATGTCAATGATGATGTTGGAATCAAAGGGAAGTTTAATTTGTCACTTAACTAAGGGCAAGAATTAGAGTGCACCAACTAACAGTGATCAAGGGTGAACTTGATTAAGGTGAAGTGCTAAGGAGACCAAGGTCTTGTCCATGATATGTTATACCATTTTTGTCTTTGATTAGTGATTATATGAGTGAGCGCCCTATAGATGTAGAAAGTAGTATTCAAACTATGTAAACATATTTTATATATTTGTGTTTACTTTTATTTTGGGTGCTTTGTGTGTGGAGGCGTTAGAACATTAGCTTAAAAATTGCACAGCAGAATTCCAACATTAACATGATAAATATAACTTTGAATTATAACACATGGTCTAACTGACAGGCATGAAGCAGATCAACATCACAAGTTTTTAAAATATTTCTTTTCTTATATATTTTTGTAAATAGTTAATTTATTTTTCTGTAAATTAATTTCTTAATTATAACGAGCAGTTGGCCATTTTTATCTTTAAAAAGTAAAGAATCATTATTAAGAAAAATATAATTGATGTCAATCTAAGAAAAAACTTTAGGTGAGAAATTACCTTATATTTGTCTCTAACTTAAATGGTTAATTGAAATTAAGAAAAGCTCTTCTTATTGTGCTTATTAATCCATTGATAAAAGAAATTTTTAATATTTGATATATTTAAATGTGGAAAAGCATGCTCAATTCATATGCATATATAATTAATAAATATGCAAATAATAATATATCTTAAACATAAAATTTGTATCATTTATAATTATCAATGACAAAAGAAAGTAGAAAAGTAAAAAAAAATGAATAAATTAAAATTGAGGATTGTAAATGAAATGAATGAGAAATGAGAGAGTAGAGTGGAAAAAATATATATATTGAGAATCATGGGTATCTTATAATTAGTCATCGTGCAACCATATTTTTGCTTTTGTTTTTTGACTTGGAGTACCACATGTCACAAACTTATTTCTCTACAAGCTCACCATGTAGATCTTAACTCTCTCTCTCTCTCTCTCTCTCTCTCTCTCTCTCTGCCTAACTCTTTAAGTTATCTTAATCACCCTCTCTATTACAAGTCAAGTCAAGATTCCACATCATTATTCCAATATTGGTGAAATATATGACTAAGAGAGAATGAAGAAATAAACTGAAACTATTTCATTGAAAACTACCAGACTTAGTCTGTTGTCCTCCTATTGTCCTTTTACATTGTACAAGAAGAGTTTGGAAACACCTACCATCTATGCTTCTTTGATCATAGCTAGAGTTTCTTTCTTGTTTGATAGCCTGTTCTTATGACATTACTCCCCTCTTGTCATTAAGAATCTTATCCCCAAGAGCTAAGGAATCACGATGTGATAGAACTCCAATCTTTCTAATTAACTAGAAAAGAAGTTGAGAGACAGTTGCATTATTACATTTAGCCAATATGTCACACTCCAAATATAGGATTATGACATAGCAGTACTCGCGAATCAATTCAATGAACACCAAAGCCAACATATGTCATATCAACTAATCTAACAATACTATCTATAATAATCCACTAGAATTAACATAACATCCAGTGTAACATTCATAATTCATTAACAACAGAAGTAAAATGACCTAGCTATTATATCAAAATTGTCTTATAGACTAATGAAAATACTGGAATCAATATTAGCTAATTCTACATCCTCCTACCACTACCATCCCTAAGCAGGATCCTTGTCATTGATTTCCTCAACAAAAATGTCAGCTAAAAGTTTTGAGTGACAAGTTGCCTAGGAAAAGGTACTGCCCGCCTTTTTTCTTTTTAATGGATGTAAGCAAGATAACAATAGTTTGCATAAACACGGTTTTACAAAGATTAGATAAATGAATAAATGATTCACATTTAGTAGCAGTTTTAGCAAAGACATTTTATAGATAATCCACTCATTTTGGCATTCAAATAGTTCACGTATTCTTGTTCTTAGTCAGCTCATGGTGATACATAATTTGTGTACTATTTCTATTAATCAAAGCTATAGTCTACACCCTGACTAAGAAGGGTCATATGATATCAGCTTTGTTACTATGGCCCCAGTACTTCAACCCCAATTAGGAGGTATCCCAATCTATTGTATCCTAATTGATAAGGTTATGTATCAACTTCACTCACTACCAATTCCAATACTTCTATGCTGATTAGGTGGGTACCAACCAATTACCCGATTAACAAGCGGAACTTGTTTCACACTATTGTTGGCATCACATGAGTGGCTTTACATGTTTTGTTCCACACATTTTGATTTCAACAAACTAAACTCAAAACAATTAGTTTTTCAATTAACTCACATTCGAGTCTTTCAGAAATTAAAACACTTTAGTTTTGTAGAAAGCAACACGTTAAAAATCATACTTCTGTGAACAGGAAACTATCCAAGAAATTTTAATTATGCACGTGAAATTTAGTTGGATCTTGAAAACAATTTAAAAGGTAGTTTCAAAAGTTGGCGAGGAGTAACCACTTAACTGTCGCTTAATATTGCTAATTATCGAGTTCCTTAGTTATTGTCTCTTGGTTCTCTATGCCATCACACAATCTCCATTTAATACTTAATTCAAGTGACATCTCATGCTTTTGGTGTCTCATGTATGTCTTACAATTCTTATTTTTGGTTACTAATGAAATAATTATTCCTACTCGAATTCTTTCAAGCACTATTTCCCATGCCTTGTTACTTCTTAGGAAGTGCATTTAAGTCTGTTTTAGTCTCAAAATCAAAAATCTAACTCTGCGACTATGAGCCTTAGTTCTGTAACTGCGAGACTTTTGGCCGCACCTACACTAGACGATCATGAGGTGTTCTAGAACTTTTGCAACTGATACCACAACCGTGATTGAGAGAACCATGCCTAAGTGCCAAGATGTCATGCCAGCTATCCACATTCATAGGGCGTTTTGTTTTTCCTGCGTTCAAGCATTGTGATCATAGGTAAGAGAGCTATGGCAACATGCTTAGATGTCACACTTGCAACGTTCACCCATGAGACGTTCTATCTATCTCATTGTCCTGCGCCGCACATGCAAGGCTTTCCCTTGCATTTGCACCGCTACGTCCTACAATCACGGCAACAATTGTGATGCAGCATTGCAACGGCCGATTTGGTTGAGTTTTCTCATTCTTCACCACTCCAATCACTAAAATTCAATTCTCTCAACATTCTAAGGGTTCTTAGGCATATTTTTATGAATTCTAACCTTGAAAAATTATAACTTAATTATTTGGACCAAATTTTCAATTTTCATGCAATATTCCCATATGCGCTTTATATAATTTCTACATATAATCACATGAATTCAATAACTTACCAATGACTCAACCCACATATAGTGCACCCCCAAAATTCAATTTTTATATACCTATATTTCTTGTATTAATATATCCTAAATGCGTGCATGTTATATGAAAAATTCGGTGAAGAAATTACCTTAAACCACTATGTTTGAGAGCTGAAAATTTCTCCTTGCAATATGACTAGTCTTTTACTCTCTAGGAGTTAAAATAAGTTTCTCTCTCTCTCTTAATTATGTATATATACTAGGGTTTAGAGTAGGAGTTTTAAGAAGAATAAAATCCTTAATACTTTTGGATTCTTCATACTTCCAAATTTCACTATTTTTTTAATGCAAAAAATTTTCATGAATTTCTAAAATTTTTTCCTTATTTTTAAGCCTCTAAATTTTGCATTTCTCTTATAATTATATATACATTATTTGGCAATTCCTTGGTTGCCATAGAATACTCATATCTTCACTATAAATTACCATATTGAGCTATTTTCACAAGAAAATAAAATGACAAATAATTTTTTTCCACTTCAACTTAAAATATAAGTCAATACTTATTTCACTAGTATCCCTAAATCTTGAGGTTTTACATCATGCACCTTTTACAATAAGTTTCTTTCTCGAAACTTAAATTATATCCTTGGGCAAATAGCTAGGGATATCATTTCCTAACATCCTTTTCCTATTCCCAAGTTGCCTACCGCTCCGTGTGGTTAAACCGTTGAATCTTCACATATAGTGTGGACCAATTCCTTAAGTTTCATCCTGCTTAGTCAATTATGCGTTCTTAGTGCTCCTCATAGGTCAAGTTCAGATTCTTAGCTAAGGGCTCCTATTCTAACATGTGGTTTGCATCTGGCTCATACTTTCTCAATTGGGATACATGGAAAACATTTTGTGTCCTTTCTAACTCTAGGGGTAATGCCAGTGAGTAGGCTACTTCTCTGACCTTTTATAATATTTTAAATGATCCAGCAAATCATGGGCTTAGCTTTCTAGCCTTATCGAATCACACATTTCGCAGGTCGAAGAAATCTTCAAGTGCACTTGCTTGCTGAGCTGAAACTCTAATGGCTCCTTTTTAGGTCAGCCCAACTCTTTTGTCTATCTTGGGCCTACTTTATCTACCTTGATATACTAGTTACCTTGTCCATAGTGAATTACACTAGCTCCAACTTGATCACCTTCCTTTCTCCAACCTCGTCTCAACTAATTGGGGACCGACACCTCTTTCCATGGAGTGCTTCATACTGAGCCATCCCAATATATGCATGGTAGTTTTTGTTATAGGAGAACTACACTAAAGGAAAATAGTTACTCCAAGTTCCTCTAAAACCTAGGATACATGCCTTAAGCATGTTCTCCAATGTATGAGTCATCTACTCAAACTGTCTATCAATCTATAAGTGATAAGTTGTGCTCAAATCCACTCTTGTACCTATAGCCTCTTGAAAACTTTTCTAAAAATGATAAGTGAACCGAGGTTCTCGGTCTAACAATATGCTTGATGATACACCATAAAGCCTCACTATGTTGTCCAAATATGTCTTGGCCAAGTTTTCTAAGGTGTACGTTGTTCATATATGCAAAAATTGTGCAAACTTGATTAATTGGTCAACAATCACCTAGATAGCATCGTATCCTTGCAGAGTTCGTGGAAGCCCTACCACAAAGTCCATCATAATACGACCCCCTTTCCATTTGGGTATCTCGAGAAGTTAGAGGTAACCCCCGAGATTCTAATGTTTCCCCTTAATCTTCTGACATATCATGCATTCCAACACATAATACACTATGTCCCTTTTTATTCCATTCCACCAAATGTTCCTCTTATGATCCTTATACATGTTTGAATTCCATGGTGTACAGAGTATTTTGACCGATGTGACTCTTATAGGATTTAGCCTCATATCTCCTTAACATTCAAAACACATAATCTCCCTCTCATATGTAAAATGTTGTCTTGCCCCATTTGAAAGTCTAGGATTCAACCTTGATTAACTCTCTTTCAGTGCTTCTCCTAGGTTCGTGATTTAGGAATTTTTGATTTCCTCAATTATCAAGGTTTTGGCACCTAAGGCTGCAAGCACACAATTAATTGATTCAGCATGGTTGTCTTGCCAACCTTGTTGCCATAACTTCAGTTCTTTTCCTACTCATGGCATTTGCCACTCAGTTTGCTTTTCCCTTCATAATTAATGACCAAGTCATAATCATTGATCAGTTCCAACCATCATCTCTACCTTATATTTAGCTCTTTCTGTGTAAAGAAATACTTGAGGCTCTTATGATCAATACATATCTCACACTTCTTGCCATAGAGGTACCATCTCTATATCTTGAAAGCAAACCCCACTACGCTAGTTCTAGGTTATAAGTTGAGTAATTTACCTCGTATGGCTTCAACTTTCTTGATGCACAAGCAATCACTCTATTGTTCTACATCAAAACACATCCTAGCCCACTCTTACTGATGTCACTATAAATAGTGAATCCACCTCTTTTCGACAGTAGGGCCAAGATTGGGACTATGGTTAATTTCTCCTTCAACTCTATAAGACTCCTTTCACACTACAAAGTCCATCAAACTTCTTTCATTTTTGTAGTACCTGAGTTAATTGTGTTGTAATCTTGGCAAATCCTTCCACAAACTTTCGATAATACCTAGCAAGTCTAAAAAAACTTCTCGCTTCCAGTATGTTGGTTAGGCCAGGCCATTGCAAGATGGTTTCAACCTTCTTGAGGTCTACTAAAACTCCTTCCCCGAATATCACATGCCTTAAGAATACCACACTTCTAAGCCAAAATTCACATTTATTGATTTTGCTTATAACTATTTTTCCTTTAGTATCTACAACACTATCTTAGGTGTTCCTCATGTGCCCATCACTTAAGGAGTAAACTAAGATATCGTTGATGAATAACACCATAAACTATTAAATCCATAAAGGCTATTGGGGCATTGGTCAACTTGAAGGGCCACACGAAGAACTCATAATGCCCATACCTAGTTTAAAAATTAGTTTTAAGTATGTCCTCGGACTTTATCTTCAATTGGTATTATCTTGACCTTAAGTCTATTTTTAAGAACACTCTGGCCCCTTTGAGTTGGTCAAAGAGGTCATCAGTTCTTAGTAGTGGATATTTGTTCTTAATGGTTATCTTATTGAGTTCTTGATAGTATATGTATAACTTTAGACTCACATCTTTCTTCTTAACTGAGAATATTAAGGCTCCTTAGTTGATGCACTTGGTCGTATTTATTTCTTATCTAATAGCTCTTAAAATTGCACTTCTAATTCTCTCAACTCTGTATAGGGCCATTGAAATAGGTGCTATTCTCGGGACTGAGTCTATGTTAAATACAATTTCCCTATCCAAAGGTGGATTAAATTAGTCGTTCGGAAACACATCAGGGAACTCTTCAACCACTAGAATATCTTCAAGTTTCAAATCTTGCTCTTGACATCAACAACACATGTGAGATACACTTCACACCCTTCCCTGATGGCTTTCTCAACATTAGATGTGAATATTAGGAAATTAAGTGTACCAGTTCGATCCCAAGTAGTTCCACAGAATGAAAAACTATTGCTCGAAGGTGGGTGAAAGTTCACAACCATGTTTCTACAATCCACATGAGTGAAACGCTTAGCTAGCCATCCATTCCTAAAATCACATAAAACTCCTTCATACTAAGTTAAATCAAATCAATTTTTAATTCAAAATCTCCGCCTAAGTTCAAATCACAAACCTCATAAACTGGGTTGGCTATTAAGACTTCTCCTTTAGAATTAGCTACCCTATAAAGTCGGTCTAACAATTCGGGCTCATGTTCCAAATGCTTAGCAAACCTCATAAAGATAAAATAATGTGATACGCCACAATTAAACAAAGCATATGCATCCAGTTAATTAATGGTGACATTGCATGCAACAACATCCTCCACATTGTGTGCCTTTTCCTGTGTCTTAGCAAATATCTTGGCTTTCCCCTCGAGTCTTTGATTCATCTCATTAAGCCAGGGATTATTTTCGATGCTACCACTCACATCGCCACTAGGGTTTATAACGCCTTGATTACCTTTATTGCCACCATTGTTAATGTTTTTGTTAGCTGGGTTTGGGTTGTTGAGTTTTAACAAGTTTGGGGTCAGATTTTAAAACTTTAAAACCATAAAAATAATAATATAAAGGTAGTACGATAACATACCAAACCCGTTCTACATTCGTCATACAACATGCATCAATTGAGAAGTGCCAAAGATAATTGAAAAGAACATACCTTTGGAATCACATTCCAAAAGGTGCACTTGCAATCCTTAAGTCATGGCCTTCAAACCCCAACCTCTAATTTGTCTACATAGTTGTTGTGATGATGAAAGCCTTTTACACCTTATAGACACACCTTTTCCAAGACTCTAATGCCAACTCCTTTAGGCAAGGAGGTTTTTAGCGACAAGAAGAGATGGAAAGGGAGGCTAAAATAACTTCTCTTCTCGCTTTGATGGTAGCACACAAAAATATTTAGGGTGGGACCTTGCCATACTTCCTGTGCTACTCTATTTTTTTCTTTTCTTTTTAATACTTTTGTGCCCCTAGTTCCTATGTTGTCTTCACCCACCACACATGAGGTATTCAACTCCTAATCTTACTAAGGCCCCAAGTCATATTTCCTATGTATATATATGGGTGGCCATCGTAATTTCATCTCCCGTCATAGCTATCAGATAATGTTGTTCTAATTTCTCAAATTTGTGCTCTAAGTGTTGGTAAGATCTTCATAGGAAAAGGCGTACATGCTACGTTAGTCAAACAAGATATAAGCACAAAATTTATTAATAGTAATATTACCTCTAGTTGTATCCTTAGTGTCGTCAACTCCCTATTGGATCACTCAAGCTCATGGTTGCTGTTGCTACCGTTTAAACCATCCACTTTATTAGCATTAATGGCAGCTACTTTGGAAGTCTCTTGTGGGCACTCAACAATTCGATAGCCTTGTTGACCACACCAAAGACACACCCCTGTGGTAAATTGGCATACCCTAGTGTATTGGTGGTGACATTTGATGCACTCAAGTATCAAATGTAGGTTTGACCATTCCTACCTTTGTTAGCTCTCTTGTTAGTTGAGGGCTTAGTGGGAGGTTTTGTCTACTTAATCCTAAGGGTTAGGTGTAGCTTGACCCTCTTTAAGTTATTTTCTACCTCCATACGACTGATGTCTACTTCATTCCTTGTGGTTGCACTCAGCAAATCATTAAAAGTCCAAGCCTCATATGGTGCCAGGCTAGTTTGTAGTCAGTATTTTAGCCCCTTTTCAAACTTGTGCATTTTAAAGGCCAGGTTTGCCATTACCAAGGGCAAGTCCAAATATTCCACTACAAACATCCTAGGTGCCTAGACTAAATTGTCGAATTCTATCATCTTTTGCAAGCGGATGGCATTACAGAAAAATGGTTCAAGAAGACTTCGCTAAATTGAGCCTAGGTAATTGGTTCCTCTTTTAGCATTGCTGGCGAGATGCTTTCCCACCATAAGGTGGCTTCTCAATTAAGAACAAAATGACCACCCTTGGGCATACCTCCAATAGTACCTTTATCAGCTCAAAGTTACTTCTATTTCCTTTAACTATTTTTGCAGGATTTTGGGATCGTGCAAGCCGTCAAATGTAGGTACATGAGCCCTCCTCAGAGCTTTGTAATGAGTTTTGGTACCCCCATTGGGTTAAGTCTGAGTTGGTGTAGGGGCTTGTTGTTGGGGCCCCATCACTTGGGCCACCACAATTGCTATGGTTATCAAATCTTGTAGCCTTAAGTTTGTTTGTCCCATAATCGACTATGGCTGGAGTTGCAATGGTAGTAGAGGTAAGGGATAGGCATGTGCTGGGTTGTTTATATACTCCATAGGGGTTGCATGGTGGGGGTTTTAGGTAGTGTGGCATGGGCATCTGGTCATTTTCTTACATTCAGAAATCATTCATGGATCAAATAATTACACAAGTGGTGTGCACGTATGCATGTGCAAAAATTAGGGACAATTAAATAACTTGCAGAATAACAAGGCACGAAATGTTTATAAGGGAAATAAAAATCCTATTATTATATCTTGAAATTGTCAATCACAGTGGCTATCCTAGACTTTTTGTATCAATATATCCCTGTAATAGTATATTCCTTATTCTTAAATTCCTACTACCTGAGCTCTACTTGATTGGCTCGACATTATTGTCTAAATTCATTGCAGATTAGTAAGCTTATTTAGGCATTTTGCTATCTTATGGTCTTGTCACCCACAACAAAATAGGCGACAGTTAGCTTGCAACATCTACCTCTATGTCTACAGTGGCATGTATCACATTCAAAGTAGTTGGTGTCGGGTCAAATCTTTTTCAACTTGTTTTGACCCCTCATTGACTGGTGACATGAGTTGGTGTCTGGGTTATCTTCCTCTAAAATAAGGTCAAGCCTTAGCCTCTTTAAATTTTTCTCAACTTCTTTTGGGTGCGCACGCTTGATCTCCTCTCCAGCATGTTTCCTTTTACCCTCGTTGCACCCTTTTGCCAGATTACCTAACCCTGCCTTTAGTTTTAGGCTCTCAACCTTGCTTTCCTTGCCTTTGCAACTCAAATGCCATTGTGGCCATTTCTCCAAGTAGGCCTAAAATAGTGAAAAGAAGGTTCACAATGTTCCTCATAGGGACACCATCACCTATGGGTATGCGATTTCTAGATCCGTTAGCTCTTTCCATTATCTATGCCAAAACATGATGTTAGTGTAATAATACCATTCTTAATGCCTTATGTACACATAAGCTTATAGTTTCCTAACTCCACAGTTCATGCCTAGTGGTTTAGGCTTCAATAGTCAAGTCTAGATTCGCATGTCCCATATATCTAAGGTCAAAACTTTACATTCAGTCACAATATTGGTTACAAGGTTGTTCTAATTCATAAGCTAAACATATATGTAGCTGTGATCTAATATCCAAACTTCATAAATCTTCATTCCATATTCATCACTAGTTCAAGAGCCCTTCGCTCTTGGGTTCAAATCAATACCTTATGCAGACTTAAAGTCATTAGAGCTACATCAGGCCCTATCATTGTAAGTCTTATGGCAAAACAACTAAGCTTAGATAACTTTAGGTCATTGAAGTCATTAGAGCTACATCAGGCCCTATCATTGTAAGTCTTATGGCAAAACAACTAAGCTTAGATAACTTTAGGTCATTGAAATCAAGCTTAAACTCTAATAGATGTCCCATGCCTAAAATCAAACTTATGCTCTAATAACACTTTTATCATGTCCCAAAACTCGAGACCATGATACAATAGTACTCACGAACCAACTCAATGAATACCAAAGCTAAACATCTAACAGAGCAATCTAAGCTAAATATATCAATTCAACTACCAAAAAGTAACTAACATTTCATTTATCAATTGTAGTGGAAATAAAAAATCCTTAGTAGCGGAAATAAAGATAGCCTATCTATTGCATTCATAGATAGTCTCTAGATAGGATAAAGAAAAATCAAGTCCACATCCTATTGTAGCATCCATACTTTCTCCTCTACCATCTCCAAGTCTGGTCATGTCTGCTAACATCCTCTACAAAATATTTAGACAAAAGTGGTGAGTGATAACTTGCCAATAAATGGTCATCTGTCTTTTTACCAAAATGCAAACATAATAAAGTATTTAACAATATTCAAACATTTATGCAAAAATTTCAAGACACTTGCAGTTGAAAATTTATGCACAAGTGCCACACATTCTCATTACTGGCTTATTCCTTTGCACACTAAGGGAAACAATTAGTTGGATTACTAGTTCCCTAATCAGAACCTTAGTCATTTACCCTAACTAAAGAGGGTCTTGTCTCACCTTTAAATTTAATGGAATGGGTCTTAACACAACCTTTAATCCCGTAGAAGGGGTCTTAACCCAACCTTTAACCTTGACGGGATAGGTCTTGTCTTACCTTTAACTCCAATGGAATAGGTCTTAACCCAACCTTTAACCCCAATGGGAGGGGTCTTGTCTCACTAAGCCCTGTGAAACAAGTTTTAACTCAATCTTTAACCTCGATGGAATAAAACTTGTCTCACCTTTAACCCTAGTAGAACAAGTCTTATTTTACCTATTACCCAGTGAGAGGGTGGAACTAGCTCCCTACAACCCATGTGCATAATTAACATATTTGAAATGATACGAAATACAGCTTATAGAGTGTCTGTTCAGAACTAAAAACATATTCTAAGATGAAGCATTTTTAAAACAGCACATTAATAGTTTCAATAAATTGAGATAGAAAATTTTTGGGTAAACATTTTCCAGCAATAGACAAAGGAAACAATTTATTTAAGAAGGCAATTGTAAAAACTGCAGATAACCACTTATCATTGCTTAATTTCACTAGCTGTTAGGATCCTTGGCTATTGTCTTTTAGTTTCCTAATCAATGACTTGAATAATTCTCATTTAACACTTGACTTAATTTGACTTAATCAATAACCCAAGCTTGTCAATGCTTTATGTGTGTCTTACGCATTTGTATTTACTTGGATCCTTCCCAGTTAGTATTTTTTCTATTCTCCTATGCATTATACAATTGGTTTATGCCTAATTTGGTTCCAAAATTGGAATAATTTGACTTAAATTAGTCAAATGTAAAAATTTTCATAGGGCTCATAGTCAAGCCTCACAATCATGAAGTCCAAATTGGCGACCACGACACCTCAATTCATGTTTGCGGTTGCCAGCCATGGAACACATTGTTTTTGCCAGGTGTAAAACTATAACTGCAGTTTGTCTTACTGTGACCACACCTAGTGATAGCGAGATATTTTGGAATTCTAGCTTTTGGAGCCATGTCCAAGATGCCATACCCTTACGAACATGTCGTTACACCTCACAATTGCACGAATGACTGAGATGCAATGCAGAATGTCACACAGGGTGCTATTCAATGGGTTTTTCATGTTTTTTCTCAAATCCAATCCTAAAACTCAATTCCACACTTTTTTTAACGATCCTTTGCATGTTTTTTATGGATTAAAACCTATGAAATACATATCCTAACCTTATCCATGAATTTTGGAATAATACTACATGTTCTGGTTATTCACATGTTACATCAACACTTGGTTCCAATGACTTCTACAATAACTACACGTTCAAAATCAGATTCCCTATCATTTCACATGTTTATTCCATCAATTTTTTTTTTTTAGCACCTACACTTGTAAAATTAATCATCCTACATGTATGCATGAAAATCAAGCGATTCGCGTAGAGATTACCTCAAAAATATCGTGTTTGTAAGAGCCAAAAATTCTCCACAACTCTTTGGCCACTATCACTTGTTTGTCTAACTTGGAAATAGGGTTTCAACCCTTTAAAATCACTATTTATACCTTACGTTTATTAAGGGTGGCCTAGGTATCAAATTTTCCTATTTTTGAGTCCTCACATGCAATTTCCATATTTCTAAATTTCCCTCAATTTTCAGGCAAATTTTTCAATAATTAGGCCTTATTTTCCTTGTCCCAAGGCTGGAAAATTATTCTTCTTTAAATATTAATTTTTGGGGCAAAATTCCATCACCTAAAAATACCAAAATTTGCTTCTTACACTTCCTTATTCAATTTCTAATATTTTCGCCCGAAAATAAATAAATGTAGTAGGTTAAAAATAATTTTCATCATGATTCCACTATATTCATGCACAATAACATACCATTAATACCCAAAATTTTGATGAGGAATTGCTAGGAAAATAGTGTGTACATCACACTCCATACACACTCAGGCTGGTAATTAAATAAATCATTCACTTACATTTTTTTGAGATTATTTCTATAATTATTATTGTGTCTCAAAAATCTGGGTATTACTGCGATGTTAGTTGATTTTATCTAAGCGCACCTTTTTTCTTCTCTTATGACCGACAATTAATCACTTGCACCCATGTCCAATATAACTGGACTCATCACAATTAAAACAAAGTCTTTTCATCCTTCTTTCCTCTTATTAACCGATCAATTTGTTTATAAGAGGACACTTTTCCCTTATTAGTTAGTCCCCTATATTCTCTTTGGATTCCAACTTACATTTTGCTTCCAACTTCATGCTCTATTATCCTTAATAGTGATGCTTCTATTCTGGCGTTTCTTTCATGGGGCAATAGCCTTCTTATTTTCTTGCTAAGTGATTTTTTTGCACCAATGCTAAGGATTTAGCATTCCGACTTTCAAGTTCTTTTGTCCTTCAATCCACTAGTAAACCTTTCTATAAATTTTTCTTTTATCTATATCTATTATTGTTAATCATGAAAGACTTCAACTCTTCTAACATTTGAATGTACTCCCTCGCAGGCCTTTCTTAGAATAATTTTGTTTAATTGCCTCACTATATTCTCACTTCTAAATTTTGATTTCCATTTTTGTAGACTTCAACCATCTTGTGTTTTCTCTTCTTTTTAACATAATCTAAATCCTATGACATTTTTTTCAAAATCTAATATTGGATTTAATATGAAGTGCTGGTGGCATTTCCCAGACTAGGCCCCAAAATTCAAAATTGAATTTTAGAAATTCCATTCTAGGCCTTCACATAGCTACACTTGATGAATTTTAGAAATTTTGATCGGATTTGCTTAGTGTTGCTGCAAGAAGTTCCCCTTTATCTTTCTCAATCTCTTGCCAAACTACTTTTTATCTTTGTTCAGTTTTAGAGTTGCAGAACCATTGGAATGCCCTGGCTCTAAGATTCCACAAAATTATTTTGATATTGGAGAAATGACATGAAGTAATACTGTTAGGGTTACATTTGATTAGCTTAATTAGTTAGTATTGGTACTTATTTCACAACAATTAGGATTAGTAGTTGAACCATCAAGAATTAAAAAAAAGTGTTCAAGAAGGATAGAAAACAAATGTTCAAAGTCTAGCTTCAAGTGAATTTTATGAGCTTTAAAATTTGGGCTACAGACCAAAACATTTGTAGAAAAGCCACAGACAAAATCTCTTATATATTCTCTAAAAATGAAGTTTATTAAGGATTGAAAAATTGCTGGGCATTGGTAAGGCCAAAGTTCATTATGTACTCAGTGTGGCCAGGAATTGTAACAAATGTGGTTTTATTATTGTTTATTATTTGCTTGGGGATCATATACTAATAGCATCCAGACCAAAGATCAATTTTATGAAAACCTTTAACTTTGCCTAACTTATCTAATAAATTATCAATTAAAAGAATGGGAAAACTGTCCTTAACTTTGAGAGAATTAAGCTTTCTAAAATCCACATAGAACACCCTTCTTTTTAACTAAAAGGACAAATGGAAAAAGGTCCACTACCAGGCACTACGATGTATGATAGGGGAAATTTTGAGACTAGCTTTTCAATCTCTATCCTTTATGGATAAGGATACCTATAAGAATAATGTTTGAAAAGTTTCAGTACCTAGTTTAAGTAGAATCTGAGGGCTTGATCCCTAGATGGAGGTAAAGCTTTTGGTTTCTTTAAAATATGTTTATACTTCAACAATATAGGGTGTAGTTCTATTGCATTTTTCCCTTCTTATTTTTGCTTTGTAGACTACTTCCACACACTTCTCCAAATTACGTTTCTATTTCCAGCATGTGTTTCTATAGCTTTGCTATGATCATTTTAATCGTTAATTCATGTTGTACCCCTTACAATGCAACACTCTTCTCCTCTTCTTCAAACTTTATTTTTTGTTGGTTAAAGTCCAAGGTGACGAGATCTAATTACCTCCACACGTTTACCCCCAACAAATATGCCACAATCCCTCGACTTGAATGTAATGTTTCTTCTGTTAGCTATAAATTTGTGACCTCCCACACCCCTTAAGAAATATGAACAGATCGAATTACACCCTAACCTTTCCCCTGTCAGCAACCGTAACTCTCAAAGGCTGCGAGTACTCGATTAGACAATTTAGCTCTCCAGTGATGGAAATATTTACAACCTATGTCTATTAAGATAGTCTGCAAGCTGTTGCCATCCTCACTTAAACATTTGAGGATATCAAATGTTACTTGGCCTGCCAGAGTATGCATTGAAATTGTGAGCTCTTTCTCTACTATTTGCAATTGTACTTCTTTATCTTCTGATAACTTTAGAAAATAAGAGTTATGTTATA
Organism: Avicennia marina; assembly: GCA_019155195.1. Taxonomy (NCBI): domain Eukaryota; kingdom Viridiplantae; phylum Streptophyta; class Magnoliopsida; order Lamiales; family Acanthaceae; genus Avicennia; species Avicennia marina. The sequence continues at coordinate 8,370,653 of CM032764.1, forward strand.
TTAATTCGTATGAAATATACGTTAGTCCTTGAAAGTCTGGTGAAAATGAGTAATTATATCATTTAGTCACATTTTCCACATATCTCACTTGGTCTTCTGTAAAAATAAGCAGTAGTGGACAACAGAAATGAAGGTACAAAGTCATTAATTGCACTTGAGTCACAACCATCACCTATGAAGTCTCCTAAGCCGCGGAAATTTTCCGTTGGCTTTTCAAATGTGAAGCAATGAAGCAAATTGCAACGGGAAGAACCTTGTTCATACAACTATATGTAAGGGCTAATTTCAATTGTCAGAGGAATCCAAAAATTAAGACTAAACATCCCAAAGTGAAGAAGAGTGACCAATTATTCAAGTGCGAAAATTTTGGAGCAAAACCTTCAAGAGTAGCCATAATTCAAGAATAATAGAATAAGTTTTGAGATTTATCATTAATTATTCTTGAATATTGATGGGTTCTTGAATGTCAAATCAAGTATTCCAATACTTATTACAACAAGAACAATTTATTTATGATTAATGAATAATTGTTTTTGCTTTTTGGTTGTCGTCATTAGTTTAATTTGATTTCGTCTTAACTTGTACTTATAATAGGATTGAATCTATATAAGTTAAGAAATTGGACACTGCTGCGAATTAAAATTTATAATGGAAATGAAGCTCTAACATTCATGAGTAACTCCTAGCTCACAGTGCAAAATTTTTGCCAATTGAATTATGTCATAAAATGGCATGAGTAGTTCAATTCAAGCCGTAATATAGCTCTGTGTATGTAAAATTTTAGGAATTAGTGGTCATAAAAAATTAATTAACGTGAAAATTATTATCATAATTATTAATAAAATGTGCTTGCTGGATAAAGATTATCTTGATTTATAAGTGGTACTTAAACTGTTGTTTTTGTTGTTTCTCTCCTATTCTTGAAAAATGACATTTTTATTTTCTTTTAACTTAAATCTTTTAATTTTCACCATTTTTTTTATTCACCTTACTTGAACATCAATTATTAAAAATAGACACCTTAGGATATGGTAACCCTGCTCTCACTATATTATTTGTGCAACAATTGTATGCTTACGACCTAAACACAACACAACACAACACAACACGAAGTTTTTTATTACTCGTTCTTGGGAATAATGAGTGTTGTTCAACAAATATTCATGTACGTTAGATTAAGGAATTGTACAAATTTTATTATGTACATAATTTCTTTCTCGGGCTCTATTTTTCACACGTGTACTTGATGCTCTGTCAATATTAAACAAATGGGTTATAATTTGTCAACTTCTAAATATTATATGTCTAATGGAGAATATGAAAACGCCACTGACTACTCTTTGAATAACTGTCAAATTGGAACGGAAGGTTAGGTAATGGTATGGAATATGTTCTTTATACCAATCAAAACCACTCATACCCTGACATGTATACTTTTTAACTCTGTACTTTCTGTACTGAATCAGTGGAGATCTTGTGATCCATAGCTGTCCAAGCTACCTCATATCATTAGTTGTACGAGCTAACCTCATATCACACATCAAGACTGAGTTCTTTCATTCAAGAACAAAGATGAAAAGTAATTTCATTAAATTTTATTTCCAAAAGGCAGTGGAAAATCAAATATATCAACCACAAGAGAACTCCTTTGCAGAAGAATTGTACGAGTACTTCAAATTCAGTGAAAAAGTATCTCGGGATATGACGGATACTTTAACAAACTATGGGGATAAAAATAAAAGACAATGAGCTAATTGGTTGATTCATTAAGTAAAAAGATCTTCTCAATTTAGGAATACAACATGGTAAACATAATTCACGTAGTGCAAGAAGATCACATGGAGGAGCCAACTCGAGAAATTGACAAAGAAGATGATAAACTCAACGAAATAGGCCCTATAAATCAAGCAGCCAAATTTGAGGGGGAAACCAAAGTAAACATGGAAGAAATTAGACCTGTGCATATCAAATAATTTTCCATTCTAACAAGTACCTCCTATTTATAGTTAAAATCAAAATTTAATTTGTTTCCTTAAGGCTACCAAAGAACTAACTTCATTTGATTCATTTGCATAAGCATCATCCCAGAACTATGTTAAATTTTTAGAAGAAGTGTTTAATTAGAAAAGGAAGTTAAAAAAATGAAGAATTAGCGTGTCTTATGCAGGCATGTAACTATCTCCTACAAAAATTACGACTGCAATAATTTAAGGAAACAAGAATTATTTGTAAGCTTTAGCCTCAGATAACATATATGTAAACTAATTCAACACATGCACACAATAGAAAATAGAAAAATCAAAGAGATACCAAGATTGTTCACCTAGTTTAGAGTATCAATCACTCTTATATCTATATGACTTAGCCTAGAATGGAAGTTCCACTAAGATATATGGAATTGTTACAACAAAATCTCTCATAATAAACTCACTTACTATAAGTCATTGATGTTACTCAATGCAATGATGTGTAACTACTATAGTATCCCTCGACAACCCCACTGGTCTATGCCAGAGCCAGAACTATTTTTGGTCACTACTCTTGTTGTTGTGTGATCAGTTAGTAGTTCCTTTTCCTTTTTTCAAAACACTTAGTGGACACTTTTTCCCACAATGCTCCACATAAGCTTTTCTTCAACTTTCACTTGATAACTAGCATCATTTCCACAATGCACCTTTTTTTGGAGCAAAAATGGTAAAACCGCCTCGTAAAGAATGTGGAAATCACATATTCTCCTTGATTTCTTTATACTTCAATGAATTGGTTAGATCACAAATAGTGGCCACCTGAAGATCCAACTCATGTTTTTGGGACTGAAAGTGTGTAATATGTTGCTTAAGCTCTCTTGACACAGACAAAATCCATTGTAATGAGGTCTGCAACTTTTCCCTAGCTAACAAAGTACAAGATAGACATGCCTCTTCTTCTGTTCTAACACGCAAAAGATCATTCACTTTACCTAATTACAACACACAAGCATTATAGCTAAGTCCCTCAATTTTTTGGCAACGTTCTTTCTTGGTCACAAGATCACCTTGATCCAACAGAATCATGGTGATCAATTCTGGATTTGGAAAATTCAAAGTAATATTCTTGTAGTCTACAAATGAGACTATATTGTTAAAAATGAAGTAGCCCAAGTCAATGTTTGGCTGTGTGCCTAGATAAAATAGCAGCATAATCATATCCTTAGTGACATAGGTAGAATTTACTATAGGCAGCCGGTTGTAGGTAGAAATTTCAAATAGTAAGAAGAACTTAACAATTAGAGAAGAGGAGTTGAAAATAAAGGCCTCGCACCTCTTATCCACTTAACCCCTAGTCAACACTTGGATATTTCATTGGAGTAGGTGTGAACTCCTCTGGGTGTGTTGCATCCAAGTGAGCCCTTGTCCGACTTATTGTTGCATTGATCTTCTTTAGATAGAACTTTACAATCTCCCCCCTAACATATACCCTAAATCTTCACCCGAAGCATGGATTGCCTATTTCTTTAAACAAGTTGGAGTAGAACCCATAAACTAAAGGAGGATAATAAAAGTCAAATTTGGTGGTTGACTCTAGTAAACCATGTTCTTCCAAAACAACATCAGTCTAATTTTTTACAAAATATTTAACATCTAACTTACACTCAACAGTAATGCTAAGGCCTAAATAATACTTTCAAAGCATCTTATAGTGCTTGGTGTAGAACATACCATCATAGGCATACTTGACCTTAAACTTGGGTTGTTTGATAATGCAAGCAATGGATGATTCACATGGGGCCTTAGTCTGCTTGGGAGTGGGTTTAGTAGCCCTCATGCATGTTGAAGTAGCCAGTTTTCTTTTTGAGAGATAGAGCATCAGTACAATACCCTCTCCCCCTGTTGTTTCAAGAAACACCTTAATAACAACAACAGGTGTAGCCTATGTTATAGTAGGCTTATGTGTTTTGTGAGTTGATGAGATAACAGACTTTGTTCCTTTGTTATCTCTCACCTTAATAGGAATATCAGTCATTACTTGAGTAGACCTAAATAGAGTTTCACTACATGTAGGGGTTTCTATAGCAGACTCCCCCATAGTCGAGGCTTTTATGGTAACAAGGGTGTCTTCACCCATTAGAGAGGTTCTACGATGTTTGGTGGGATCCTCTAAGAGTCCAATTTACTTGGCAGCCTCAAATCCATACTCAAATGGAGATGGACTAGATGGACCACTAGGGACCTAAGATTTGCCCTTTCTCCCAAGTAGAGAAGATGCGAGTTTGGATGGATAAAGGTTACCTTCTAGTGGCAACACATCCAGGGGAACAATGTCAATTGCTTTGATAAGAGGAGCATGAGGGTCAGTCAATCCTTCAACGGGAGAAGCACTGCCATGAGTGGCAGTGCCGGCGCTTGATCAAGTTTGTGAGGAGGGATCTTGGTCTTCCATTTTTCTAGGGCTTCAGAAACGTACCATCCTAGCAGAGTATGAATGAGAGAGAGTGTGGGAGATGAATTGGTAAGCTAAAATCAAAAGTATATTGGCTATAAATATGTGAAGTGATATGGTGCACAGTGCAGAATCCTTATTATACAAGGGAAGAAGAATATAGCACGAAATAAGAATCCTTAATTATAGTAAGACTATATTTGATGTATTAGAAAAATCTTTTTCCAACACAAAAGAAAAAAATCCTCTAGCCATGTTCAGGAAAATAATTTTTAGAGCAAAATCCAAGTAGTCAAATGCCTAACTTTATAACCTTAGCTATTCAAACCTTTCAACCTCTAGTGCCTTTATGAAGATATCTAGTATTGTTTCTCTACTACAACATAGTTAACAACAACTTCCTTTCTCTAAACCATGTCCCTTATGAAATGTTGCTTGATATCTATGTGTTTGATTCTGGAATGTTAAACTAAATTCTTTGAATTTTTGTTGCACTTTAGTTGTTGCAAAGAAGCACAAGTTTCTTTGTTCTTCACTATAGGCCATCAACATTTATTTCATCTAAATAAGCTGAGAGCAAGAGCTTCCAAATATAATATTCTCTACCTTAGTAGTGGAAAGTGACATGGAGTTCTACTTCATGTTATACCTTGATACTAAGTTTGTTCTAATAAAGAAACAATCACCAGTTCTACCATTTCTATCCTCTACATTCCCAACCTAATCTGTGTCATTTTGATCTAACCAAATTGAGATTTAAGTGTTTAGAAAACCATAGGCTAAGGTTAGTTGTACCATTAACATAATGAATAATTCGCTCGACAATTGTCAAGTAGCTCTCCTTTGATACAACTTGAAATCTTGCACAAGCCCCTACACTGCAACAAAGGTTAGCTTTATTAGTTGTTAACGTCTGATCATGCTCTTTTACAAATTGACATCGACTAATTTCTCATTTTATGTGTGATCATGGGAGTTCTGACACAACAAGTATTCTGTAAATCAAATTTTTAACAAGATTTTTGGCATATTTGAGAAATAAACACACGTTCCTTAGTTTATTTAACTTGAAGTCCTCAAATGTAGTTCAATTCTTCAACGAGGATCATTTCAAACTTAGTTCGCATTGTAATCAACAAAGGTGTCCACCATTCATTGAGACATGGACCTCAACATTATGTCATCAACATAGATTTGTACAATCAACACATCTTCGCCCTTTCTTTGAATGAATAGTGTTTTATCAGCTCCCCCTTAAACATAGCCTTTCTTTAGGATGAAACTTGCCAACCATCTGTGCTAGGCCTGTGGGCTTATTTTAGCCTATATAGTCCTTTCTTGATCTTCTACATGTGTTGTGGAAAATGAGGGTCCTCGATATCTTTAGATTTTTCCACAAACACTTCTTCATGCTAAAGCCCATTTAGAAACACACTATTTACATCCAATTGAAAGTTTTTAAAGTTTAATCCATAGGCCACTACCATAAGAGCCTAATTACTTCAACTCAAGTCATTAGTTCGAAGGTTTCTTCAAAGTCTATCCCTTCGACTTAGATGTACCTTTCTTCCGCAAGTCTTGCTTTATTTCTTACTATATTCCCCTACTCATCAATCTTATTTTTTAAGAACCATTTTGTTCCTATAATATTTACATTGTTAGGTTTGTCCATAAGCATTCATACATCACTTCTTCTGAATTGAGCAAGTTCTTCTTCCATTACACCAACCTAAAACTCATCCTCTAATTCTTCCTTCACATTCTTAGGCTCAATTTTGAAGATGTAATAAGAGTACAAAGCTAATTCTCTATAGTTTATTTTCCTTGTATCTCATGTCCTCGTCCTATCATTTAGATGATGCTCTCCACTAAATGACTCTTCATGATCCTTGAGGTAGGCTCACTGTTTACTTTATTAGTTAGATCTGGCTCAAGACTTGTTGCTATTGCTATTGCAATTACATCACTAGTATCTACTTTTTTTTTTTACTGCTAATCCAACTATCCCTCTCCTTAGGATCTTGAATTATTGTGACAAGCCCTTTACCTCAATCAATGCTATCGACTTCAGTGCTAGCTTTTTGCACACCATCATCTATTACAACATTTATAAACTCCATTAAGCCTTTTGTTCATAAACTTTACACCCAGTAGGTACAGATGTTCACTAAATATCCTAGAAAAATTCTTTTGTCAGATTTATTATCAAATTTACCTGTTGCATCACTATCATGCAAAATATAGTAGGTGCTTCCAAAGACATGGAAGTAAGAGATGCTTCATTTCCTTCCATTCCATAACTTGTATAGCGTCTTCTTAATGATTGGCCTCACGTGGACTCAATTTATGATGTAATAGGCTGTATCGACTTCTCATGCCCACCATTTCTTACTCCTAATCATTAAGCATGACCCAAGTTATCACCAATAGTGTCTCATTTTCCTCTCCATAACACCATTTGGTTTTGGTGTTTTAGGAGATGAATACTCATGCACAATGTCTGTCTCTTCATGGAAAATAGAAAGTATTCATTTTTGAACTCTTTGCATGATCACTCATTATTTTAGAGATTTTATACCCTGGATCCTTCTCATTTTCAAGTTGTTTGCAAAATTTTTTGAAGACTTCAAAAGTTTCCAACTTTTCTTTTAGAAAGCTTACATTTGTGTATTGAGAAAAATCATCCACACATACAAAAATAGGATTTGTTTGATTTTAAATTTTCGTGGATGTTTTGAGGTATTTTTGCCTCAAAAATTGTATAAAAGAAAAAGAAAGAAAAAGATTAAAAAAAGAATGGTAATAATTGAGTGTGTATTTTTTAGAATGGATAATTGCAAAATAAACATAGCAATACTTTTAACCTCCAACACTGGTGATATATGTGGGATCCATCAAGTCCATGTACAGTAATTCAAGTATTCTGGTTTTGGTTACTTATTGCAACAATTGATGTGGCACCTTTTGCTGTTTTCTATGTTGGCGCACACCACAAATTTCTTTTATTTTCTTTGTTAGTACTAGGATTCCTTGCACAGCCCTAGTCCTTGTGACTTTGACAAGACCATGTTAGTTGTAGTATCTCAACCTTCTATCACATTGCTCGCACTCCTCATCATTTGTCCTTTGGCATGTTATAACAATATTCAACAAGTAGTAGTTGTCTAAGAATCGGTTTCCTATCATCATGCACTTATCTTGTACATTATATACTAAGCACTTGTCTCTAGTAAACCTCTCAAATAAGTTTTGGACATAGAGTTGGCTAATGTTCAATAAATTACCCTTTAAACCTTTTACATGAAGGACATTTTTGATCTTAGGTATTCTAGCAATGTTAAATACCCCTTTGCCAACCACCATTCCCTTTTCTTCATCTCCAAAGATGACCAATCCTCCATTAAATTGCTTATAGTCTCCAAGAATACTTTTGTTATTAGTCATATGTCTTGAGTATCCATTGTCAAAATACCATGCTTCACTGGATGATGCATGCAAGGTTGTTTGTGTTGCATGGCATGTTGCAGCAGATTTCTAAATCCTTACCTATTTGATCAGTGGTCTATTGTGATAGACCTTAGCCATCCAATAATACCCCTTTTGCTTACCCATAAGCTATTTTCTCAAGTTGAAACATCGTGAGTAAATGTGTCTATGGACCTGCTTCTCCTCGAGTTCTTGGATGGTTTCCTTCTTGAGTTTTTTTTTTTTTTCTCTTTACGTATGAATGATTTTTATAATTCTCCCTCATTGCAACACACTCAGCATCAGAACCTTTCTCACACACCCACACTGCTCATTTGCAAATCACTCCCAAATTCCTCTTTCCAGTTTCATAGTGACCAACCTTTACCTTGTTTTTGGTGGTTTTCCTCTTCCGTTTCCTGAAAAATTCTTGGTAATTATCTAAAATCCTATCTTGAGTAAAGTGGGGATGGTTAATAGAATGATATGTTGGTGGTTAGTGTGGTGGTTAATGGAATAATATGTTGATTATGTAAAAACCTTCCAAGGATTATGATTATTGATGATAATGCTTGAGCTCTATTTACATTCGATTCACCACTCCTTAATATGTGCCCTGTTGAATGAATTGTAAGTTTAATTATGTTGTTGATATTTGGATAACGGGGTAGCTTAGATTCTTGAACAAATATTGGAATTTCCATTAACAATTTTGTGTTGCATTTTAGTTGTTTGATTAAATGCTTGAATGAAAGAAATATTGGGACACTTATGTGTTGATGAATTTAGGTATTAAACTCATTCTTTGTGACTACTTTTTGGGCACATTTATACATAGCCTTGTTGTGTATTATGCAAGTCATTGGCTATAGTTATGAGTGGATGATAATCAATGGCTAAGTGTTTATATGCTACATTCTGGTGCTGGGAAATATTACATTTACTACAAATACATTATTTGCTCAAATTCTTGATTGTGGCATATCTTGAATTTCACACATTTCATTCTTTTTTGTAGTACAATGTCTCAAAGAAAAGATCTCTCTCTTCCAAGGTTAGCTCCTCTCGTACTGAACATGATACAGAGAAATTTGTATTTTGAAAGCCCACAAAAAACACGAGGATGAAATGATTATAAAAAGGGTTCTTACATAGCAACAATTGAACACAAACCCTATAAAAACTTTATTGGTATGTGCAAATAAGAGACATTTGCAATGTACCTAGGAGCTAAGGCATATAAGGCCTTAGTGAGGAAATTCTATGCAAATTTTCCTGAGAGGGAGGACTACAAGCTGGTTGTTTATGATCCTTTCACCAATGATGTTATCGATATCGATAGGTAAGAGACAACTAGAGACATATTGGAAATGCTTGAAGTGCAGGAGAAAATTTAAACCACTTTATGTCCAAAATGAGTAATATGGCGTGAATTAAAGTGAGCCTCTCATTCCACCACTTTTCTGGCCAAGTTTATGGGGGAAGACATTCGAGCATGGTAGCATCTTATGGTTGGCAAGCTAATGCCTCATCTTGGCAACATTTTAGTTGAAAGAGAGTTGTGACCACATGCTATAGTAAAAGGGTACAAATTCGACATTCAGCTTCTCATTTACAATTAAGTAGTCGAATGCCTACAAAGTGTGAGAGGGACTTGGTTTCACACATTTAATAACTTAATTATGCCTTAAGGGCTAGAAATGCCATCTCCCCTGAAATTGAAGTTGAGATACTTGAGGGACAAGAGGTGAAACCAAGACAAAATCCACTATCGAGGCCACAAAGAGATCAATTACAAAGAAGAATAGTGGAATTGGAATGACAAGTGGGCAACCTCCGAACAGAAGTGTGGGAAGACATAAGTATGCCATATTCTTGCTCATGTTACCTTTGAAACTCCAGCTCCAGAAGCAGCACCTACTCTATTTCCACCTCAGTCATATGATAAATCATCCCACATCTCACAAGATCCAACTCTTGATTATCTCAATGTGGAGAATGATGACACTTTAAAACAATTGGTAAGGGATGCCATTTAAGACAATTTCAGCAAGAGCTAGACTTTTGCCTCACCTCGTGAGGCCATGGACTAAAACTTCTCATTCTTTGTTAAATTGGTAATTCTTCCCTATTTACATTTAATTTTTGCATTGAAGACAATGCTCAAACAGAAGTGTGGGGATAGGATTAAACTTCTGATGAAAGTAAATGTAAATTAATTGTAATGCAATGAATGATGATCTTTTAATTTTTTCTACATTGAAAGACTAGGTAAATTTACACATTGTGATGCTTCATGGATTCCTAATGTCCATGATCGATGGGCTAATTGAATAAATTGATTTTTGATTGATGGTTGAACAGTGTTGGGTTGTGATGAATATTGGTAATGAAATGCAACACATTACAACTTCACCATCAGCTATTCCTTATCCTACATGATTCTCGTGATAAATTTGTTAATGTAAAGGAAAGAGAGACTTTGCTGAATTATTTTTTTTCATAAAAGATGCAACAGAGCCTATTATTGCTTGCTAGAATAAAATGAATAAACATAATCCAACCTACCATACATTAGAAAGTACTAATGCCATCCCATTAGTAGTTAATCATGATTCGGTGAGCATAAACTAAAATTTATGGTGCATGGAAATTGAAACAGAGATTCCAAGTCTGTATTCAGTTTTTGTTTTATGATGTTTTAATATTCAATTCAGTTTCAAATTTGGCTTTTTCCTTATTGTAACCCATGTGTCTTTATGCTTAATATGTACTCTTTATTATGCTTGAGCCCTTTTCAGTAACCATTTCCCATCTTAATATTTAAATTTTATTCTCTTCTCTGAATTTTCACTTTCATCCCCCAATGTTAATTTATCATACATTTTTATATTTTCCAATCTCAACTTTAATTTATTACATTTTAATCCTTTATATTTTTTCCTTCTCCATATCCTAATCAAACCTCTATTTTCTTTACATACTTACATACATATATATATTAACACTTTTCTCCATCAAATTAATTTATATAATTTCTTCTTTCACTTTCATTATTTAATATTTTAATTAAGATTTACTTTCTTTTTTAAAATAAAAAAATTATTAGTACAATAAATTTATTTGAAAACATTATTTACATAAAAGGGTAGTTGATATTAAAAGTACATTTTAAATATTCATGCTTATCAAGAATGCAACAACACTAATTATATAAAATCCCTCTATCCCAAATTTATTGCACTTATTTTCTTTTCAAGATATCCAAATATAAAATTTATGTAATTTTTCCTTAAAAAATCATCTTACTAACTAATAATGCAACACCATAGTCTCTCGACCACTTATTTAGAAATGTAAGTTGGGTTGAAGTTGAAAACATACCCACAAATATTACAATGAGGTTGGAAATACGGACACAACCATGCAAACAAAAACAGTAAAGTAAATGGTGTGTGGTGCAAAGTTATTAACTGATGCATTACAAGTGCACAACGTTGTTCAAATAATATAGAATGAGTGGAGTATTGTTCCCACAAGAAGTACACAAGTACCCTATAATATAGTTCAAGACTTATTCAAAATAATAGAATTAACTCAAATTATAAAAAAGATGTGAAAAGCTAAACAAAAACAAGGACTGCAAAGTGGGAATATCCTAGATTGATTCAGATGATTGAAATTTTGGGAATCTTGTAATTTGTGAAGAATTGACTTTTAGATATTTTTTTTGTTAACTATCATTTTAATTGTCCTTTATCTCGTGTGTTATTCCTAAATTTCTTATTAGGTTATTTCTAACTCTAACAAGGCTTTACGATCAAATAATTCATGTACCTGTAAATAAAGTTCTTTGTAAAACATATGACTCACACAAAATTAGAATTTCACTTTTGTTATTTTCTTAATTTATGTGTTATTTCTTGTTGGTTCTAGTATGGGAATTTAACTTTTGCTATTCTTTCTAAACCAACTAATTAATCTAAGTGTGGCCAAGATTTAGAATGGATTAAGCACAAACAAGTAGAATAAAGACAGGCACTATCAATTAAAAGATTTGAGGAAGTTATATTCAATAATTCAATTACAAGTCCTGAGAATGTTGAAAACCACACAAGCTGTAATTTCAATCATCGTCATTAAGTAAAAATTTAGAAACACAAAGATAAGAGAAGAAGAAATCTTTATTCTAAAGTAATGTACCTTGAATGTATTTAATTCACAATCTTCAATCATTATAGATCCTAGTCTTGAAATTCTTGTGAGATTAAAAGACAATAACTTTTATGGAGAGGACACTAAAAAGAGGCAACTGCTAAGTCTCCCTTTCAAAGCCATACATGACAATATTTATATAGCAAGAAAGGGCAAAATGACTAATTCTACATTAGGTTCCCACATCTATCCACCCCTAGCTTGGCAGGGTGCAATCTTTTTTATGAAACTTTCTCATCTTTCATTTGCACCATTTAAAAGCCAATTTATTGTTCTTTTATTCTATAAAATTTTAGCTTAATTGGACACTACGTTGAAATGTGTCCGCCTTCCAAATTTACCGTTGAATCTTTCCTTCTTGATTGTTTACTTTCTAAGTTTGCTCCACTTCTTAAGTCAAACCTACCTGAAGATTTTCCAACCTATAAAATAACCATAAAAGCACCTCCTTTAATCACAATTATATATGAATTAAATAAATTAAACTCAATTTCCCTTAGTCACGAAAGATAACAAATAACATCAGAAAGTGCCCTAAAAATTCAAAGTTTCTAGCTTATATTACACTAACTGCATAGGATAAATGACTCCTTTTGTAGAATCGTTACACCTCAACGCTTAAAGGTTTGCTAGTACTCAAGCAAACAAAGCAATGAAACCAATCAAGATAGTTGTCATCATCATTCTTTCTAATGCATATGACTCAATTTCTCACCTTACCTCACTTGAAGTAGTAACATGGTAAAGTCAAGGTCTCAAATATCACGATCATAATACAATTCAAGTAATTCATCAATGACACACTCACTTACCCAAAAATCTTCAATGTGCCTCCTTCATGCATTTAGTTTCCTACATGTGTGTGAATAGCCCATCATATATTTTCAAGTGCCCCTAAATAGGTTTATATAAACAATCAACTCTTAGCAACCTCTAAATGTAATATGATTGTGGCTAAAGAATCAATATTCGATGGACTTACATGATATACCATCCTCCATGAATATAAGTGAGTGCATCAAGTGAGATTAATAGGACTTTATCCAACTTGTAATGTCAAGCCGAGGTAATGATTCACAAAAGAAAGATAGGGATAAAAAAATGAGTTTTTAAATTTTTATTTTATAACAACGATTGAAATTTTGCCTTTGTGGTTTTCAATATCATGAGTGGCTAAATTTTATTATTTTTGGGAACTTGTAATTAAGTGATTGAATTTAACTTCTTGGAATCTTTTTGATTGATGATACTTGTCTTTATTCTTCTTGTTTGTGTGCTTAATGCATTCTAAGTCTAGACCACACTTATATTAATTTGCTGAGTTAGGAAGAATAGAAAAAGTAAATTTCTTGAATTAAAACCAACAGGCAAGAACACATAATTGAGAAGCAAAACAAAAACAAATTTATGATTATGTGTGAGTTATATGTCATCCAAAGAACTTAAATTCTCACTTTAGGTAATTGTTTGTTACTTACGAGTGCATGAGTTATTTGATTGTAGAGCCTTGTTAAGTTAGAACTAACCTAGTCAGAAATTTAGGAATAACATACTGAATAAAGGACAATTGAACTAACAATTAATTCTTCACAAATACAAGATTCCGAGAATTCCAATCATATAAATCAATCTAGAATAATCCAGCTTTGTAGTCCTTGTCTTTATTTAGCTTTCCACATCTTTTCACATAATATGAGTCAATTATGTTGTCATGAATAACTCTTGAACCATATCATGTTGGCACTCATGTACTCATCATGGGAATGAAACTTACTCATTCTGTATTACTAGAGTGGCATTGTACATGCAATGCATCAAGTTTTTGGCTTTGTTGTCAAAGAGTGATGGTGATATCGAATCGATTCGTTTGGGTCTTAGATTAGGACTTTTTTTTTGTAGTTTGCTTTAGTTCTACAGGAAAATTCTAATCCCTCCTACCCTTTAGGATTTCCTATCCTTTCCTTTGATTGAGTTCTAAAGAGAACTGTTAATAAAGAACTTATTCCTCTTGATCCTAAAATTGAGAGAACTTTTAAGCAGTATAGAGCACAAGCTAGAGCAAACATGGATCCTCCAAATCCAAATCCAAATGATCATTATCCTCCCTCAAATAAGCAACTTTCTCATCCACATGCCAAAGCCATGCAAGATTACATGCAACCCATCATCAAGCAGTATAACACAAGTGTGGCCAACTATTCATGGTAATAATTTTGAATTGAAACCTACACGAATCATCATGTTCTAGCAAAATCAATTTAGGGGCTTGACCAATGAGGATCCCAACACTTGTTTGCAAGTTTCATTGAATTATGTGATACAATCAAGATGAATAGGGGTTTAAAGATGTGTCCTGCCCATGACTCTTTCCATTTTTCTTGCATGACCTCACTAGAAAATGATTGCAGTGCCTTCCACCCAGTAACCTCACTACTTAGGAAAAGATGGCAAATAAATTACTTGTAAAATTCTTTCATCCTGCCACCACTATTTAGCTTCATACAAAAAGTGATCCTTTCAAGAAATCAAAATTTGAGTCATTGCATGAAACTTGGAAGTGTCTTAAAATTCCTCTTAACAGATGTTCTTAGTAAGGATATGCCGATTGGCTTCAAATCTAATTTTTCTATTACAACATGAATGGCCATACTTGAACCATCCTTAATGCAACTGTCGAAAGGTCTCTCATAAGAAAAACCACCAAGGAGGCTAATGCTTTGTTAGAGGAGATGTCCCCTAACTCATATCAATGGCCTAATGAGATATGCTCTATAAAGAGAGTCGTCGGATCCCTTGAGCAAGACTCATTCAATACTCTCTATGCCAAGGTTGATCTCATTGCCAAGCCAGGTGAAAAGTTGGGATCAAACTAAAAGGTGGCTTATGTTCAAGCTCATGATATGTGTGGGGAGCACATCCTGCACTTGAATGCCAAGCTGGTAGTTCTTCTTACTCTAGAGCCCCATCAATTGTTGAACAAACAAATTTTGCAAATTTTCAAGGTAGGGCACAAGGAAATCCTTTCTCCAATACATACAATCCTAGATGCTATAATCATCCTAATTTATCTTTAAAAAATTCGCTTGCCATGCCATCTAAATTCCAATGAAAAAAAAGCCTCATATCAAGCTCCACCACTTCCTCCTCCATAAGAAAAGAAATCATCTCTTGAGGATCTAATAAGGAGCCTCACAAAATCCACACAGGATTACACAACTTAAACTAATAGCATTTGGCACAATCAACAAGCTTCCCTACATAATCTAGAGCCACAAGCGGGGCAAATAGCTAGAGCAATAGCTACTCAGCCTCAAGGCTCTTTTCCAAGTAATACTGACCCTAATCCAAAAGAATATGTAAAAACTATAACCTTGACAAATGGTAAAGAATTGAAGGAGTCCGAAATTAGGAGTGGTAAAAGAGGAGAAAATTCCAATAACATAAGAGGAAAAAAAGTGAAATTTAATGAATGTGAAAAGGCAAAAGTGAGTGAGGAGAGTGAAGAAACCAATTCTTAAGAACCAATGGACACACCTACTCTTTCATTGAAGCCTTATAGACCTCTTGTTTCATATCCACAAAGATTAAGGCCTTCAAAAGATGATATAAATTTTATGAAGTTTTTAGAGGTATTCAATAAATTGCACATAAACATTCACTTCGTAGAAGATCTGGCTTAGATGCCAAGCTACACAAAATTCTAGAAAGAAATCCTGTGATGAGACAATACAATTAATAGGGGAATGTGGCACAGTAATCCAAAACAACTCCATGTCATGCCGACAATGTGGAATTTAATAAGGCATTGTGTGATCTTAGTGAGAGTATTAATTTGATGTCTTTCTCTTTTTTAGGAAACTTGGGCTTGGAGAGGTGAACCCAATAAGAATGTCTATCTAGTTTGCTGACCGTTGAGGGAAGATCCCCTTAGGAGTTGTGGAGGATGTGCTCGTCAAGATTGATACGTTCATATTCTTAGTTGATTTTGTGATGCTTGACATGGAGGACGACCAAGAAGTTCCTCTAATGTTGGGATGTCCATTTCTTTCCATGAGTATAGCCATAATTGATGTCTCCTAAAATAAGTTGACACTGAAGGTAGGCAATAAAAAGGTGGCTTTTAATATGTTAACATCCTCTAAGTTACCTCTTATTGATGACACTTGCTTTGTGGTTGAAGCTGTTCATGAATGTATTCTTTCTTACATGAAAAGGCCCACTAATCCAATTACATTACTAATAACATGTGAATTTATAACTGACCTATTCCCATTTGTGTTTAATTTATGCATGCTTGTGAACTAAAATACAGACAATATGTTCTCATGTATAAAATTTATCAAATATGATTAATTGGGTGTGTAAAAGTGTGTTTTTGAGCAAAGTAGTGGTTTTAGAACATGTACTACACTTAAAATGCAAGTTCTTGTCTATAGGTTAAAATCACTTTCACAAGGATACAAGTTGTAGCTGTGAAAGGTATAGCTACAACCATAGGAACTAGCCACAATGCTTACTGGAAAAGTCCACTGATGTTGTTTGATGGCTAGAGTCACATAAGCAAGATGGACTGTGGACCAAACTCGGTGATGAGTAGAACACATTGCGAGTAACTTCGTGGGCATAAGAAAATGTGGCGCAACCACAAGAGTTCTAATCACGACTGCAAAATAAGAGTGCCAAGGTTAATGGAGTCAAGGCAAAATGCACCACAATTGAGCTCACGTCCATGGTGAGACATAGTGCGACCACCTTAGCAAAAGTTGAAACATAGAGTTTATACAAGACTGCACCTGCGTTTGTGGATGCAGAAGAGGAAGTCACGAACATGGGGTATGTCTTCACGACCACGAGTGACAATGCGACAGCAGTCTAAACATGATCCTGCATGATTTTTTTGGTCTTTCACACGTGCACACACCAACCCTAAGCCACCTAACTATAAATATGTATTCTCCATGATTCATGGAATATCTTAGACTTAGTTTTCACATTTACCACACTTAGAAACATAGAAAACAAGATTGGAGGTGTGGAGAAGAAGGGATTTGCAACAAGAGTTGAAGAGTGTTCATTCCTTCACACAATGCGAGACATATAGATTTAAGTTTTTCTAGACTTTTTATGTTACTTCCATGATTGTTTTGATAATGAAAAAATTAATTTTAAGTTGTGTTGAATTTATTACGGTTTATTAATTTACTTTCTAGTCACTTGTGTATGTGATTAGTGAACTGTGTATGTATACATTATTTATTAATTGTCCTTGCTCTTGTTATTTGTAGTTGGTGAATTAATTAGTAATTATGGAACTTGATCAACTCTATAATTAATTCATGGTTGTGTGAAGAATAAAAAAAGTGAAACTCATATGCTAAACATATAATTACAAGCGTTAATCTTGTAGGAATAATGGGAATGAAACCATAAGATTAATGCAGGCAACACATTGTTAATCACTAAACTTAATACTTAACTCGATTTGGTTTGGGAATATCTACTAAAATTTAGAACTAAAGCCATAAGAGAATTTGGGAGAATTTCCTATAGAAATTTGGATTAGCAATCCATACTAAGGCAATTAAATTGATAATTAATATAACAAGCTTTCATAAGACAGTAACATAAGAGGCCAGACTCTTCGACTATTGTGCTTTGGTTCTACTAAGTGCTTGTCTTATTTATTGAATTTTACTTTATTTTCACCACATTCTGAAGTCCTAACTAATAGAAATTTTGTGAAATCAATAGATACATAACTCTTTTTCGTGGGAATAACACCTATACTCACCATCATATAGATCCTAATAGAAATTTAATTTTAGTGTGGTGATAAACCTTGTCAAAATTTGGCACCATTGCTGAAGAGGGTGATGAGATACTCTATGGGACTATTAGATTAAGTTATTTTTTTCTTCTATTTCTCTTGTCTTCTCTCTTTTTTTCTTTTCTGTTGGATTCTTTTACTTCTTTCTGGAATTAATTTTCCTACAATGTGGGTTGATATTTCGTTCTTTTTTGAGAATCTTATATATGCAGAAGTAAGAGAGTTGATCTTGACTTTGATCCTAAACTTAAGCGAACACTCCACAAAAGGTGCAGAGCTCTATTTCTACAAAAGCAAGACGTAAAGATAGCAGAAAACAACCCACCACCACAAAATCATCACGAACAATTGGAACCTTTAGCAAATCAAAAAGTCATTAGAGACCATGTACAGCCAGTGACGAACCCAAATATGACTGATATTATGGAGCACTGGTTAATGCTACCAACTTCAAATTGAAACCAACACTCATCAATATAGTGCAGTTGAATCAATTTGGTGGAGCCCTACATAAAGAAGCTAATACACACCTTGCCTCTTTTTTTTGAACTTAGTGATATGGTAAAATTTAATGAGGTTTTGGATGATGCAATTAAATTAAAACTTTTTCCATTTTCTCTAAGGGATTGAGCTCAACAGTGGCTACAATCATTATCCCTCATGAGTATCATCACCTGGCAAGTTATGGTGAACAAATTCTAAGTGAAGCACTTCCCACCAACGAAAATTGCAAAACTTCGATTGGAGATTGGAAGCAATTAGATTCTGAGACCTTGCCAGAGGTATGGGATAGATTTAAAGAGCTCCTCAAAAAGAGCCCTCAACATGGGTATTCACTCTAAATATAGGTACAAATATTTTACAGTAGTATATCTGGACAAATACATACTGTTATTGATGTAGCTATAAGGGGCACACTCATAAATCAATTACCTAAGGAAGCATGGTATTTAATTGAAGACATGGTGTCAAATGCTTACCAATGACTATTTAAGAGGTCCACGACACGTAGGGTCATCGATGTGTATGAAATAGATACGGTGATGACACTTGCAGCAAAAGTGGAGCTTTTTTCTAAGAAAATTGATAATGTCTTGGTAAGCAACACTCATACCCTCTAGTTAACTTAGTTCAAAATTATGATATATATGTAGACCCAGATCCCACTCATGAGTGTATACTAGTAGTGACGCGATTCAATGATTCGTTAAATTTTATTTTAGTATTTATTATTTTTATTTTTATCTGTTAATGTGCTTCATTAATAAGTTAGGTCATGTGGACTTTTTATGTTAAGGTCTGATAGAATTTAGTATAAATAGTTATTTTGTTCAATTGAAAAACAGATTTTGATAATTGAATTTGAGAGCTGTGAAATCACTCAATTTTCTATGGAGATGAATTGATTCAACAGGAGTGATTCCTGATTAGATCGTGACGTATCAATTGAGCTCAGCGTATCAATTGTGAACGTCCTGTCATGCCAATTATCCAAGTTTGGGCTCATTTTCGTTTATTATGTTGGGTCGGACACTTTGTGTACAATTCTCATTTTTTGAATTCAATTTGGGTTCAATTTTTATTCTTACGTTGCCGCCCCCTTTGATTGCATTAGTTGATGTCAGAGTTAATTGTATCAAATTTTATCCGGTTGAAAAACAAAATCAAAAAAAAAAATCCAGTTTGATAAAAAAAATATAAAAAAAAAAGAAAGAAAGAAAGCAGAATTTAAAAAAAAAGGAAAATAAAAAAATAGAAAAAAAAAAAAAAAAAAGGATGCAGCAGCAACGGCCGGAGACTGCCGAGCACCGCCTTCGCGATAATCTATCAGCCACTGTTCAGCCCCTGTCGAAACCCCAGCGCTCTGCGTCACCATCCATCAGCCATGACTGTTAGTCGTCGCCGCTGCCAGCCCAAAATCTACAAAAAAAAAAAAGAAAAAACGGAGGACGAACCGATGCGGCCATCCACAAACATCGTTGTTCTTGCTCGTCGCCACCGCTCAACGTTCTCATGGCCGACCGTTGTGCGAGAACCACTGGCAGGAGCCCATTCAGGTCCGGCCCAGGTCATCACTGGCGACCCACAAGAGCGGCGCCGCCCACCAAGAAACCCAAAGCTACTTTTCACAAAAAAAAAAAAAACAATTGGGCCTCATTTAGGCCTAAGCTGATTAGGCTACAAATCAGTCCAGGGCTTGTCCAGTTGGGTCATTCTGATTAGGCCCTATAAAAGAAAAAAACAAATTAGAGTTGGGCTTAAGTTTCTGAGTTCAAGAAAAATAAATTGGGGTAGGCCAAAAATTACGCTGGACTGAAGAGCTTCTGTGCCGAAGCTTTGGGCGAATTCCAGGTCAGATTTTTAATGTTTCTTCTTTGGGTTGAATGTTGATGGACCAAATAAAGCACTGTTCGGTTAACCTGTTGTGCTGAAAACTAAGAACTTATTTGGTTGTTGGGTTTTGAGGAACAAAAAAACAATGGAAAAAAAATACAAAAGTGTGAGGAAAAATTGGAAAAAATTGCAAAAAAATAGAGAGATAAAAGAAAATGTGTGACAAAATAAAAAGAAAGGAAAAGAAAAAAAGAGAGAGGGTTGAAAAATTGTGGGGTTAAGTAGCACCTTTACCCTACTATGACTAGACATCATACAAGTCAGGTTGAAAATTTTGATGTTACTAAACATACGTATGACTCTTTCACTATGGAATCAAAGATGATGTCTAAGGCAATTCAAAAGATGTCCGAAATTATGGATAAAATAGATGGTCGATTAAGGAAGATTGAGGAAGTCAATGACATTTCTACCACTTATCCTATGTCTGATACTGATTTATTGTACTTAAACTGTTTCCAAAGAGGGCACTCAATTAATAAGTGTTCAAATGATGAAGTTGATGCTTACACTGGTTTCAATCGACTGAGGAATGCTGAGAAAAACTCATCAATGAATATATCGCCCTCGAATGATGAGAGTAAAGAAGAAATAAAATTCAAAGACACAAAGCACAAGGATAATGGCAGTCCTAACAAAGGTTTGGAAATTAATAAAGAGCAGATTGAACAAGTAAAAATAACAGAATTAGAAGGAATTGAGAAGGATAAAGTTCAGAAGGAAAAAGCCAAAGAAATTGAAGTGGAAGTTGAGAACAAACACAGGAACAAAAAACTAGTAAAAGAATGGGGATTGAGCTTCTATGTTGATCTATTTGACTATCTGAAAACTTATTCATCTATTTGTACTACACAGGAGTTGAAGATTTTTCTAACTATAAAGACTACATATGCATATCTGGATAAGTCGTTGATGTTTTTTCATACTCCTTTATAGGTTTCCTACTGATATTTCTCTGTTGGACATATCGGAAAATGAAACTGAAGTTTCAACAAGATGATGAAGAATTGGGAAATTTCTAGCAATTCGTGTTTGATCCAGGAGGAAAAAGACAATTCACCATTAAGAGGAGGGGTATGACGTGATCTAGAGATCTGTTAAATTTCATTTTAGCATTTATTA
Source organism: Avicennia marina (assembly GCA_019155195.1). Lineage (NCBI taxonomy): Eukaryota > Viridiplantae > Streptophyta > Magnoliopsida > Lamiales > Acanthaceae > Avicennia > Avicennia marina. The sequence goes on from CM032764.1 coordinate 8,392,095, forward strand.
CTTTTTTTATCTTTTAATGGGTTTTATTCATAATTTGGGTCATTTGGGCATTTTAGGTTAGGATCTGATAAATTTAGTATAAATAGTTATTTTTGTTCAATTGAAAAATAGATTTTGATAATTGAATTTCAAAGTTGTGAATCACTCAATTTTATCTGGAGATGAATCGATTCAATAGGAGTGATTCCTAAGTGCATCGCGACATATCAATTGATCTTAGCGTATTGATTGTAGCCGTCCTATCACGCCGATTATTTAATTTTGGATTCATTTTGATTTCATTACGTTGAATTGGGTACTTTAATACACGGTTCACATTCTTGGAATTCAATTTAGGTTCAATTAATTTTTATTCTTCTGCTGCCCTCTTCTGATCGTGTCAAGTAGTTGTAAGCAAAGAGGAAAAAAGGGAATTGCCTATAATCAAGGAAAGGAGGACAAAGAGGATACCGAGCCAATACCATACAAGCCAAGAGTTCCTTATCCCTAAAGGCTTCTACAAGCAAAAACAAAGGAGAAGGTGAGTAGATTTCTTAGTAATATTTGAGAAACTAAATGTAAATATTCCTTTCGTTGTAGAGATCAAAAATAACCCAAGTGTGGTCAAGTGCCTACAAAATATGGTAAGTAGGAAGAAGAAACTAGGAGATTTGAAAGGCAACCTAGATGAGGAGAATTGTTACGACCAAAGCTAGAAGACCCAAGGAGTTTTTCGCTCTCTTGTACTATTAGAAGCACCTCGTTTGATAATGTTTTGTTTGATATAGGTGCTAGAGTGAATGTAATGTCCTTTTCTACTTTTTAGGCACTTGGGATGGAATTAACGATGCCCCCATGGATGAGGGTCAAGTTAGCATGACCAAGCCACTAGAGCTTGTAGAGGATGTGCTGATTAAGGTGAGTAATTTGATTGTGGCCATGGACTTTATTGTTTTATACTTGGAGGATGAAAGGAAGCATAATATAATCCTGGGCCAACCTTTCTTAAATACTACTAAGGTGATTATAAACATGGAGAAGAGTAGCCTTACATTACATATAGGCCAGAATGAGGTAATGTTGATGATGTACTCCAACCCCTCCATCAATGATAGGAATAAGGAAAAAGGAAATGTACCTATGCTACAGACGGTGGATAATATGACTAATAAATTTAGTGATGTAGTTTGTGCAAAAGATATATAACATAGGTGCAAGAGAGCAAGCCATAGACAAGTGTGAGAGAGAGTCTGAAGGAATTATCATAGCAAATAGAGGAGACAAGCTTAAAGAGAAGAGCAAGAAAGATGAGAAAGAGAGCAAAGAAGAAGATAGAGAGAATTGTAGCTAATGGGAGGTTGTGGATCTCCAAAGTCACAATTAATCCACCCCAAGTCATGAGTATCATCTTGGACTACAGATATTAAATACAGTGCTTCTTGGGAAGCAATCCAAGTGACTTTCATTGCTTTCGTTTGTTTGTTTTTGTATTCATGTTTGCTATATTTTGTGTTCTGTGGATATCATTTTACATTTTTAATCTTGGTGTAAGATTTCAAAAGAAGACAAGTGTGCAAAGTACTAGCCTAAGGATGAGGAAGAAAAATATGCACCACCTACCAAGTTAATATGATTGATATAGATAGCATGCTAAGTGTGGGGGTGGGCAGTAGTGTAGGAAAAAGGGTGAGAGTGGGAACAATGTAATTGCATGTGATATGAGTGCTGAAATTTATATACGTGCACTTTTATTGATTAGATGATTATGTTGATTGCATGAACATCCCACGAACTTTGTGGCCATTGTACTTAATTGAGGATAAATATCTTGGAAGAAAATTGATTATTGCTTGGTTATTTAATTGTTCTTGAGATTTGCAAGCTAGCCCTAGTGTAGAAGACATAGTTGTTATTGTATTGAGCACACTCTTTTCAACTTTTGCTACTAAGGTGTTTAAGAAGTCTAATGGTGAGGATAGGATGATTAAATTGTGGACATAAGTCTTACCTTGTATATTGATAAAGTCTCTAGAGAATAAGGGAGATTAATGAGAAAAAAAATTAGATCGAGGACTTCAAAAAAGATAAAATTAGCAAGAAATTCAAAAAAAAGTGAAAAATATGTGAGCATGTGAAAATTTGTCTACTCCACTGATTGTACCAACTGAGTTATTGGGATTACATAGAGACCCCTATTCATTTTTGTATAAAAAAGTTGTGCAATTATGAGTATGAAAAGCATCTTAAGTTAAATTGTAATCGCAATGAGAAATGTCACGAGTACGGAGTAAGGAACCATGGCAACGGGAGTTGAAACATGGAGCTTATGCAAGATTACACACGGGTTCACGAATGTGGAAGAGAAAGTCACAACTGTGGAGTATGTCTTCACATCTGTGAGTGACAGAGTGGCAACAAGCTAAACATGATCATGCATGATTTTTCATGAGCTTTTCAGTCTTTTCACATATGCACACACCAACCCTATGCCCCCTAATGATAAATATGTATTCTCCATGGTTCATAGAGCATCTTAGGCTTAGTTTTTACATTTACAATAGTTAGAAACCTAGAAAACAAGATTAAAGGTGTGAGAAAGAAGGGATTTGCACCTAGAGTTGAAGAGCATTCATTCCTTCGCACAATGCGAGACATATAGAATATGTTTTTCTAGACTTTTTCTATTACCTTCATAATTGTTTGATAATGAACAAATCAGTTTTGAGTTGTGTTGAATGTTTTATGGACTACTAATTTATTTTCTAATTGCTTGTGTATGAGATTGGTGAACCATGTATGCACACATTATTAAGTAATTGTCCTCGCTCTTATTATTTATAATTGATGAATTAATTAGTAATTATAGGATTTGATCAACCCTATAATTAATTGGTAGTTGCATAAGAAATAATGGAAGTAAAACTCACGTGCTAGACATACAATTACAAGCGTTAATCCTATGAGAATAATGGGAGTAAACCATAGGATTAGTGTGGGCGACACATTGTGAATCACCAAACTTCATATTTAATTCAATTAGCTTGGGAATGCCCACTAAAATTAGGAGCTATGGCTATATGAGAATTTGAGAGAATATCTTACAGAAATTAGGATTAGCTAGCCGTAACAAGGTGATTAACTTTTAATTAATGTAACTGGCATACATAAGACACCAATACAATTCAAGTGGCTAAACTCTTTAACTATTAGTATTTCACCCTTGATTTTATGCTCTATTTCTCCTAAGTGCTCATCTTATTTATTCAATTTTACTTTATTTTCACTATATTCTTAAATCCTAACTAATAGAAATTTAGTTACATTAATAAACACATAACCGCTCTTCATGGGAACGACATCTATACTCACCACTGTATTGGTCCTAATAGAAATTTAATTTTGGTTTGGAAACAACTCACATCACTTACTTAGTGCCAAGGTGAGTTTTTGGTTTAGATGGCAAGAAAAAGGTGGATGAAGCGAAAATGTGAGAGTGGATTAGGCTATTTGAGAATTGAAGGCATCATCGTATGGCAACCAAAATCATAGAACCATCCATAGAGATGCCTCCCTAATAGAAATTGAAGCAACTTCTGGCACACTTGAGGTATGCATTTCATGGTAAAAATTCTATTGAGCCTATAATCATTCATGCAAATTCAATTGAGAAAGAAGAAGAAAAACTTTTGAGTGTGCTAAGAAAACATATAAAAGCTTGGGTAGACCATAGCTGATATTAAAGGTATAAGCCCTATTATCTGCATGCACAAGATCCTAATAGAAAAAGAGAATAAACCAAGTAGGTATCATCAACATAGGTTAAACTCAAACATGAAGAAGGTTTTTAGAGCTTGGGTGAATAAATTGCTAGATGCTGGGATCATTTTCCTAATTTTTTATAGTGGGTGGGTTAGCCTTGTGCAAGTTGTACCAAAGAGAGATAATAGTGGTTAAGAATGAGAAAATTAAGTTAATTTCTACTAGGACAGTCATGAGTTAGTGTGTGTGTGTGTAGACTGTAGGAAATTAAATAAAGCCACTCGTAAAGACCACTCCCCCTTACCCTTCATTGATTAAACGTTTGGGAGATTAGCCAAGCATCTCTACTACCACTTTCTTGATGAATATTCGAGTTATAATCAAATCCCCAGAGCCCTCACTAACCAAGATAAAACCACATCCACATGTCCATATGGAATGTTTTCCAATAGGAGGATATCATTCTAGTTGTATAATGCACCTATAACCTTTAGCAATGTACGGTGGCAATTTTATCTAATATGGTTCAGCATAATATAGAAATTTATATGGATGATTTCCCTATCTTTGGTGATTTATTTGGTGATGAGTTGCATAATTTCTCCCTTGTGCTTCAAAGATGTGAGAAGACTAATCTTGTACTAAATTGTAAATGTTTCATTTCCTGGTTCAAGAAGGAATAGTTTTAGGGCACAAAATTTTCATGCAAGGCATTGACGTTGACAAAGTAAAAGTGGTGGCTATTAAGAACATCCAATCGTCTATTTCTATCATAGGTGTGAGGAGTTTTCTTGAACATACGGGGTTCCATTAGTGCTTCATCAAGGACTTCGCGAAGACCTCCTAACCTCTTTGTGATTTACTAGGTGAAGATGTTCTTTTTAATTTTACTAATAAGTGTTTGGATGCTTTTAATAGGTTGAAGGAGAAGCAAGTGACAACCCCTATCATTATGCCACTGAATTGGAGTTTGCCCCTCACCCCTCAAGCTCTTGTGTGATGCAAATGACTATACAGTTGCAGCTATTTTGGATCAAAGAAAAGACTAGAAGTCGCATGTGATTTAATACTTTAAAGTGGATTTTAATGTCATGTGATAGATGTCAAAGGTTAGGTAATGTCTCTAGGCATAATGAAATATCATTAACCAATTAGTTCAAGGTTGTGTTATTTGATCTTGGAGATTGAAATATCATATGAACAAACATTCATTTTATGATTTATTGTTAGTTTCAGTAAGAAAATTGTAAATTTGTATTAGGATAAGAATTGTTTTTTTCATGGTTTTGAATTGTTGAAAAGCATGAAAAAATGAACCTTGAGCGTCAAGAAAAGGTTCAGTGCCACTATGCAGCCAGCGTACGACTACATTGGATAAAGGTTGTCTGGTGCAATCGATCATGTAGTCACATCAAAATTGCATCAAAAGACCCTCCTTTAAAGTAGTTCACTTTGCAACCACAAGACAACTGCATTAGAGAAGGGTTCTCCACCATGGTCAGCAATGCAAACCACATGAGGTAATTTGTAGCTATGGAAATTGGTCTTACAGCCACACAGAGGCTTGCAAAGGCTATATTTATGCTTTTCCTGCAGCTACGTAGAGGCTTGTGAAGGTTTTTTTATGCCTTTTTCAAATTTAAAACTTTGGGAAAGTGCTTTCCACAAACAAAAACTAAGGCATAAAATGCATAAGTTATAAAATGATCTTCCAAATGAATTTTTTTCATTCAAAGGCGTAATGTGTAGATGTTATCTGGATGGATGGATGCATTATGGACTTAGGACACAAGTCAATATTTTTGTTTTGTTTTAGTCTTGGTTGTTTGGATGTATAAAGTAATTTTCATGGTTGTAAGGGCAAAAACCTAAGTTTTTCAAATAGAATGGGAATTATATTCTCAATAGTCAGACACAATGCAATTGTCACTCCAAGACTAAGAGTTGGTGATTGGTTAAAGGCCAAGCAATTGCTATTCATTCAAGACCAAGAATTGAAATCCATTCAAAAATCCAAGCATTGCCAGCCCATGAAGAAAGGGAGTCAAAGACCAATGAAAACAAATTTTAAAGCCTTGTAATAGTATAGGCTTCACACACGTGTGCATGATCCCATTATTGGCTTTAATTGGATTTAAAAAGTCTATAATCATCCATATTATTTATGCCTTATGTTTTACTACATATATGAAATATGTGTATGTAAAATGGTTAATGTGCAAAGTGAAAGACTAATACATGGACTAGAAACTTCCTTATTCAATATTAAGTTATAATTGCAAAATTGTTTCATTGTGGCCCTCCACTGAGCTCAAAGTTATAAATATAGTCTTAGCATGTAATATCATCATATTCAAAGGGTCACATTGTGCAGTGTAATTAAGGCTTCAAGTGCATTCGATGTCACATTTAAAGGATACTTTACCTTAAAAACTGAAATGACCATAGATGCAATTACAAAGCCAATGAGTTGTCAATTAAGGGTGTTACTTAAGTGAACCTATGATGCCAAGAACTGTATATGTGATGTTTCATTAGGCCATAAGCCAAAGTGAATGATTGGAATGCACATGAGATGCATTGGTAAAAGTTACCACTCATTAGACTTAGCATGCTAAAAATTGTATGTGTGAGGTATTATATGTTCAAGGAAAATTTTTCCCAGAAAATTTTTCTAACGAAATTTTTGTTTCATACCTAAATAAGTGTGGAAGTCGAAAAATCTAGTAAGAGATCATATGATTTAAAGGCCATAATCATTCCCTAACAACATTAACAATTAAACTAATAGTCTTTCTTATCTTCTACAGTTATATTATTCTTAAATTTTGTTATATGCTCTCTTTAAAATTGTTGAGACCATCATGCTGATTAGGACTAAGATAGTCGGTTGGATTCCAGGTTTGAGAAGTATTCTCATTCCTAAAAGAATCGATAGGATCTTAGAAGTTGTTATCACAAGCTATGGGAAAGAGGTTGTTCTTGAGACGTTAGTTCCCTTGATTAATGAGATTAGGCAAGAACTAAAGAAAGAAACTAGGCTAGTGGGAGCGCATGAGACTCGATGCTCATGTTGGTAAAGGAACGTGTTTTCATTGCAACTAAAACAAGCATTGGAAGAGGAATTGCACCGAATGTGTCAATAGCCTAAAAGATGACACTAGAGAAAAGGAACTTTATACTTATGAAAAATTTTATTCTTTTTGTGTGTTTTCCACATCTTGAATCTTGGATTTAGGTACTTCTTTTTACATTTTCAATTTGAATCAAAATTAGGTAAACTTTAGATCGCTTGAGAAGCATAAAGTGGTGATTAAGGTCGGCTGTGGGGGAATTGTTACAATTGCTATTATTGGCACTGCTTGAATTAAGTTATCATCTAGTCATGTTTTAGGTATAAAGATTGTCTCTTATTACCAAATAAGTTCAAGAATATTATCTCTATGCCTTTATTGGCAAGATAAGGTTATGAATTATCTTTTAGAGACAACATGTGACAAATTTATTATCATAATAAATTGGTTAATAATTCTTCATTGGTGAATGGCGTATATTACTTCAATTTAGATGATAAGCCTATTACAAATGCCATGTCAAAAAACATGCAAGGATTAGTTTAAATCCTAAACAATTGTGCCCTCTTAGACCAAGTTATATTGGAGAGGTTAAGATTAGTAAGTTGAAGAAAAATGGACTTATGGGCCCATTAGGACAAAAGTCCTCTCCAACTTGCAAACCCTGCATCTTAGGCAAGATAGCTAAAAGTCTATTTAATAGGCACGTTAAGAGAGCTACATCGGTGTTGGAATTAGTCCACATTAACATTTGTGGGCCATTTAATGAAATATCAAGAGGAGGATTTCAATACTTCATAACATTTACCAATGATTTTTCTAGGTATAGTTATGTGTACATGATAAAATACAAATATGAGTCCTTTGAAAAGTTCTAAGAATTTAAGGTTGAAGTAGAAAAGTAAATAAGCAAGCATGTAAAGACACTACAATTAAATTGTGGTGGCAAGTACATAAGCATCGAGTTTGTTGAATTCCTTAGGGACAATGGCATTGTATTGCAAATTACACCACCGACACTTCTTACTTGAATAGTGTTGTTGAGCATTGGAATCTATCTTTTAAGACATAGTTCAATTTATGATTAGCTTCACTAATTTACCCATTTCTCTAAGGGGTCACGCCCTATTCATATCTTGAATAAGATTCCCTTGAAATTCGTTCTTTCGATGCCACATAAGATGTAGATTCAGAAGAAACTGACCTTGAAACATGTCAAGATTTAGGAATGTTCAATTTACTTTAAAAAGAGTAAGATGTACAACATAGAGATAAGCACTACTTTCAAACACTATGGGGTATCCCAAGGATTTCATGAGATATGAGTTCTACCTTTATAATGACTAAAGGATTGTTGCTAGTTGTTAGTTGTCAGTATGCTTCCTCAAAGAAAAGTTCATTTGAGAAAGTGAACTTGGTAAAACCATTGTGTTCAAGAAAATTGAGCATGAGCAACAAAGTAAAGAGCCTATGCAGCAACTACGTATTCAAGAATCACGTTCTACAACTAAACCAGTGTGACGATTAAGTAGAGTTTCTCATTCACCAGAGAGATGTGGTTGTGTCCTATAGAACATACAAGAGTTATTTGTTATGAGACATAATAACTATAGAGATGGTCCCTTCACATACAATCAAGTAATAGAAAATACAAACTTTACCATGTGGCAGGATACTATGCAATTCAAGATGAATTCAATGTATTTGAACTAAGTTTTAACCTTAGTGGATCTATTCAAGTGAATAGTTTTCATTGGATGCAAATGAGTTTAAAAGAGGAAGATTGGTTCGATTAACAAGGTGGAAACCTATGAAGACAGGCTTGTGGCGAAAGGTTATAGTCAAAAGGGGGCTATTAACTATAAGAAGACCTTTTTGCCTGTAGCTATAATCAAATTCATTCAAATACTCCTTGCAAAAGCTGCCACTTAGATTATCAGATTTGACATATAAATGTCAAAATTGCTTTTCTCAACAGGATTCTTGAGAACATTTATATGGTGCAGGCATGCAATTTTTAAGTTCAAGGTGAAACTCAAAAAGAATGCAAGTTTAAAAAGTCCATTTATAGCCTTAAGTAAGCATTAAGGTGTTTGACTTCATTTTAATGGTACAATTAAATTGTTTGACTTCATCAAAAACAAGGATGAGCCCGCACCTACAAGAAAGTTAATGGGAGTGCCATTTCATTTTTAGTATTATATGTAAATTACATACTACTTCTTGAAAATGATATTAGGATGATGACTTTAGTCAAAATATAGACATCCAAGCAATTCTCCATGAAAGACTTGAAAAAAGTGACCTATATTTTAGGCATTCGCATCTATAAAGATATAATAAAGAAATTCATAAATCTCTCTCATGCTTTATACATAAAGAAAATCCTAAAGAGGTTTAGAACAAAAGTCTTTAAAAGAGGACTGCTACCATTCAAACACAGCATCCATCTCCAGTTATGTATACAAAGTAGAAGTCATGACATTATTGCAACTTGTACATCACAGATAGATATATCTAGGAATTTAGTTCTGAGTAATAATTTATACAACTAAATTATGTTTTAAATTTATACAAGTTATGTGAGGAAAAGCAAATCAAATCCGAAATTTAATTTCTGCAGCATTATCTCTAATGTTTTGTGTTTAAAATTGAAATATTTTGTATTCCAAACTAAATGAAACCTAACAGGCCACACACATGCGGGGCTCACACTGTGAGCGTGAAAGCTGCCACTACTGATTGGCACTAGTATTTGCCCACAAGAGGAAGAGAATCATAGTCCGTACGGAATGTTTTGTAGCCATGCAATTAGTTGCATGTGCCCAATGCTTGGAAACTTTGTGTGAGCATTTACGGCTCATGTGGGGAAGCAACCCATAGCTAGTAGGTATTTTTTCTCCAGAAGAATTACAGGCTCTCTTCGTTACCTCCAAATGCCGGCTTGCGGTACGTATCATTGAAGCTAATATTTGCACGGCCACGTTTGGTTACTTGTATATGTACTCAACAATTGCCCGTCCAATTAGGCCTTTTGGCACTGCTGCCACCTTCATGTTTCGTCCAAGTCAGAATTGCAATTTCTTGCATATCAAGGAGAGTTGATTCGCTTTACGCGCAGGAAGAAGTTCATGTGGAAGCCTCTAAAAGAAATTGTCGGATTTCCAGCAACAGGAGAGAAATAGAATTTTTCTTTTTTCAGATCAGTGAAAGAACAAAGCAGCAAATACATAAATGCAATCAGTTTCCGAGGCAAAACATTGTTATCCAGCTCTTCACGTGTGCACAAAGATGGGAGGAAGAATGATTTCCTTTGTTGGACTTTGGGAGTTCTTTGATGCAGTGAAGACATAGTCTGCATGATTGAGCTAGACAATAAAACACTAGGCACCAAAAGGAGAAACTTACGGGGTAAATACTGTACATTGGGAAGCGTTACATGAATCACTGCAACGTAAAGGGTCTTGCATGCGTTGCTCTTTTAATGCCAACAGAATTCACCACAGAGGTTACATCTGGGATCGTGAGGCGACAGCTGCCGTATCTCATTTCTGTTGCATGAATATTTTCACCGTAAGAATTTTAACCCTAAAAATTATCTACTCCGTGAGAAATATTAGTGTTCGTGCAGACACCAGATGGCAGCTTGTCAACTTAAGAGCACGTAACACCAGTATTAATAAATAGTTCACTGGCAGACAGATGGCAGCTTGTCAACTTAAGAGCCCGTAACACCAGTATTACTAAACAGTTCTCTGGCAGCACTGGCAGCACGATTTAGGTACAAATTCACAAGCAACTAAGATGATGGTCAACAAACAGCTCCAAACAGAAGCATGATTTGGTTAATCATTTAGATGCACGTTACTTCACCGGAGGAGAGAGGCACAAGAGCCATGATTGTTAACCAGAATTCTAGGATAACGTAGATACGTTAGCATGATAATATCTATTCCCTGGCAACGATGAAGATAATCCTGTAACACCAAAATGGGGGCATTAAAATTTTGAACAAATGCTCATACTTATGCACCAAATGTACCTTGTCCTACCACTCTTTGATATATACATCAAGTTTAAATTAGTCAGATGGTAAACATGCTCTTCCCGAGCCTCTGAATGACCACGGGATAACCCTGGCAGATGACCAACTAATTCACCGACAAGATTGACTCTCCTGGAATGGCCCAACATTACTCAATTATTTGCTTGGTCGCTCAACAGATGAACTTGAAATCCTAATCGGTTCATCAGATGCTCATTTTTATTCATGGAAGCACAGGCACTTAAGCGGCATGCTACAACTACTGTTGGCTGATTTTTTCAACAGATTTTTGGGATGAGAACTGTCCATGATAGTTGGCGTCCCTACCATTTGATGGTGGTGAATGGGTGAATATCCAATGGAACATCCTTGCTATAAATACCCACTCAAATATGGACGCCTTCTCGGTCATGCTCCCAGGCCTGACGCATGCACCAATAAATTAAAGTTAAATCTTAGTACATTCATCACATAACCATTGATCGTTGCTTGGCAGAACTTGATCGGTATGCACAATTGTTTCCATCCCGATGAATTATAATCACTTGGCTAGGATCCTATAGATAACCCGATTTGAATATAGCTATTAAAAAGCATGCCAGACTTTCCAAACAATCCAGAGTCTGCTACGCACGAGTTAAAAAAACTAGAAGTTTGTCCCTTCAACCTCCCGGTAGTTACTTCAGGAAAAAAAAAATAGAAAAGAAACCATTCAACCACTATCCATACCAAATGATAAGAAAAACCAATTTTTTTCTTATCAAGCATTTCCACATAATCTTTTCATGTGTCTATATATCTATGTCTATTTACCTCGCCAGTTAAGGTGTAGTAGAGTTTTCCATATATCCTGAATGAAAGGAATTAGGTGTTTATACTTCTAATTTGCACAGAAAGGCAGATACAGTCCAGACCATAAAATCATCAAAACTGGGTATAGCATGTAGGAAGATAATTATGCTTGTACATCCTTTTATTCACATGGATTCAACTCTCAACCATTACTAGTATTGAAATATTAAGGGTGAAAGGTGTTGTAGTTATATCAAATGAGTATTTCAAAAATTACCTAAGAGGCAAAAACCTGAATGCAAAACCACAAACTGGCAGTCATCTCTTATATGGCTTGAGGTGAAATTCTTTAAATTCTGAACTAAAAGTTATTGATTCTTCCTCAAGCTTCTTCTTCAATCTTCTCCAAGTCCTTAACATGTCAGCTTGAATCAACCCTCTATACAGCATCTCAAAAGTGACCTTCTGTGGAAGAAATCCCTTCTCAATCATTTCCGTGAAAAACTCACATGCTTGTCTCCATTTCTTTTTACTACACAATCCGTGAACCAACATGGTATAAGCATCTAAATCTGGTCCAATACCACTGGCAGTCATATCATCCCAGATCTCCAATGCAATATTCATTTTACCTAATTTCATGGACATTCCCAATAAAATATGATACGTATGCATGTTTGGCGAAAGCAAAGAATCCTCCTCCATCATCCTTCGATACAGCTTCATTGCGCCTTCCACATCCTTCCGACCCCTGTACTCCTTAAAAAAGCAATTGTAAGTTTCTGCTGTAGGACTAACTCCAAGATGCACCATCTTGTTCAACAACACCTCAGCATCGTCCATCCTCCCACAAGAACAAAGACATTTTACAACTGAAGTATATGTAGCCACACTCGGCCAAAGCCCTTTCTCTTTCATCATCACCAACTTGTCTAGACACAACTGGGGCTTGTGAGCCCTACTATAAACATGAAGCAAAATTGAGTAACTCGTGACGTCAGGCTCCAACCCCCTCTCGCGCATTTCACCAAACACCTCCTCTGCTTCCCTGATCACCCTCTCAAACCTTCCCTCTGGATGCAAACTTGCGCGCCTGCAAATCCCATTCAACAGCACATTGTAAGTAATCACATTTGGCTCAATTCCCCTCTCCAACATCTCACCCAAAAACCTCTTCCCCATCTCGGTTCTCCCCACTTTACACCACCCATAGATCAAGACAGTATACAACTTCGCATCCGCTTCCATTCTATATTTTTCCTTGTTAAACACCTCCACCGCCACCTTAACAAACCCATATTTACACAGCGTATCCAACAGATAACAGAAACAAAAACTAAACTGAGAATCGAAAATCCCGTTACCAAGAAAAATACTCATGTCGTAAAACGCGCGAATTGCAGTTCTTGTCAACCCCGCGGAAACCAACCGTCGGATCAAAACAAAGAAAGTCGTAAAATCCGGCTTCGAGTCACTATTCTGGTTATCCATTTGGATAATCAGCTGCCACGCGACATCAAATTGGCGAACTTTGCACAAAATTTCAATGATAATATTGTAAGCTGCGGTGTCGAGAAGAGGGGAAGAAGAGGATTGGTGGTGGGACTGCGTATATTTAAAGAAGGCGAGGGCAATCTTGGAATGGTGGTTCAAACGAAGAAGTGTTTGGTGGACTAAATCCCGGGAAAGGGATATACCGCAGAGTTGGAGTGACGATTCCATGTGGTGGAAAGGGTTGTGGTGCCGTATTATGACTTGGGAGAGAGAATCCGCCTCCGGTGAGGGCTGAAATGGTGGCAGACAGGGTTTTCCGACGGCGGCGCATGGTGGCGGAGATAGGGTTTGTTGTTCGGAGTCGGAAAATGAATAAAAGAGCCTGAGCTGAATAGTGGCTTTTGCGAAGGCGAAACGGGGGAGGGGCAAATGAGTTAGCGCCGCCGTTAGCGAGGCTAAAGTGGTGGTCATTCCCTCTGCAGGATGGCGGCAACAGGAGATGGTTCGTGCGAGTAATCTACCCGTTTGAACTTTAAATCCTTTCAAGATCGCCACGCCTTCGATTTAAACTATACTTTTTTTCATAATTTCCTTGGTGTTGTTTGGTTCCTGGGAAGTAAAATTTTAGTGATGTAAATAGGGAGAAAATTTATGTTTATTTTGTGAAATATAGACATGTTATAAAAAAAAAAATTTATCTATATTTAACAATATTTTATTGTGTAATTGTGTAAATGTTTATAAGAAAATAGAAAAATCTACGAGAATAAAAAATTATAGGCATAGATTTGAAAAATTTATTGAATTAGGTGTTAATTTGATTATGAATTAATATAATAATTAAAAATTATTATTTAATTATAAAATTTAAATAAAATTTATATGTTAAGATGTTTGATTTATAATATTTATAATTGATGATGAATGGTTATTAATTTAGAAACAAGCATAGCAGTTGACACGCGGGCTCGCAAATTGATTAGGGAAAACACGTTGTAGATAAAGTGTAAAATTCGCTGTTCCTTTTATTATTTCTAATTGTCTCATTTTATTATGCATTTTCCTTATTCATTATTAATGTTAATTTATTGCCATTTTATTATAATTTTATAATTTAATTTATGGCCTTACTCCAACAAACTTTATTTCTATCCGTTTAAAGGGACCGTGGACTCCTGGACTGATGAATTTGTTAGGTTATTGTCTTCTCAATTTCTTACAAAATTTAAGGTATATTTTGTCCTCTCAAGAATAAAAAATAGTGTGAATTTTACGTAAATGTCTGCGAATAGTGTAAATTTTTTGTGTCTACTTTTAGTTTTTTATTTGTTTACAATGTAATATGACAATTATTTGATGCGAGAATAATAAATTATTTAATAATTAAATAATATGATAAGATATGAATAATATAAATATTTATTAAGATGAGTAATGTGCATCAACTTAGAATCACTAAAAAATATTGAAAAGAACACACCATCAAAAAAACATACTAATGGACTTGCTTTAGATTCTTAAATCGTGGTCTTCAAACTCCCATTTCTAATTTGTCTACACAATTGTACTAACGACGAGCACTTTCTACACTTTACAAAACGCCTTTCACAATGTTATAATAAAACTTCTTTAGGTTAAAAGGCTTTTGACAACAATAAGAGAAAGAAAAGATGGCTAAAATAATTTCTCTTCTTACTTAAAAAATGGCACTCAAATTTTTCTGACTTTTCATTAGCATGTCTTTATATTTAGATATTATGGCACCCTAACTATGGATTCCATAAGCTCGCTACATAAACTTTCAGTAATTACTAGTCAATGTATTTTTTAATAATTAAACTCTTTAACAATTGTAACCTATAATTTTTAATTATCAATTTTGATTAATAATTATCAATTAATATCATAGCTTAATTAAGATAAGGTAAAGCAGATCACAATGAACCCTTCCAATCGTAAGTATCATGCGGTGTAAACCTTTTGTTTTACTTTATTTCGATCGAGGAAGGGTTATAAATTTATTTCAACTCACAAACTCAATTATATGACTAATCGGTATTGCCTCATGAGATTAGTGTTTCCATCAAAAACTTCTTTTGAGAACACACTATCTTAGTCAAGAATTTTTATTTCATAGAACACCAATTACATAGGAAAAATATCTTACTTACTTACAAGAAAACAAATTCCTTATTGAACGCATACATACCTTCATATGTATTCGGCTAATAGTACATTGGGCTCATGACCCTTTCCCATACCAAAATAGATATTGATCTTTAATGCCCTAATAACACATTAACTGTCTTACACACAAGACAACCGTGTTGTCTCAGGTTTAAGGTCAGTATGCACTTAACAAAATCACGAAGTAAAATATTGACAGTAAAAACTAAACATCATATGTCTGCTTTATTTTACAAGTTATTGTTTAAATATTCATTCTCAAATGATGTATCTACACACTTGTATTCTTAGTATCTTATACTAAACGGCATGGTACTTATCGTACAAATACAAAGTATTTAAGTTATACTAACTCTCTAATGCCCCTTAAAGTATCTGTGACCTACGAACTGATTTGAGTAATCGAGTACCAAGACAGTCTTGAGTTTATATTCATAATTCCTTATGAATGAAACTTCTTAACTTAATTACCTAGGTACATGCAATACTTTACGCTATTTAAAATTTACATGTATGAAAACTTGCTATAATATTGATATGAACAAATCAATATATCATTAATGAATGTAAAAGCATACACATACAACCATAATGCCCTAATATCCCCTGTTGATTATTGGTATTAAAAGACATATCATTAACAATCTCCTACTTGCACTTTAAGACCAATAATGCTAATGTTAATCGCTATGGTATCTCTTACCTATCTTCTCAAGATAGTGATCAAGCAACACTTGAATTATTAGCTTAGTAGGTCTATCAGTCATATTAAGTGCTAAAGCTATTTTCTGCATGGATTATCCTTTCCAATGATTCTTTAAATAATATTGCCACGCCTATTCATGTGTTTGAATTTTTGATGAGATCTCTATTCCTTCACTTGTGTGATAACACAATGGTGGTCATAATAAAGTGGCAATGCTCGATCCACATGTGAAACTGCCTAAAGTTTTGATACAAACTTTTTTGTCTAAACAACCTCCCTCGTAGCATCCCATGTAGTGATTTACTCAGCCTTCAATGGTGGAGTCCATAGTTGTACTCTACTTGAAACTCTTATAGCTGATTGCTCCTCCATTAAGAGTAGTTAAAAGTTCAAAGATAGACATTCTATCTTCCACACCTAATTAGAAGTTGAAATCAGTTCAACAATTTGCTTATAGATTACAATCTCCATTTACAAGTACTATATTCTTAGTGCCTCATAAGTATTTTAGGATACACTTGAGAGCATTCTAATACTCTTTGCTAGGAGTTACTTGAAGCATACTTGTAATACTTATGACATAAGTGATATCTAGCCTTGTACATAGCATTGCCCATGTCAGGCCTCCATACTGAACCTATTCAGTATCTTATCTATGGACAAAGCTAAGAAGAGATCTCACAATCTCTTTGTTCTATCTCAACAGATGTGAATGTCTAAGATATGGATCAATTCTTCCAAATCTTTCATAGAAAAAGTACAAAATGACCATATTTTAAAAGAGCTTAACATCCCAATAATATCCTTATCAGTAGTATGTCATCCACAAACTTCATTAGGAATGTGATCACGCTCACCATGTAAACGACTTCCTCAAGCAATTCATTAAAGAAAGCATGTTTAACATCAATATGACAAATCTCATAATCTTGGTGGGCAGTTATCACAAGAAAAATCCGAATAGATCGAGCATGCTTGCTAGTGAGAAGGTTTTCTCGTAATCAATTCTCTTTCTTTTGACTATAGCCTCTCATCACAACCTTGGCCTCATATGTCTCTACCTTACTAATCAAAACAATATTTTTTTTTAGACCTACTTGCATCCAATGGGAACCATGCTCGTAGATAGATTCACCAAGGTTCACACTCGGTTTGCATGCATAAAACCCATCTTTAATTTTATAGCCTCAAGCTACTTGACTGATTCCTTACTTACCATTGCTTGATCAAAGGTAAAAGGATCATTTTCATGATCAATACCTCTCACACAAACAACTTTTGTTCATTCTTTAGGAGATAACCATCTCTTTGGTGATTGATAGATTCTATCCGATTGTCATAATGGTTGCATCGTACAAGGTTGTTCTTGAATTGGAATTTACCGTGTGGGCCTATTGTTTTGTTCCTCGCACTCAACTTCCTTAAACACTTTTGTTTTACCACTTCTTCTAATGAACTCCTCTTTGGGAAACATACTTGACAACTGACAACAATCCTATTGTATTCAAGTAAGTAAAACTCATTTCATATCCCATGGAAATCCTTGGGATGAACTATAAAGTGGCCCATAACAGCCTTTACCTTTAACTTATCTGTTTTACTCTTCTCAAGGTAAGTTGAACATCCTCAAATCTTGATGTGCTTCTGGCTTAGCTTTCTCTCACTCCACATCTCTTGTGGGATTAAAGGAATGAACTTATAGGAAGTCCTATTTAAGACGTGAGTGGCTGTTAGGAAAGTGAGTCTCCATAAAGAAATGGACAAATCAGTGAAGCTCATCATAAATCAAACAATTTCCAATAAAGTTTGATTCATATACTCAGCTTCAATTGAACAGTTGGTGGTGGTGTGAATTGTAGCACAATGCCATTTGCTTTGAGTAATTTCACAAACTTGGCACTCATGTACTCCTTACTGTGATCTAATTATGGTGCCTTTACATACTTATCAATTTGTTTCTCTACTTCAGCTCAAATTTCTCGAACTCTTTGAAGGATTTGTGCTTGTACTTCATCAAGTACATATAATTATTCCTAAAATAATCTTCAGCAATGGTTATGAATTAGTTAAAACCTCCCCTTACCATTTCACTAAACAGCCTACAAATATTTGTATGGATTAACTTTAATATCAATGTGGCTTTCTAGACTTACCTGTTAAATGAAATTTCAACCACCTTGCCAAGATGGCTGGTTGGCAAGTCAGATAGGGCTCTTTTTCCAACAGGCCGATAAGCCTATCTTTCTCCATCCAACTAATCCTAGCTCTAAAGCATGATTTTAATTTAAGATGCCACAAGTGCTTGGAATTTAAGCCATCCCTTACCCATATGATTGTCATGGCATTCATTATAGGCTTATTATCCAAATTGAAATAATACAGGCCATCTATTAATAAAGCGATGCCGATCACTTTATTATGATAATAAATTTAGCACTTATTGTCTCAAAAAGAAAGTTAATAACCTATTTTTACTAATGAAGGTGCAGAGATAATATTTTTAGCTCATTTAGCAATAAAAGATAATCTCTTAGGCCTAAAACATGACAAGAAGATAACCTAATAGTGCCTATCACAATGGCTACAAGACTTACCCCACTATCGACTTTAATTACCACTTCTTGCTTTTCAAGCAATCTACTTTTGACTAAATCTTAATTATAAGTACAAATGTAGGAAGATGCACCCGAACTCAAGATCTAATATGTAGAGAACACACCAATGATTGAGGCATTCAATGCAATTCCTCCTCCAATGCTCCCTTCTGTTGCATTTAAAACTCTTTTCATTACCAACTTAGGTACTAGATGCTATGGCCCTCCCATTAGCCCTAGGAATAATGAGTATCCTTCTTTCGGTCTTATTCTCTTTAGTCTTACTAACTGAGAAACTAAACTCTTCAAGGACAACATTTTTTTCCTTTGTAATGGGATTATAATATCCAATACATTGTTGACTCTCTCAAGAATGAAAACTCTTCTAAGATCTTGAAACCAGTTAACTATCTTAGCTTTAGTCATCATTACGGTCTCAATTATCAATAATATGATTGTGTGCATTATTTGAGACAAAATTAAATTGTAAAAAATAGGCAAAACTTGTTAGTTTATTTTTGATATGCGTTATTATTATGATTATAGATTGTAAATCAAAACAACCTCCTACTAGACTTTTCAAATCTTAGACTCCTTTGGGTCGAAAATGGAAATCTCATTGATAAAATTTCTTTAGTGAGTAATTGGGGTCTTCATTAGACATAACACACATCATATAATCAAGTATTAACATGCTATGCCTAATGAGTGTCAACTCTTGCCACTATATCTTATGCATGCTTTAATCTTTCCTCTGGCCCATGGCTTAATGATACCTCCCGTAATCAGTTCTTAGCATCGTAGGTCCATTTAAGACACACCTACCAACCGACAACTCGTCAGATTTGAACTCCACCCATGGCTAACTGCTCTTAAGATGTAGTATATTTTGAATGTCGTATCCAATATACCTAATGTTGTAAATGTACCATTGCAACGTGACCTTATTAATATGATGATATCACATATTAGGGCTACACTTAGGGCTTTAAACTTGGTGGAGGGCCACGACAAATATTTTGTCATTACAATTTAATATTGTTTGAGGAAGGTTTTAGTCTAGGTAGATTCATGTTTCGCTTTACACATTATCTATTTTATATATCTCATACATCCATCATGAATAATATGCGAAATAAAGTAATATGGAGAATTATGGACTTCTAGATGTAATTAGAGCCAAAAATTAGATTATGCACATGTGTGTGGAATCCTATGCTATTATATAGGAATTTCTTGAATGCTTTGTTTTATGTTGGTCTTCATGACTTCATAAGGCCTGCTACGCCATGGAACTCTAAACGGCACCAACTTTTGGTCCTTGCATGAACAACAACTATTTGCCTTATGTGTTAATTATGCATGAGTCCATGGAACTTCAAATGATACCAACTCTTTATCTTTGCACCAATATTAATTTCTTAATACCTTTCATATTATATTACACAAGGCCTGTTATAAAGAATCCCTATTCTACAAAGTATAATAAAAACTTGGGCTTATGCCCTTATAACCTATGAAGATCAAGTATACAGTCATAAAAACCAAACCTAAAGGAAATACATTCATCTACAAATATCCTAAATTCATAATTAATCGACAACATTCATTCAAACAATTATATGTCACATATATAATCAAGCAACTTCCATTTAGTGACCTTTTCCATGGCATATGCATCTCATGCGTTAATTCTCATATATGGAAAACTCATTTTCTAATGTTATAAATTTGATAAACACACAAAAACTATGCCTCTGCTTGACTATGTTCCCACAATCATCGCCCTTCTTGTGCGGTGACACTACAAGCCATGGCAAAGAACACTTCTTTGCTACGGTCGTTTTTGTCGCCATAAAACCCATTGGTGCCACCATGAGCAAAATTGTAGTAGATCTAAATTCTGCTACAAACTCACTCTATGGCCACAAGCACCAATATTGTGGCTGTGAAACTTGATAGTGTTGCAATGTAAATTTCGAGCAAACGAAGTTTTTTTTTTATTTTTCTTACTTTTCTTTTGTTCAAAACCCAAAAAATGATTTCTTTAAGTTTAAACAAGTATCAAATACATGTTTAAATGATTTCTAAACTAAAAATTATCATAAATTATGGAAGGATCATTAAACTTTGTAGTTGTTATAGGAAAATGGCGGCTTTGATACTACTGTGAGGTTTCAATAGGTTTGGGGTCGAAATTTTAAAACTTTAAAATCATAAAACAACAATACAAACATAATAGAATAAGATAGCAAACCTGTTCTGCATTTGCCATACAATATGTATCAACTGAGAAGCGCTGAAGAAAACTAAAACGAATGTATCTTTGGAATCACATTCCAATAGGCATACTTGCGATCCTTAAGTTGGGGCCTTCAAATTTTAATCTCTAGTTTGTTCACATAATTATTGTGATGATGAGCACCTTCTACATCTTACAAAATACCTTTTGCAAGGCTCTAACACAAACTCCTTTGGACTAGAAAGCTTTTAACGACAAGAAGAGAAGGAGAAAGTAGCTAAAACAATTTCTTTTCTTACTTGGAAGTTAACACACAAATATTTCTAATTTTTCACATGCATAAAACTTTTCTAAGATATATATTTATATTAAACATTATGGCATACTAGCTATGAGCTCCATGCACTCACTAGCTATGGGCTCAATAGGCTTACCACATAAACTTTTTGTAATTACTCGCCTATGTACTTTTTAATTATTAAACTCTTTAGTAATTGCAACCCATATCACTTTTAATTATTAATATCTATTAATAATTGAGCCTTATCTAGCCTCTTAATTATTAATCTTTATTAATAATTAAAACTCAACGGAATTATATCCTTCAATTTAATTAATTTTATTAATTAAATCAAAGGCTATAATATTTGTAGTTAATAATCATATTATCAATAAACATGATTGCTATCAAATAATTTTATTCGTGCCTTGTCTCTTTAATTTATTAATATTAATTAATCCCATTAATTAAATTAAAGTTCTTGTTGTACTTCTAATTAATGATCTTATCATTAACAAACATTATAGTAATTTATTTGATTCAATCCAATTATAATCAAATAAATTATATTATCCACCAATTTAACATCGTACATAAGAATCTTTTGTGTGTGATTTATATATTCATCCTTAATTAACAACAAACATAGTTCAAGGAATATAGGTAATACCTAACTTACAGCCCATATTGCCTAATTAAAACAAAGTGAAATGGATTGTAATTAACGCTCTCGATTGAGAGTACTATGTGGTATAAATCTTTTGCCTTACTTTATCCCAATTGAATAAAAATCATGAATTTAGTCAAACTCACAAACTCGATTATGTAACTAATGTTTCTATTGAAAACTCCTTTCTAATCACACACTACCTTGATCAAAGATTTCTGTCTAACAGAGCACCAATTGCATAGGACAAATGCTTTGTTTACTTACAAGAAAACAAATTTCTTATTAAATGCATATATGCCTCTACATGCACCTAGGCAATAGCACGTTAGGCTCATGATCCTATCCCATACTAGGATAGATATTGGCCTTTAATGTTCCAATGACATGTTGACCGTTATGTGCATAAGACAACCATGTTATCATAGGTCTAAGGTTTATGCGCATTTAACAATCACGAAGTAAGATGTCAACAGCAAAGAATAAACTCCATGTGACTGCTTCGTTCTACAAGTCATTATCCAAATACATATTCTTCAATGATGTATCAACCACTTGTCTTCTCAATATTTCATATTGAATAATATGATACTCGTCTTACAAGTACAAAGTGTGCAAGTTATACTATCTCTCTATTGCCCTTTTGAGTATCTATGACTCACGAACTAGTTTTAGTAATCTAATATTAAGACAGTTTTGTATTCATATTCATAATTCCTTATAAATGAAGTTTTTTAACTCAATTACATAAGCACATACAATACTTTATGCTATTAAAGATTTACATTTCTGAAAACTTGTCATAATATTGATATGAACTAATCAATATTTCATTAATGAAAGTAAAAACATACATATACAATTATAATACCCCTAATATCTCTTATTGACTATTAGTGTTATAGGACATATTAGTAACAACTATTTTTGATTGAGGTGAAGCCATTATTGGAGACACCGCATAAGGATAACAATAGCATTAGCATTTATTTAAAGATAGAGGAGGAGAAAAATAAACAAGAAGAGACAACATAAATTAAGTGAAGAAATCCTAGAGCATTATGTATATATTGATCCATTTGATTATTTAATCTTGTTTGTCTAATTACGTTTCACAAGAGATGTACGTATTGCTAGCTAAGGAATTTTGATCCTTCTATTCAAGTAAGGTGTTGCACAGTGCACCTATCATTTCCATGTGCTCTGCTGTTGATTTGTTATTAAAAGGCAAATACATGTCATACCAATGGAATTTTGCATAAATGTGTTTTATTTGAGAGTTTTAGGAAAGATGATTATGGAATACCTATGGCAAAATGGCATTTGGTGTAGATATATTGGTAAATAAAGATTATTAAATGTGTTTGGGTGTAAATCATTTTGTGATAGTGTACATATTTTGGCTGAACGAGATCCTATAGATATAGAAGAGTTTGCTTCAAATTGCATGCAACATATCACTTGTCTTAACTTTTTTATTTTTACTGTTTGTTTGTTACGTGTGTGTCACAATACTGTAGTTAAGTGTTACGCACTCATATTATGACATCTAATTTAACTTCTACTGTTGTATGCTTAAAAGATTTTTCTTGTAAACTTACACAATTTCTTTTATATAAAAAATCAAATAAATACTATATTATTTGCTTATTTGTTAAATATACTCGATGTATGCTAATTCTTATCATATAATGTAAAATTATTCAAATAAGTATATTTTAAGTTGTTTTATTTTTTTTTACCATTTCTTTCTCTCCAATTCTCTTTCTCTCTCTCTCTCTCTCTCTCTCTAAAAATTTATTTTTGTTTATCTTTTCTTTTCAAATTTATCTCTTTTTGATTTTTACTTTTGATATTTAAAATATAATAATTGTATAAATTATATTTATATTATAAATAATTTTAGACGTACATAGAATATACAATTTTTTGAATAATAGTAAGTTTTTTTTTTTACTTTATTCTAACTAAGTTTCGAATTTAAATATTATAGTATTTTAAAAAAATATTTTTATGCAAAAGTCATTTGCACATACAATAAAAAAGAAGCAAATATATATTTGTACTAGTTCTTTATTTATATTTATAAAAAACAAAAAATAAAAATTCAGCCTAGTCGATGTATTACTCAGTTTGTGAATTTTTACTTCATATTTCTATGTTTGTTTTTGTTCTTTTAATATAAAAATAGACATTGTAATTATTACAATTTTTAAATTTAATATCTACTTTTCCTTTATTTTTACACAAATTTTAAGAAATATATATCTAAAACACACACCAATATTAAAGCTATATGATCAACATTGACATCTCTTCAAAAATAAACTTTCCAAACACATAATCTACTAAAACAATTTTTATTTCTGTTTATTTTTATTTTTTTATATATTCTTGCGTCAATTTTCATCGCCAACATGTACATTAATTAATAATCCGTACTCTAGAGTACAATATATTATTATAATACTTCGGGCTAAAATTCTAAATCACAAGAAGTATGAGAGCTAGATGAGCAAATAACTATAAAAACAAGCGCAAATGTTTATATGAAAAAAAGGAATCAAGGGGAGTGCACTGAAACCCTAGTTATAAAGTACCGGCCGCGACCCTCCATACAAGCTTCTTCCGTCACTCCTACGCGCATTGCTGCTGCGGCCTTAACAATGGGTAAAATTTCCCTTCTCATTCGGCCAAACCCTAATCTAATTTCCGCTGTGACTTATATCTTATACGAAGATTACCATTGTAATTTGATTTGATTTGGATATTTGTCTCGCAGGTGCCTACACTTACGTGTCCGAACTATGGAAGAAGAAGCAATCCGATGTGATGCGCTTTTTACTTCGAGTACGCTGCTGGGAGTACCGCCAGCTTCCCGCTGTCGTGCGTGTCACCCACCCCACCCGCCCTGACAAGGCCCGACGCCTCGGCTACAAGGCCAAGCAGGTATGATTTTCACTATCTATACTTAGACGAATTTTGAGTACTTCATTGATGATGTATTCGCTCTTGGTTTTGAGTTACCGTTTGTAACTGAGAAAGTGGCCTAATTTGATAGTTAATGCTTTTTGGTTATGAAATAGTTTATTATATACGGCGTGACGGTTCTGTAATGTTTTTGTGTCTTCTGCTTCAACTTAGTGACGCAGTTGTAAGTTGAAATTTTGTTGCATACTTCATCTGTTTAAACACGCAACTATGAAAATGTAGTCTAATAGAAAAGTTAATTAGTTCATTGTTGCTAATTATATGACTAGCGACATCAAGGAATCGCGATGCTTTTCATTTGATATTGATTTCTTTTTTAATTTGAAGAACGAACAATCCTTGCTTTACTACTTCAATGAATATCATTAAGAAATCCAACTGAGAAACCAATTCTCTACATGTTTAATTGTCTCAACAATTTTTGATGTGTATGACCCTTTAAGACTTGATGACAGAAAACGGTGGTGAGTTAAATTGGTTCGTTATTATATCTCTTTATCTTTTCTCTGTTTCATCTTGCATGATATGAACTGTGGATATGCTGTTGTGTTTATGAAACTATGATAGTGAATATATCTAATTTTCGTATTTAATGGTCATATTACAGAATAATTAAAGTCCTGATAATTGTGATGCGTGCCATGTGGAAGGATGTTTATCTATTGTGTTGATTTCATTTGGTTGTACGTATTCATGTCTATTAATCCATTCTACCTTCCAGGGGTATGTGATCTACCGTGTTCGGATTAGGCGTGGTGGAAGGAAGAGGCCACTTCCCAAGGGTATTGTTTATGGTAAGCCCACCAACCAGGGTGTTACTCAGCTGAAGTTCCAACGCAGCAAGCGCTCAGTGGCAGAGGAACGTGCTGGAAGGAAACTAGGAGGCCTTAGGGTTTTGAATTCTTACTGGATTAATGAGGTTCGCATATTTTTATCTCTTCATATATTTCTCCATATAATTCTATTTTTCCTTCTTTTATGGCTAATCCTTCTTCTGGAAGGTTTACATTAGGGATCCTGACTTGTATATTTGTTGTAATTTAGTTATGGACAGCGAGAACGAGACTTACCAATAACTGCTATGATACATGAAATAATTGATTTCTAAGTGGTTAAAACTGTTAATCCATTTTTTAGAATGTGAAACCTAAGACCGGGAGGGGGAGTTAATTCCACTTGTACTTAGTTCTGTTAGATTTGTTTATCTACATTGTATTTGGTTCAAGAGGAGCACAGTCATTGTTAATGGTTTTGGTTTTTTTTTTTCCAGAGGAAAACAATTAAAAATGACAGAAAAATATTGTGCAAAACTTATTTTTGCTCAGAATGCTGAGGAAAATGAGTGAGGCGAATTCAGGCCTTTCATTCTATACTTTTACCATTTCAATTCTTCTTGTGACTTAACTCATTGTCCGAAACAGTATTATTTTTGCTTCTGTCTCTAGCGGTTTTCTTTGCCACTTGAAGAAACAAAACACAAGACTTTGAATTGTTTTAAACTTTTTTTCTCTTTCTGCCATCATTTGATTGTCCTGGTTAAAACCCTTATCAACAGTGTTTGGGGCAAGCTAAGATTTTGCAGGATGTTAAAAGTCCGAATGCCTTAAACTGATTAAGTAAAACTGTACGCCTGAGCACTTCAAGGTTTTCGTTTGGTTTTGGGTCAGCAAGTGACTGTGTGGTTACATGCTTTGCAGGACTCAACTTACAAGTACTTTGAGGTAATATTGGTTGATCCAGCCCATGCTGCTGTCCGCAATGACCCAAGGATCAACTGGATTTGCAATCCTGTCCACAAGCACAGGGAGCTCCGGGGACTCACCTCTGCTGGAAAGAAGTACAGGGGTCTCAGAGGAAGGGGTCACTTGCACCACAAAGCACGACCTTCAAGAAGGGCTACCTGGAAGAGGAACCAAACACTTTCGCTTCGTCGCTATCGCTGATCTCCTTAAAGTTTTTCGTTCCCATAACAAATTCAAATCTCATTTGTGTTTTCTGGGAGTCTTTGAGCGCTTGGGAAGAAGTTTAGTGTTAATTTGCTGAACCATGTCACATTTGCTGAGTTCCAGATGTTTTCATTTGTTTGGACTGCGCTATTCTATCATGAAAAACCAAATCTCTGTTATGTCAATCAATGTTTTGCAGATTTTACTTGATTTAATTTTGTGCTGTTTTAGCAAGCATCACGGGTGATAATGGCGGATTTTCGAGATGGCTCTCGCCGCCACTTTTCCCGCCCTATCCCGCCCTATTTCCCGGTGTTACAGCATGTGCGAGGGAAAAAGATAAATTTTGATTTAAAATTTATATTTAAAAAGTGAAAATATAATTTTCTTTGTTTTCACATAAATTAGTAAAAAGTTGATGACGTTAATTTCATTAAAGTTGCAAGCGTAATATATTTTTCATATTATTATATTAAAAATAATTATGGGAAACCGTATATTTGTTGTGTGGGCATGCTCAATATGACAATTTAATTTGTTCCACAAAACATTAGTCACAAAAGGTATTTTTCGTAGTGAATTTTATATTAGAAAATAAAAGAATCAATACTGGCACAATAATTGAATACATATATTATATATAGATGAGTGAACACAAATGCTCATATATATATGTTCAATCTAAAATAAAAGGATAAGTGGTTATTCCATTAATATATTCAATTGAAAATAAAATGATATTTCTAGAAAAATCAAAGTATATTTTATCTATTTATCAGTGAAATAAAAGAAATTGAATGATAAATCATTAATTGTTTGAAAGGTATGTGAATTAATTAAATTAGCACATAAAAAAATCAAGAAAAAATAAAAGTAAAAAATTAGAATTGAAGAGAGGAAATAGTGACGAATTTAGTTTTGTGATAAGATTTATATTTTATCATAATTAAAAAATATATATTCTATCATAATTAACTAATTCAATGTTCTTTGTTCAAATTTTCATGGAATGAACAAATTAGTAATTTAATTGACTACGTTTCAAATTAATTAAAAAATGTATACAAAGTAATTACAAAATATTTATGTCTAATTAATTACAAGTTTACAATTTATTATAATTATAAAATATACACACACGCGTATAAATTAATTTATGTGGGGATAAGGCAGGAAATAGGCTAGGAGTAAGTCTCCCGGTATATTGCCTCGCTTTAAAGTAAGGGGAAACATATTACCCTTGCCTCGTTCTCAATATTTGGTCGTAAAATTTAGATATTTTGAAAAATTTTGATTTATTTTATATGATTATGATTGTATAATGTGATATGTATATATATTGTATTGATTTGATTATAAATAGTTTTAACAATAAAAGAATAATTAGTTATTTATGTATATATATGTGTGTGTATGTGTAAATGTAAATTTAAATTTAGATAAAAATTTTATTGAATAATGTGTTTGGTCGTGTAAAATTTAATAAAATTGGGTTCCAAATATAGCCGATGATTCTAAACGATAAAAAATTATGCTTCACATTCTCGTATCATCTTAGAATAGTAAAGCACGAGCACATGAGCTAATTCCTATTAATTAATTGGGCAAAAGCTTCTGTGACCTCTATATCTTCTACTAATTAACATCAAAGGCTTCTATGATATCCATATCTTCCGCATTGTGCGTATCAATTTATTGGAATTTGTAATAGTAATTAACTTTCGATTTTTCATATTAAATTACCAAATTATTTCAATTTTTATTTTTTCTTTTTCTCTATATAATTGTACGTTGTTTTCCAATTCTCTCAATAAAAATTTGATTTTTTTTTCTTTTTTGTACTCTCACTTCTCGTTTCTAATCTCTTTTTATAACAACCTTAGACATAATTTAATTTATAAATAATTTTTCTTTTTACTAATAAAATTTTTAAAATAAGGTAATTTTATTTTTCATTATAATTAATAAAACCAGTTAATTTTTTAATAATATGTTGTCACTGAATGTGCATTTTTTATTAGTGCATATTAAATATTATTCACGGACACTTCATTACGTGTAACGAATACGGAAATATTTTTCAATGTTTCATATCCAAGTGTTTGGGTGGGAAGAATTCTCGTAGCCCGGATTTCGCATTTTCTTAGTACCCTAACATCTGCTTTAATAAAGATGGAGACACTCAGATTAAAACTCCTCAGCAGTCCTGCAACGTATAAGGATTTGTATAGAAGAAGGCAGTGGCCAGCTTTCTCCTCTTCTAAGAATCCATCTGTTGCTAATTGGTTATAATAATAGGCATTTTTGAGGTCCATTAGTGCCTTAGATCCTCGGTGCATTTAGTTCCAAGCCTTTGAAAGCTAAGGGTTTTTAAATTCATGATAACATATCTGTTGAACTCGTAGGATAGCTCTGTTTGATTGTGGATTTCAAATCCATATATGACGAGTCCGAAGTCGTGTTTCGACATGTTAGACGAACTTAAACTGTCACCTAATGTAGAGTCATCAAAAATTATAGTTCGAAAGATTACATTTAATTACATTTCATGTGGTCTGCATGTTATATGTCTGGTGTTGAACTCTCACATAAGGGAATGGTGGTTCAACGCCGGGTTTAATTAAGTGCTAGTTTTGGTCAATTCATAGGGAGTCTCCAAATTTGGACCAAGCGAGATTTTCAACTCCAGGACATTAAGATAGGGACGAGGTCATTGGTATAGCAAAATCCCTTGTGAAGCACCAACATGATCTCAACTTCTTCAAGGGGAACGAGAAATTCGAACCCAATGAAGGTATGGGAGAGCATCGATACTTAGAAAGTAACACCTCCTAGCGTGATTCGAGAGGGGTTACGCAAGAAAATTAGACTTGGAAATGCATGTTTAGAGCTCAAGGAGGCAAATCAGATGAAAACTATCATTTTGGAGATATTAAGTTGGAAGTTGCGGTTGAGGTTCTAAAATATGGATTGCACTGCAGCGGATTGATTTCAATGTATTGGATCGATCGCAAGTATGGTGGACCGAAATTAATATCGATTCTAATAAGAATGGATTGACATTTTTGAATTCTACTCCTTTTGTAATTATAATTGGAATCTATTTAAATTGATCAGAGATAATGTATATTGATCAATCTATGCTAAGATCGATCTGAGGTAGCACGGATAAACCAAAATAGCATTAGGATCGGTTGAAGAAGGTTGCATCAGTGACGCTAGCAGTCAGGATCACCTACATTCCAGGATCGATCCAAAGAAGTTTAGATCAATCGGAGCCTCCCCAAATCGATTGCGACATTGGAAGAAATAATTAAATTAACTATTTTAGTAAGGATTCTTTAGTATAATTAAAATATGATTTTTATAAGCTATTTTTTGTACATAAACTAGGATTATTTAGTTTGATTTAGCACTATAAATAGGGTCTTTGGCATATTTTAAATAACATTTGATTATTGAATAATAGATTATCCTTTTCTCTTTTGTTTTTCCTTGAAATTGAGTGTGTCTTAATTCTTGTAAAATTCATCCGAATTAAGTCATTTTGGGGTGTCCTTGGGCGATTCGTTATAACTCAACCAATGAGGTGTGTTGGTTGTGGTTGTCGTCCTTCCACTTAAGTTCTTTAGATTTATTGCATTTGGGCATATCCAATGGTTTGTGCAAGTGGAGTTTGCTCAGGTTCAAGTTTCTCTGTACCTTTTTTTATTTTACACTTTTGTGATCTCACCAATTGGCAATAGAGCTAACTATATCAAATTTTAATTCAATACTCGGTCCAGGTACCAATCTGTATCTCTTCTTTCTTGTATTCTTAAATTTTTTCTTATTCTTCATCTTGTCCATCCTTTCTTAAATTTTAAAAAAAATAAATAAATTATGATTTGTTTTCCAACCATTTCGTTGCTTTCATGGTTGATGATGTCACGCACTTGGTGTATGAATAACATCACTCTCTCATTTCTTTTCTACCAGTTATTGTCTTGTTTTCTAATCAACTTGTCTATTTGGTTTAGAAGAGTTGGTAATTTATTCAATGCAAGTCAGCACAGTCAAGCGTATCTCAGAAAATATAGGTGACCATACTTCTATGCCTTAGGTTGTACTGTTTAGATCTTAGGCTCTTTCTTCTCTTTCATACACCTAAGCTTCGCTAGACTCCTTTAAACCTCCCCCTAGACAACCCACTATGCCTCCTTCTATAAAAAGGAGAGTAAAAAGTGCATTTATTTCACTAAGCTACCCTCTTAATCTTTTAACAATGTGGAATATTCCGTTATCTAACCACGTTCCGCGCTCTGAGCTCTCTTATAACTTAGTAGAGGAGTTATTGGCTTCTCTTGCACTACATTTGAAGAAAGTATCTCATGCAGTGGAGTTTTTCCATGAATCTGACTACTTATCCTCACATGGTAGGCCTCCTGATTTCCTTGTTTTCTGTGATCAAGTGGGTCAACTTTAGAAAGATTTTTTGAAGCTTGCTAAGAACTCAATAACTGTCTTCAAAAGTGTGAGTTAGAACAATCATAAAAAGATCTCTTTTGAGAATATAACAAGTTGTTGGATGAATTCCACTCTTATTAAAATGCTTAGAGTCATCTCTTCTATGAATACCGTTCCAGTCGTAGTAGTCAATCCTATCTATAATCCCTCCTAAATGAACATTTGTCAAAATATCAAGCCTCCCTATAGCTTGTCGACCTACTAGTTGACCAAGCAAAGAAAGGATATAGATGAGGCTTCAATGGCTGCTTGGACTAGCTTATTTTCTAGGGTTTATTTAGCTCAAATATTGGCCTCATTGGATTAGATTAGAAAGTCAGATGGGCGGCCATTTTAGAAGACCTAATTCTTAGTGGTTTTGGAAATGGCACCTCCACTAATGATCCTTCTGATGTGGATCCTTGATTGGCCTACTAGAAGTTCTTGTGTTTTTTTCTACTTTTTTGTATGTCTAGTCTAGGATCTAAGCCCGTAATTAAGCATGTCATCTTTCATCCTTTTATAGGCTCCCTAGGTTGTGGGATCGAAGTGTGAGTGCTCTCTCCTACCCTTGAGCTCACGGCCTGGGGTGGCTGTTAGCCTGGGTACTCAACCCTACACTTAGGGCTCTTTTGGTAATTATTGTTTAAAGACCAGTGCTCGGTCCTCGAGTTGGGAAACTTTTGTAAGATCATTACTTTTAACCCCACGCTAGGGAACTTCTATAAGATCACTTGAGCATAGGAGGGGGGGGGGGTTTGTACTGGCCTCCAAGGCCTTGAAATGAATGGATTGATTTTGCACCTTTTTTGGCTTGTTCTTCATGCTTTATCATGTGATTATTACCAGTTGTTTTTTCATTACCCTTTACCTTTTGATCTCTTTTGCATTTAATGCCTGTAGTGCTGTCATTTGAATTTCTCAGAACCATTTCAACACTATGTGTGACCTAATCCCTTACTTTATCTTCATCTGGAAACTTCACATCTTCTATGTGTACGCCTTGAATTCCTTCTTGCTTCTTATAAATATCAAGGTTCCCTCCTTTATACCATTTTTCCTTTTTACCTCATTGTTTCTAAAGTTTTCCTGTTATTCAAGCTTTCCACCCTCTTCTTTATTCAAGTTTTTTTTTTTAGGTAATACATTCTTCTCCTTTTTAATCATGATAAAGACCTTTTATTATCTTTCTATCACAAGCAATTGTAGTGTTGGCTTAGTTACTCAATTGTTTCGCACATATGGAATCCCTTCCATTTTTCGTAGTGTAATCCTAATTTCCTTAAATCGTTCTATCATCCTCCCTTGGATTTCATTCCTATTTTTGTTGCCTAGCTTTGTTTTGGTCTTGTTTTTCTTATTCCTCTTATCTACTGTCAGACGACAGATCGTTTTAAACTTCTTCTTACCTAGCTTACCCCTAATGCCTTCCACATGATGGGTGGGTTTATCATTCTATGCACCAAGTCCAAATATAACCTTCTGCAAACTTGTTTGGTCTTCTTTGTACTGTGAAGTCCTTAGAGTCTAGAGTGTTTTACTTTAATCCTCGGACTAGCACCAAATGCTTATAAGGTATTCCTTCAGTAGCAACACGGGTAGGAAGAATGAGTTCTTTTATATCAAGGCCCCTACCCTTTGCAGCTTTCCTATTGTCAGGTCAAATTTCACCCTTAAAATTGATTTCCATAATACTGTCCTTCCCCTTGCTACCTTAGAGTGGCAAGTTGCTACTTTGAATAATTATGTTCTTTACCTCAAAATGATTATTAAGTGTGGGGTTTTTCATTTCTTTAGATTAAACTACCATGAGAAGGACTTTTACATTGATGTTGATAAGTCTTTTGATCAACACTTCATGATTTCCATGTTTATTGAGAAATTTACATGGATTTTAGAAACTTGTGACTTGCAACATAAGAGTTTGTTTAGTGGATTAAGATGTAAATATTTGCATGTGAATTGTGAAACGAAAATAGTATATATCTTAGAATCACAAACATGGTTTGAAGAAGTAAAATTTAGGAGTCTACTTATGATTGTGGACTATGTTGATTGTGTAGTATCATTTGTTGAATACAATCATAATGGACTTAATCCCTTTGATGACTCACATGTTTAGATTTACCATCTCTCATGCCTTGTGTAATTAGCCTACTTATGACTTTTGTGTTGCCATGAGTTTACCACTTTTGCAATAATTTTATTGTTGGCCGCACATTAGGAGGATAAAAGAATTTCGGCTATATTATTTTAGACCAAAGAAATTCAAGAGATTTATATTTAATTTGGGAATCAAGATTAAGCGTGTTGAAGTTTCCATGCAAGGTTTGGTTGAGCCTAAGAATCTCATTGTGTTTAAATTTAGTGTCATTGCCAAAGCTTGTAGACAAATTGAAGGAAGTATCACATATGATCCACATCGGTGTATGAGTTGTGGTGTGGTTTAGTTTGTTAAATATGATAGTGTGAATTGTTATCATTTGCATAAATTTTATGTGGGTCCACATTGATGTGAGCAAATTGTGGGCGTTTCTATGAATGATTTGTTGGAATATGACAATTGTGATAACCATAGGTTGATGTGATGTGTTAGTGAATTCATTACCCATAGCAAGAATTGCTTTATCATGACATGTTTACTTATGACTACTAAGCCGAAAGGATTGGACCATTAGGATGTAATGCTACTAACCCATTGGAATACCTAAGTGTTACCATAATTTGGATAATAGTTATTTTCCTTGGGACTTTAAGGTGAGTGTTATTTGAAGTTGACAAGGACAAGGGTTAGCAAGGATTTCACAGAATTATGTTTGACTGAGGACGAGTGGCTTATTCAAGATGTGGTTATATTTTGTTAGTAAGATTATCTTCCCTCGAAAGGGCTAAGAGATCATTCCCAATTATTGTATATGACCCATGAATCAATCCATGACTTGGGGAAGGTTTGAATAAGTTTGCAACTTGTGAAAGTCAAGGAGACTTTGTGAGTCCATGAGGAATTAAAGTTACAAAAAGGAATTATGAGGTAAGAATATTGTTAGCATTATACCATACGACTGGTTATTTGAATTTATTCTCTGTAGGCAACAAGGAAACACTTGAATTGGAGTTAATTTGTCTTAAAGAAAAGGGGTATGATATGATTTGAGAGCGGTCATGCATGAAAATGACTTAGGAATGCGTGTTCAGAGCTTAAAGAGGTGAATCGAATGAAAAATGTCATTTTTGAAAGAGTTTGGAGCTTTGGAAGTCAAAAAAGTCGAGTTGGAAGAACTTCTGAATTGATGATGGTGATACTTTTCTTATAACCACATCGAGTTGGTTCTTGCCGGTATTCATGCTATCTTCCAAAAGACGATGTTGTCATGTTAAGGGGGAGTTATCTATATTGTTGGCAACTCGCAAGCAAATTGGATTGTGTTGGCAGCTGGTTAAGAACTATAAGGAAATTTGTGTTGTGCTGCATAATTTTAAAAAGGGATATTGTTGGTACTATGGTGTGTTGTCATTATACAACACATACATAGCTAGTGATGTCATCAAAATATTTGCCATATTTGTAGAAAATTTGCAGAATATTATGTGGGCTATATTTTTGGAAGAGTTCAAAAATATTATTCTTACCCTATTTGAAGAAAATTTCAAGAATTTCATGATTTATATTGCATATTAGTTATTCTTTATTGAGTTGATTATAAAGGTTTTGAATAGTTGACCTTATATTACAAATTTGAGTATCACAACCAAAAAAAAAAAAAAATTATAAACGTTGTTGACAACATGCTGCTAACAACATGCTACTGACATGGAAAGATTTGCAGTTGATTTTGAGAGATTTGCTCCAATTATTTTTTTGCATATTATGGTATGGAAATCATATATTTCCAGAATATTAATGAAGGTTGAAGATCAAGAGCTCAAGTGACAAGGGCGTGGAGGAAATTGAGAGCTTGATTGTTTAATTCTTATAGCATTTATGCAAGCTGGAATTTCATATTATTCTTTCTATTTTTGTGTAAAGAGTGTGGGAATCAAAAATCTATTAAGAATGATTTACTATAACAAAATATTAATCATAAAGTGGATTTAGGTTAAAGACAATCGAATTTGTATTGTGATTGTATTCTTAACAAATTAAAAACTTTGGCATTAGAATTGTGAATTAGAAGAGATGATTGCTGATTGTCTCTCAGTGAAAACTTTTAATTGGATAAAGCCCGACAAACATAAAAAACATTTCTTCGAATTGTATTAACTACTTTGTATTTCACAACATTTACTTTGTTGTTCTATTGTGTAGTTGTGTGCACGTGTGTTCCCAACATCTTTACTACATATGTGGATATGCTATTAACATTCAATCCAACTTAACATGTTCTTCGACAAACAACACAACAAAATAAATACCTCCGAACAAACAAGACTACCATATAAGAACCTCTAAATACCTATCTCATAAATAAAACAATAATAGAAACAGAGGGGCACTGGGTGGATGGCACGATCCTCCTCCACAGGGAATAAGATAAAACATAGATGAGGTCGGAGTGGCAATATAAAATTGAATCGTCAATGCGCAAGTAAAAGTTAAGGTATGGGAATTAGCAAAATCCCAGAACAAGCATCCAACCTTCCAAACCAAATTTAAATGCATTCTCTCATCCCCCTTTTGGCATGTTGTGCAACTCCCTTTTCTCTCTGTCTTAATGCGAGAAGATAGTTACAAGTGGATGATCTGTGCCTCAGCACAACCAAACAAGAATAGTGAGGTTGCTTTTGTTTGAATTTGGGGTATTTGAGGGGTCTCTTATTTATTTATTTTTTTGCCCTGCAATCTCCCACTATCACCCACTAAGGACCAACCCAAAAAGTAAGTGTTTGTTATAGTCATGCATTTTCTGCTTGGATTCATGTTGTGCTGGGAAGTAACCCCAAACTAAGGCCAGCTATTATTCCCATCCATTAAGCAAAGTGACAAGGGGGAACATTAATGCAGTGTTGCATTTACTGTTGGAGGGTTTGCCATGCCCCAGTTGTTCAATTGATTTAACTCTATATCCTCATTTTGTTAAGTTAATCATAGAGTGGAATTTGTTGTTATTGGAGATGCCGCACCCGACGCAGATATATTGACACATGTATGTATATTTAAATATTATTTTACTAAATAATATTACATGTGTCCTATTACGAGGCATTCGGTATATATTTACTGGGTGCAACATCTCCTGCACATAATTTATCTTCTGGTAGTAGTTTGTAAACCTAATATCAGAACAATGGAAGGAACATTGTTGTTTTAGCTGACATCTAAGTAACATCTTAATATTATTTTAAACGAAGATTCATCTTGTGAACAATAATTATGACACAAAAGAACGATAGAGCTGTATTAAAACCAGCATCCCAGTTGTTCTAATCCCATGGGAGAAAGGAAATAAAATTAGAGTCTTTGCACTTCCCAAATTCCATACACCTCTGAAGCCCACAAGGAACAACAAAGCAATATGGACAAAAACTGTTCCTTTGAATTGTCACATACGCCTGCACAACCATACAAAAACAGACATGGAAAAGTCCTTCAAGACAAGAAATGCTTTAAAATTCCATTTGACTCGCACCCTTGCCCTTGGGATAGTGGAACGACTCTGGACACTTCCAATAATTCACTTTGGTGGACGAGAATTCTTAGATGTATTCTTGCGTGTTTTCACGGGTTTCTATCTAATTGCAATACCCATTTGGGCATTTGAGTTTTGTTGTTCATTCAAGGAGTCAAGCTTTGTACCGCGACCGGTGAGTTTGCTAATCGTGCTGTGTCCCTGTTCAACCCTGTTGAGAATGCTTTCTGTCAATAGTACATCGTTTTTATTTTGCCCTATGTTTCATATGCATTTATATTACTGGATTACTTCAATTACAGTGATTTGCTTCATGATCCAATGGTGAAGTGGCAAACTTAAAAATGAGATTTTCAGGTTCTAATTATCTAGTGAATGATCAGGGTCTAGGCTGATCTGTGGAACTTTTGGGAAGAAAGAGCAGTTTTTGCTGTAATTATAAAAACAACTTGTTTCACTAAATACAACAGATCAGAGAAAAGTATACACGGGTCAAAAGGTTGAATATATTTACACAGACTTGCGCTTCAGTGATGTGCATTTATTCACTGGCTTCACGGTCTTACGCGAAACATTTGGCACATTTCAGATCAGCAGTCAAGATTTGGCAGTATGGTTCAAGAGGACGGATCTTCATCCGTGAGTTCGTCGCCCCTGCAGATGTTCTCCCGGATGTCTCTTTCACCTGGTCTGAGATCGCCGTATCCTTGGCTCAGGGAGATGAGATCCGAGGAGAGGGGCCTCTGTCTGATCCATCTTCTTGTTGCTTGCGCCAATCATGTAGCTACTGGAGACATCGAAAATGCTAATATAGGCCTTGAATACATCTCACACCTGTCCTCTCCTGATGGCGATACGATGCAGAGGATTGCGGCATACTTCACTGAGGCTCTCGCCGATCGCATGCTCAAAGGTTGGCGCGGACTGCACAAGGCCCTTAATTCCACCAAAATAGTTTCTGTCGCCGAGAACATTCTAGCTCACAAGTTGTTCTTCGAGTTGTGTCCCTTTTTGAGGCTTTCATATGTGATCACTAACCAAGCGATTCTTGAAGCAGTGGAAGGGGAGCAGGTGGTTCACATCATCGATCTCAGTGCTTTCGAACCAACTCCGTGGGCTGGCCTTCTGCAGGCTTTACGAGCACGGCCCGAAGGACCACCTCATTTGAGAATTACGGGCATTCATGAGCAGAAAGAGGTACTAGATCACATGGCTCATCGATTAAACGAAGAAGCTGAAAAATTAGGCATTCCCTTTCAGTTCAACCCCGTAGTTTGCAGATTGGAGAATCTCAACATTGAAAGCTTAGCCGTTAAGATGGGAGAGGCTGTGGCCATTAGCTCAGCACTTCAACTACACTCTCTTTTGGCCGTTGATGATGAGATGCTGCCAAGAAATTCGCCCTCCGAAGTCCAGCAGACGAATCGGCGAACTCTAGGCAAATTTTTTGAGAAGGATGTGGTCAGCGCATGTGGGCTCAGCCCTGACTCCACATCGTCATCTCCAATGCCGCAGAATCCTGCTCCTAGGCTGCTGAGTTTCCTAAATGGCCTTTGGGGTCTATCACCCAAAATATTGGTGTTGACGGAGCAAGAATCGAACCACAATGGACTAAGTTTGATGGATAGAATCATGGAGGCATTGAAGTTTTATGCCGCGCTGTTTGACGGCTTGGAGTCTACCGTGACAAGTGCATCCGTGGGGCGTCAAAAGATAGAAAAGATGCTTTTCGGAGAGGAGATCAAGAACATAATAGCGTGTGAGGGTCTCGACAGAAAGAAGAGGCATGAGAAGCTGGATAAATGGATTCCTAGGCTTGAGTTAGCTGGTTTCGGAAAGGTGCCTTTGAGCCACCATGTTATGTTGGAGGCTAGGAGACTGTTGCAGAGTTGTAACTTCGACGGGTACAGAATCAAAGAGGAAAATGGCTGCTTCATAATCTGCTGGCAGGACCAACCGCTTTTTGCAGTTTCAGCGTGGAGGGTTAGACGGTACAGCTGAACTAAACATGAAATGCAGGTTATGTTCTCCTTTTCTCTGTCTTCACATTTCTCTATATGTATAATAATCGTGAAGTCAACTTTTCCAATCTTCAAGAACTCTCATTGTGCCGAAGATGACTGAAAAATTAACTATACTCTGTAGTTGTAATTTCCTTTTTCTTCCTACTTTATGAATTTTGTTAACTTGTGAGCGAGGCTGAATGTTCACAAGAAGAGGTGTGACTATATTTCTCTAGCTTATTGGAATTTTCAAAATTGACATGTTTGATTGAGGCACTCAACAAATTTGGATGAAGAAATTGAGGAGATGCAAATTATTAGAAGACTTTCATTGAAGATATCCTCAAAACCAAAAATTTGTATGGATCAGGATTGTGAAGAGTCTAGTCCAATATTCTCAAATGATTGGTGACAAACACGCAATAATGGAGAAAAATTTGTGTAAGTTTTATGTTATTGGATATTAATCAACTGGAAAAGAGTTTGACCTAGATTTTGATACTCAACACTATATAAATGATGCTATAAGACATGCAGAGATAGATAAAAGAGAAAGTGGTTAGAGAAATTTCGAGTTTTAGCTCAAGAATTTGTCTCATAGCTTTAGAGCTAAATTGGTATTTGCTTTGTTTAAGTAAGAGTGTAAAGAGTGTGAGAAACAAATTTTTTTGAAAGGAATTCACTGTAATGGAATGCTGAATTTAAAGTGGGTTTAGCTTAAATATAGTAGTGTCTGTGTTATGATTGTATTTTCAATAAATCGGGATCTTGAGATTTGGATAGTGAATTAGATAAAAGATTTCGTGGTAGATTCTTTACCTATTTGAGAAATACTTTAATTGGATAAGACCTCACAAATGTAAGAGGCATTGCTTTGAACTACTTTACCAACTTTGTGTCTCACTTTATTTACTTTACTATATATTTGCATAGTTGTTTATGTTTTTAACCTCACTGCAACATTGGTGGGTGTGTTATCAATTTCAACCTAACTAACACATGATACCAGAGCCTGGTTTATGAAGTTTACTTAGTTTGTTGCAATAGGTGAGTTCTTAAATAGCTAAACAATGAGTGCTAAAGAGGTAGCATATATTGCACGACTCTCATTTCTTAATGAAGGCAATCACACCTATTGGAAAGCAAGTATGCATACGTTCATAAAATCACAGGATGAAAAAGGTTGGTATGCTATTGAGTATGGCTCGCATATCTCTACTACTTGAATTGAAGAAGGAATTGAAGTTCCTAAAGATGTCAAATCCTAGAATGCTAATGAAAAGGAGGCATTAGAAAATTCGAAGGTAATTAATGCGATATTTACTGGCATGGATGAAGAATAATTCAATCTTATCACTTTGTGAGAAGGCCAAAGATGTTTGCAACATTCTCCAGAATATCTGAGAAGGGACCCATGCTATTAGATTTTCGAAACTCCAAATGTTGGCAACACAAGTCAAAACATTGAGAATAGGTAAAGATAAAACTATTGTCACGTTCAATGATAAGTTACGACATATTGCCAACCAAACCTCTTAGTTAGGGAAGTATTTTTGAGGCAAATACTACAAAGAGAGGTGTCTAATATTATGAATGCCGAAGTTATGGTCACTTTCAGGTTGAGTATTCCAATACACTTTGATTGAAGATAGTTTAGAAGAATTAGATGACGAGATAAATCACATAAGTAATCAAGTTACCTTCAAATCGATAAGTATAAATAGAAAAATATTGTGACCTAAGTTGTAACATCTGATAATGACCAATCAGATTAAAGAAGCAACAATGATACAAATGAGAAAGTTTACTCCACCTACCAATTTCCTTGTCACTAGTCGTTGGTGCTCTGGTTTGAAAACAAAACCTTGAAAGAAGATATAAAATTTCTCAAAGAATTAAATATGTGTTTAAATGATGAATGTTCAAAATTAAAACTTGAAGGTAAGAAATTTGATGAGCATTGCTGCGAAGTTGAGTTAACATTAAGAAAGTTGAACATGGGAAAATGAAGCTGGACTATGTGTTGTCCATTGAGAAATCAACAATTAATCGTACAAAAATTGATTACGTTAAGCATGCACTAGTTCAAATTCTAAAAAGAAGGATATCAAGTCTGTGAAGGAAATCATTCATGCAATTCTATCAAATGTTCCCAACAAATAGACAATACATGGTAGATCGAATAGAAGAGGAACACAAAAGGTAATCCATTTTATAATTTTTGCAAAAAAGTTGGTCACCAAATCGTTAAGTGTTTTTCTCTTCTGATACACATGCTATATGAAAGATAAGTTGGCAACCAACTTGGTAACATCTGCAAGAACAAGAATCTAGTCAAACAAGTGTGGATCAAGAAGTCAAAGATTAAAATCTTAGTATCCTACACTTTACTGAGAGCATGTTCTAAAGAAACTTGATATTTTGATAATGGTAGTTTCAAGCATGTGACATGTTACAAGAAAAATCTTTGCAATCACAAGAGCATTTCTAGAGGGTATGTCACATTTGGTGACGGACAAAAATGTCAAGTAATTAGAAAAGATGCCCTCAATATCTATAAAATGCCAAGGTTGAGGAGTATCTTACATGTTAACGGGTTGAAAGCCAATCCGCTAAGTATAAGTCAATTGGGTGATCAAAGCCTATTTGTAAAGTTCATGAAGGATTAGTGATAGGTATATAACAAAGATAATTATTGTATACTTGTTAGGAATAGGTCAAACGACAACTATTACACTATGAGTAGTACCTCGGCTCATCTAAAGTTTAACACTAAGGAGAGTGAAAAATAGCATAGAAGACTTAGACATATCAACTATCGTG
This sequence comes from Avicennia marina, assembly GCA_019155195.1. Taxonomy (NCBI): domain Eukaryota; kingdom Viridiplantae; phylum Streptophyta; class Magnoliopsida; order Lamiales; family Acanthaceae; genus Avicennia; species Avicennia marina. Next base: position 8,433,789 of record CM032764.1, read on the forward strand.
ATCTGTTGAAGCTATCAAAAATTGGAGTTGTTCACGAGTTGTCAACATTGATGGAACTAGGTTCTAATGTTTACAGACCATGTCAAATGAGAAAGCAAAGGAGGAAGTCACATAAAGCATAACAAAAGTTGAGTATATCAAGGATTCTATAAATAATCCCTATGCACTTGATAGGTCCCACAGATGTTATAAATGTTAAGGGCAAAAGGTAAATTTTCGTTTGTGTTGGTGATTATACAAAATTACCTTGGTAGATTTTTTTAAGGAAAAGTCTAACACCTTTATATCCTTCAAAAAGCTCTGCACTCAACTGGAGACAAAAAAACAGAAAACCTGTAGATGTAAGTCTTTACAGGAGTATGATTGAAAGTTTATTATATCTAATGGCTAGTAGATTCAACATTTGCTTTGGTGTGGACTTGTGTGGCAGATATCAATATACCTAGCTGATGCTTATTGGGATAGAAACACAAACAATAGAAAAAGTACAAGTTGCAGTTGTTTTCTTATTGGCAACAATCTAGTATCAAGGTATAGTAAAAAGTAAAATTCTATTTTACTTTTAACTGCAGAAGCTGAGTACATCGCAACTAGAAGTTGTATGCAATTATTATAGATGATGCAAATGTTGAAGAATCATGGAGTGAAATTTAAAGAGTTGGTGGTCTTATGTGATGAAAATAATACAACCAATATATCCAAAAATCCTATTCAACACTCATTAACTATATATATTGACATCAGATATCATTTTATTTGTAAGTTGGTATAGAAAAAGGTAATTACCATCAACTATATTGCAATAGATAGAACTTACGAACACATTCACTAAAGGGTTGAGTGCTACCAAATTTAAGCACCCTAGATGTAAGCTAGGCCTGTGCTTAGTACTGTTGACCTGATGCAACATTATTATAAAAGGCTAAAACTATTGGTTTAGTGATGATGGTACAGTTTTCAACAAATATAAGCATTGATCTTTTAAGCTTTCCAAAAGAAGTTTGATTTTCTAATTGCTGTGTAACCATCGATTTTGTGCTTATATAACATTTATTTCTTCTCTAAAAAATCCAATCAAATCATATTAAAACTCTTATCTATTTTGATTATGTTTCCATAACTATTGCTAACTCTTTGAAAAACTGTCAGAAAAATCAAAAACAAGAATGATGGCTCCAAGGAAGACTAGAGCAACCATGAAAGGATCCACCTCTACAACCTCCTAAAACCACCAAAGAAGTGGCGCAACAATAAGAACAAGTTCCAACACAGGAAGAATCCATGGAAGCGAAGCCTATTCAGATGGTGTTCCTAATTATCCCTGCTCAAGACAAAAGGGAAGAAATTCTACAACCATTAGTGAAACTCACTCCAAGAAACACTAACAGAGGTTAAAAAACCCCACAAGAGAAGGAGAAGTGAAAAGAAGAAAGGAGACTACTAAAGAAGAAGTTCCATCAGAACAAGTTTTTGATGTCACAACCATGCAAAACAATAGTCTTAAGAAACTGTTAGTGTAATTGGGAAGGAGATGGTTACAACACATATTGAAAAACCACATGAAAAAGAACCATTATAACCCAAGGAAACTGAACAAGGAATTACCCCAAAAGTTGATGAAGAGCATGTTATGACAAAGGCTCCAACAATAGAATAAGAATAGGCTCAAACTGAGGAAGTTCACACCAGGCCACACTAAGAAAGAGGAAACTAGTGAAGAAGAACCTTCATGAACTAAGAGACTTAGTCCAACAACCAGAGGAAAGAAGTCTAAAATTGATTAACAAAATTAAAGAAGAATTACAAAGAGGTGAGCCTAATCTATAAAGGGCATTCTGGATGGAATTTTGCACTAAAAAGATTAGTCAACAATACAGGTATGTAAAGTCGTGTTACTTTGCTATTGAAAAAGTCATCATTCGCAAAATTATAAGAAAAGTGTTTGTTACTATTTTAAATGGCATTGGCGTACTTAAGGCTATAACAAGGTTTAAGATATTCTATATTAACCTTGTTTATGAATTTTATTTGAATTTGATGAGTAAGATTATTGTTAAGAACTTTGGATACTTTCATAAAGTGTATGTGAGAGGTTAAATAGTGAAGTCCAATGGTATCAACAAATTAATGAAATGGCCTACACCAAACTTTTACACTGTCTACCCGACTAGACATGTGGTCAAATATGATGAAATGGCACATGTGTTGACTAGATACTAATTGGACAAATGTCTTAAATTTTCTGCCCTACAATCCTCCTCTTTTTTAAAAAAATATTTTCTGTTGTATAAGTTAGAAACAACCATTCTATTGTCAATAACTTATGCAATATTGGTTACAACAACTATGGGAACATTGTTGTACAAATTAGGAACAAAATAGCATGTGAATCTGGGCTATTTGACTTTCTAAGTTATTGTGAATCATGCTAAATCAAAATAAACAATTGGCTATGTTCCATGCCCCTATTTGATCTCCAAACTACTTCAAAGAAAGAAGGTTAAGGTTGCTTTAAAAGAAAATGAAACAGTATGAGTGGTTGATGTCTTGTAGTATTGGAAAAAGTAGAAAAATTTAGGCAAAGTAGATGACTTGCGTTTTGCATTTAAAAGTAGATGTGGAACGTGCTGTATATTCTAAGGAGTTAAAAGGACAAATTCAAAAGGTGATTAACAATTTAGTTGGTGTGGTTTGACATTTGGATAAATAGACTGCCATGTTGCAAGCACAGCATTGTAATGTTGAGTTATAACTTCCTAACCTAAGGACAATACTAAGGACATCGTACGACATATCAACACCTGAAGCAGATACACCTTCCTTACCATTTTTAGATGAAGTTACGCCTTTGAGACGTTAGACTACTAGTGATTATCCCTTCCATCATGGCTTTCTTTTGATAAATTGTGGGCACAAAGGGAGAGAAAAGATAAACAAAGGGAGAGGAAGAGGTAAGGTAAAATTCTGATATTGATGTTCTATCTACGTGCTTGGATGGTGAAAATTTGTTGAACTTTTGCTAAAGTCTATTGGATGTTGCTGAAGTTTGCTACTTACTTTTGGAAGTTTGTGATGGACAATTGTTGACTTCCATGTTTTGTTGTATGTTAAGAACATCTATTATCTTTTATTTTTGTGCTCATTTGGCATGTAACAAACATTGCGCTTGAAATCTTGTAATCAATATTAAGATAATCTAAGTAGCCAAATGAATGAATAAATACAATTCATTTTAAATGTCTTGTTGATTAATTATTTGAAAATAAGTTAGAAAATTGATGTTGTGCTACAATATACCAAAGGGAGAGATTACTAACTTGTGAGTTAAATTGTTGGTACATTATTCATAACTAGTTTTACTAAATTTTTCTAACTAGTTGGAGTCTTTGAAAATGACGTGTTTGATTGACACACTTAACAAATATGGACGAAGTATTCGAAGAGATGTAAATTACTTTAAGAGATCTGCTAGAGATATCTTCAAAGGTGAATTTGCATGGATAAAGATTGTGAAGAGTCTAGTTCACAAAAAACACGCAACAAAGGAGAAACATGTGCCCAAGTTTTGGGCTATTAAATATTGACCAATTAGAGATGAGTTTGACCGAGAGTTTGATACTCAACATTGTATAAAACATGCTTAAAGATGTGAAGAGCAAGATACAAGAAGAAGAGGCTAGAGAAAGTTCAAGTTTTAACTCAAGAGTTCTTAACCTTTAGATTAAATTGTTATTTGCTTTATTTGAGTAAGAATGTAAAGAGCGTGAAATACAAAATCTCTTAAAAGAAACACTATAATAGAATATTAAACCTAAAATGGATTTAAACTAGATATAATCAAATTTGAGTTGTAATTAAATTCTCAACAAGTTGAGAACCACGAAATCAAAGCAGTGAATTAGGTGAAATACCCATTCGTACTTAATAAAACTTTTTAACTAAGTAAAATTCCGCAGATATAGAAGATATTGCTCTAACATTTAACTTTGTGTCTTACTTTATTTACTTTGGCGTGTATTTAAGTGGTTGTGTTCTCCCCAACTTACAAATCCTATGACTTTGGCATGAGTTGGAACATGAAAACGGGATTGGAATCTTGACTCTTCTTTGTGTGAGAACATACGCCTGCCGACAATACATCTCAGGTAACACACTTCATTTTCAGCTACATTTAATTCTCATAGTGTGAGAACACCAAATTCTAATGCAGCTTTAATGATGCATTACAAAGACATTATATTCAACCACGGCATCCCCTGTTCCAACATTAAAGCGTTCCGTCTTTGCCAATGCATACCCACGGGCAAACCGGAACAGCCCAGTCCCTCCAACTATAGGCAATTCCCTCACAGTTTCCAAAAACTGGTTCCTCCCAAGAATGGCGAGTGAACTGCCATTGTATTCTCCATATTCAAAAGCAAAATTCATCACCATGAGCAAAGAAGCAGCATCCTGAGATGACATAGCGTACATGCCTTGAGCTCTTCCCACCACTTTGGATCTCGGCTCCACGCCTTCAGTCAAGGGGTCATCTACGATTGCAGTCCCGCCAAATTTGTTTCTCTTCCCGGCCACCGTGATCGCGGTCGGGTGTTTGCCACTGACTATATCGTGGAAGTAAAAATGCAAGTGGCTCATCTTGTCAACGCGATGATCATCCTTTGTTGCAGGAAATTGTTCTGAGAACTTTTCTTCTGTGACTCTAAAGAATGATGAGAGGAAGATCAGTGAGAACAGAGTGCTGAGGGCGAGCAAGGAGGACATCTTAGCATAGCCTTAGCTTTGTTAGTTGGGTGAAAGAATTGAGGACATTAAGAGACTTGAGGCACTGCCATTAACAGCCATTACTTATGGTGATCCAGGTGCTGTAATATTCTCTGGCCACCCATAGCCATTGATTATGTGGGGCTATGGCAAAAATTGCAAGCTTCAGTAATCCAACGGCCATCTTTTTATCAATACGGTACAGAAAGGTCCATTACTATTCTTAAGCCGAATCATTGCTTTTACAACGATTCTGTCGGCGAGAGGAGTGTAGGGACATTGAGTGGAACGTAAAAAGGAAGTTGGAAAAAGACATCCACAAGCACGACAGTGAAGCCATAACCACCTGTGGGGTTCAGATTAAAGCATCCAAAACAAGATCCGTGTGTTCTTTTCAAACAGCGGCATGAACTTGGAGTTGAATGCAACTTGTGGCTAAAAATGCCCTGAGCATTAATATTGTGACAAATACTATAATTTTGTATTTGAAAAAAAATAAAAAATAAATTAAATAATAAGATTATGATATTTATTATAATTTAAAATATTCAATTACTTCTACAAAAATCAAAAGTTATATCATATGGGGTTGGTTATCTTCCATGTCCATTGGCTCACGGGTGAATTCTTGGGTGGACCAGTGGAGCCGGTCCGTCCCATTGATGGCCATCAAACATCAGCACCCTGCTTTATTCACCAGTCTAGCTTTACAGCTTTTCCCTGCTTTAGCAATTCCCCCACGCCACTTTTATTATTATGATGATTCAGATGTGATGACAGGACATGACGTGATTATGACGTAATTATGACGTAATTGGGTGAAGAAAACAAAGTAGCAATAGGTCAAAGCCCAATAAAACTAAACTTACAATTATTAGACATGCTTTTCTATCCATCCACGTACTATATATATTCACGTTATTATTATTATTATATTATTGTTTTATATTATTATTATTTTTATTTATTCTTATTTCTATCATTATCTTTGTCTATATCGATGTATATTGATTTTATCTATTATCTATATAAAAGTATGAGTTTGCCAAATAGTTTCTAGCAGTTTTTGAATTTCTTAATTTGTCCCTAATCAATAGTTTGAAGGAATATTTTTCTAATTTAAATAATTAAATTTAAAACGTCAATTAAGTAATACTAAATTAATACGCTTAATAGTAATCATTTACTTATGTATAATTTTAATAAATGCCGATCCTTAAAATTCTTTAGATAAATTTAATTGTTTTCGTTTAATATCTATTTAACATGTAAACAAGATTTAATGTTCCCGGTCAACATAGAAGTGACATTTGATGACAAAATAAAGTATTGATTGAATGAACATTGATCTCTAATTTATATTTAATCCGTCAACTTATATAATTCTACCTCTTAAATGTTTTCAATAGGAAATAGAATAAATGTTATAATAAAGATAAAATAAATTATGGTAAGATGGTAATATTCTCACCTCTAAAATAAACGCTCAAGACCTCATATCAACTCAAAAAATTTTTTTTATTCTTTTCTAATTTTGTTGTTTTTACCAACCAAAATTTAGAATCTTATTTTTTGGGTACAATTTTAAAATATTTTAAACTGATGACGTATAAATCAAATTTAATTTGACTCAAAAATGACTTTTATGAGTAAAAGTTACAATTATTATACAACTTTATAAATTGAAGTATCATCTTTAAAATATTTACATACTGGTCAGTGAATTGAAAAGATATATAGTGAAATTACATAATATATATTTAACAAAACCACATAAGTTATAAAAATAAAACTAAAATTAAATTGAATAAGCTTACAAACACATATGCACCACTTTAAATAAAATTCAAGAAAATAATGTATTAAGTTTCTCACATAAAAAAATTGATACTCCGTAAAATATTTTTAATTTCATTTATCCATAAAAGTATTTATTGTAAATTTTTGTTTCATATTTACTCTTAAAAGTTGTCATATTTAATTATACATATTAAATTAAGAAAGACAATATAACATTCCGCAATTGTTAATTAATGGAAAAGGATGAAACAAATTATTCATAATTTTTTTTCACAATGCAGCATTTCTTTTCATTAATTTTTCTTTTTGCTATTTTCTGCGATGGTATACGCTGATGGGGATAAATTAAAAGAAGTGAGGATACATTTAACAATTTTCATTTAACAACTATGTTAAACAAATAATTAAGACTCAATCCTTCAAAACATTTAGTTAGTCAACATATAGCGTGGATTGAAAGAGCATAGATCGCTAATTTATATTTTATTCTAAAGTACTGATAATTGTATGAGCTTTCAATGTTCAAAACAGCAATGGAATATGTTACGGTAAGATAACAATATTCTCACTTTTAAAAAAGATGCTCACACAACCATACCTATTCAAGGAAAAACTTTTGTTTTCATTATTTTCTAATATGTTAGTTTTCTGCAAGTTTGATTTGAAATTTTATTTACATATTTGTGAATATTTTAAATTTATGTTGTGCAAATCAAATTTAATTCGAACCAAAAATAACTTTTACTTCTTATGTCACTATTTTTGTATTGCTTTAAAAATTTAATTATTATGACAAAAATATTTACATATAAAGATATAATGTATGATGTGGCCCTCAAGTACTCAGGCCTGAAATAATAGAAAGTGTATAAGGAGGGCAGTCCACCGGTTGGACTGAGTGACTGGACACAACCCATGCAGTCAGCAGGGTCAGTCTTTTAGTCATCTCTCCATGGGCAAGTCCTCCTTCCATTGTTAGGAGGTCAGCGTGACTGAGACATAAACTTGAGCGAGCTGCAGCGTTTAAGGTAGTTGTAACCACTTAAGGCCCACGATATGGAGAAGTTGTATGAACGTGGGATAATGGTCCCTAGAATATGATCTATAAATGGTGGATACGTGGGATAATGGTCCCTAGAATATGATCTATAAATAGTGGATATGTAGGGGGAAGAAGATATTTGTACAAGAACCTCAAGTAATAAAATATTGAGTCACTCCATAGGTGTAGGCATTTTTGGGTCGAACCACGTACGTCCTGCTCTCATTTTCTAATTTTCCTGTTGCTTATATATTCCCTACTTGATTTAAGTGAACGTTCAAGAATTAATGGTTCTAGATGAATTCTTGGATGCATTACCTTTGCGCCATCTGTGGGAACAAACCCGTGATTTTGATTGGCAGGAACAATCATGGAGAAGGTACAGGAAGCTGCTCCTACTCGATTTAGTTTGATAAAAGGAGTAATTTCCATCTATGTTAAATGGAAACGTACAGAATCGCCCAGCGCTCCAGAAGGCTCCAGAACCTAAGGCGAACTGTGGGGATCCAAGAGAAGGACAAAGCCATACTCCTAGTGTAGAAGTTCATGCATGAAGTAGTTCAAAAGGAAGCAGCCGTCTAGGGTGCGGAAATTTAATGGGCCAGCTTTCTTGAAAGAAAAATGGGGCTTTATAAAGGGTCGCCGTTCTCAGACAAAATACCGAATGAACCACTTCCTAAAGTTGGGAAGCCAACATGAACTATTTGATATTTCAAGCTATTCTGCATCATCCTAAATCATAGTAGATTATGGGTTATATCCCCTAATCATGCTTGATCTCAAAAGTGTTGTGGAGGAGAAAAGTTAAAGTCGAACTTAAAGAAATGAACCTATGAGAATTGTTGATGTTTTGAATTGGAGAAAGATGCTTGAGAAGAAGCTAGACAAGGTTGATGATCTTAGGCCTGTCGCAACCATGGAACGGACTGCCTATCCTACTGGATCTGAAGGAAGGATTCAAAAAGTTATCAATAACCTGACTGACGTGGGAACACATTTGGACAAACAAATTCCAATGTTATAAACGCAACAAAGAAACATTAAGCTGTAGGTTGCCAATCTGAGGGCAACTTTACTTATCATGGCTGAGAATCCACCACTAGAAGAAGAGCCTTCCTCTTTGGCTTCGGATGCAGCTAGGCCCTCTGGAGCATAACTAAAGTTATGATGACCCCTGCCATGATCATTTACCATTTGGTAAATTAGTGACACGAACGACGAGAGGTGGAAACAAATGAAGAGGGAGCGATAAGGAGAAATTAAGGAATTTGATGCTGAATCTGTTTGATGATGGTGGATTGTTATGTTTTGCTTCTTGTTTGATATTTTACTACTCTAATTTTACCGTTGCCTATATGTTGGTGATGCTGATGCTGCAGAAGTTCTAATAACTGTTGAGAACATCTGTTTGTTTTCTACTTCAAGTTTTAATGTTGTAATCATTTGATTTGTTATTATTGATTTGATCAGTATTGAAAACTTTTATAATCTAATTCTTAGATATGTGAACAGCCAAATGAGTATCAAATAGAGTAGTTGCCCTAAATGTTTTTGACGCGATCTAAGGATCCGTCGAATTTTATTTTAGTATTTATTAATTTTAGTTTTATTGTAAATGGGCTTAATTAATAAATTGAGCCATATGGGCTTTTAGGATAGAGTCTGATAGTTTTTAGTATAAATATTAGTTTGTTATTCAGTTCAGAAGAATAATATAGAGTGTTTTCAATTAATTCAGGTTTCCTTTCAATTCCTTGAAGTTGATTCTTTCAATTTATCGTAAGTTTCTATCCCAAATCGAGTCATTCCGAATTGGTTTAAGTGATTCGTAACGTATCAATCAGCAATCGGTGTGCTGATTGTGGCCGTTCTTATCGGGTTCAATCCAATCCCACCACGTTGGGTCGGTATTCTTCGCCCGGTTCGCATCCCTGGTTGACGTGATCAACGATCGCGTCGGATAGAACGGTGTAACCAGAACCGAATCCAATAACCCCGGGGACGCGAACCGGGCGAAGAATGCCGACCCAATGTGGTAGGATTGAATTGAACCCGATAAGAACGGTCACAATCAGCACACCGATTGCTGATTGATACGTTACGAATCACTCGAACCAATTCGGAATGACTCGATTTGGGATAAAAACTCACGAGAAATTGAAAAAATCAACTTCAGGGAATTAAAAGGAAACATGAATTAATTGAAAACACTCTGTATTATTCTTCTGAACTGAATAACAAACTAATATTTATACTAAAAACTATCAGACTCTATCCTAAAAGCCCATATGGCTCAATTTATTAATTAAGCCCATTTACAATAAAACTAAAATTAATAAATACTAAAATAAAATTCGACGGATCCTTGGATCACGTCATACCCCTCCTCTTGAAGGCGAATTGTCCTCAATTGGAATTTGTGTCCTCTTGGATCAAACACGAATCTCTGGAAGTTCTTTAACTCTTCATCGCCTTGCTGAAACTTCAGCTTTATCTTCCTATGAGTCCAGCATAGAAATATCGGCAACAAACCATATAAAGGAATATAAAAGGGCACTGACGACTTATTCGGATATGCATGTGTAATCTCTGCAGATAAAACTATCTTCAACTCTTGTACCGTACAATTGGACACAGGATCTGTTAGATAGTCGAATGGATCAATGTACACGTGGCTCTGTAGAAGTTTAATCTCCCAATCCTTAGCTTGTTCTTCATGCTTGTGGTTGTCCTCAACTTCCACTTTAATTTCTATGGCTTCTTCTATCTCAGCTTTATCCCTTTCAATTTCTACTGATTCCGTTACTTCTTTCCGTACAACTTTCTCCTCAATTTCCAGATGTGTGTTATCACTGCCATTATCTTCATATTGTACTTCATCCGATGGCATCTTCTTTGCAATCTTCACTTGAGTCAAAGATGGCGTCTCGATGGATGGGCCTTTCTTCTCTCCCCAAACTTTGCTAATGCCGATATGGGTATCAACTTCCTCGTTTCGACATTCACTCATGCTATGCCCACGCTGAAAGCAATTAAAACACACCCGAGTTTGACTTCCAATATGAGAATCTGATACCTTGGATGGCTTGTTGTACTCATCCACATTCGATCCATAATCTCTGACATTATAATGTCTGGATAGTGTATATTTATTTCTTGTCTCCTCGTAGCCTCGTCGATCTTGTCTTACTGGCCTAACATGATGCCTATGTCCATCCCTAGCCTGAGCTCGGCCTGGCACGGGACTGCCTCTGCGTCCAGTTGGCCTGGACAGTAAATTGTCTCTTTCTAGGGTTGCAACTTGGGACGCTTCTACGCGCCCTAACCGATCTTGCATATCTGTCATCTTGTCCTGCATACCCTTCACGCTTCTGGTGAGCTTCTTCAATTCATCAGAGAGAGAATTGAATAAGAACTTAGTCTCGTTAGGGCCATTACCTTGGTCTGAATATTGACTGGCCATTCAATGTAATTAAAGTTGAAATGCGGGCCTAACACATCCCAAAAATAATTAAATAGATAAATAAATAAACTCCTCTCCTTTTTTTTTTGTTGCTCCCCTTTTTTTTTTTGGCCTCTTCTCTCTCTCTGTTTTTTTTTAAATCAACAACCAAACATGCTCTTAAGCAGAAATAAAAAATTTGCAGCCAAACAGGCCCTTAAGCAGAAATAAAAATTCTACAGCCAAACAGGCCCTTAGTCTGAAACGAAAACTGTAACCAAACACGGCCTTACCACGTCAGCGGACGGTCCAGCCCAGTAGTAGCTTCTGGTCCAGCCCAATTCCTTCGGTCCAATGATATTTTTTTTTTTTGTGCTCAAGCCTGGCCCAGTTACAATCTGGCCCAGATCCTGCTTCCAGCCCACTAAATACTCGGCCCAAATTTTACCTCGGCCCAACTGGAATTTTTTGGCCCAAACAACCTCGGCCCAACAGATTTTTTTTGATTTTTTTTTTTTGCTCACTTGGGCCCAGTCAGCAACTTGGCCCAAAAATTTGCTCCGGCTCAATTCAACCCCTGGCCCAACAGATATATATATATATTTTTTGTTCGTAGCAGCGGCGGCGGCGGTGACGAAACTGCTGATTTCGCCGGCGTTCGTCCGCGGAAGGCGGCCGGTGAGGCTGCCCAGGCGTGGACGAACCCCCCTCGACGGCGGCGACGGCGGCTAGTCGGCGGACGGCGGTTTTTTTTTTTTGTTCAAGCGATCGCGTGACTCGCGGCGGTTCTGCCGTCGATTTGCGCCTCCTCCGGCTGCGATTCGGCGTGGAGGACGGTGGGCTTGCGGCGGCGGTGAAGCTAGGGTCGATTGCGGCGAAGAATCGGTTGAAACAACGGTGGATTCGGCCGCAATTTCCCTCGGTGCGGCGCGGCGCGGCGGCGGCGGCTCGGATTTCCCCTTTTTTTTTTTATTTCTTTCCTGCGGCGGCAGCAGCGGCTGGATCGGTTGCTGCCGTGAATCGGTTGAACAGGGGTCGATTCGCGGTGGTGGCAGCGGCGATTTCTTCTCTTTTTTTTTTTTAATTTTGATACTCCGGATCGTGTATCGAATTAGAATTCGACACAAGATGGCTCTGATACTAAATTGACGTGATCAACGATTGCGTCGGATAGAACGGTGTAACCGGACCCAAATCCGATAACCCCAGGGACGCGAACCGGGCGAAGAACGCCGACCCAACGTGGTAGGATTAGATTGAACCCGATAAGAACGGCCACAATCAGCACACCGATTGCTGATTGATACGTTACGAATCACTCGAACCAATTAGGAATGACTCGATTTGGGATAGAAACTCACGATAAATTGAAAGAATCAACTTCAGGGAATTGAAAGGAAACCTGAATTAATTGAAAACACTCTGTATTATTCTTCTGAATTGAATAACAAACTAATATTTATACTAAAAACTATCAGACTCTATCCTAAAGCCCATATGGCCCAATTTATTAATTAAGCCCATTTACAATAAAACTAAAATTAATAAATACTAAAATAAAATTCGACGGATCCTTGGATCGCGTCAGTTTTGTTAGCTAATTGTTTGAAACAAATTAGAAAACATGTGTTGTGGCGCAATTTGTCAAAGGAGAAAATTGTTGGTTATACTGTTGGCACATTATAAACAACATTGATTATATCTTTCTCTAACTTATTGGACTCTACAAATTGACTTGTTTAGATGATTGGACTTGATAAATTTAGGCGATTGTTTGAGGTGATGTAAATAAGTTAGGAGAGTTGCTATAGATATTCAGCAAGGCTAGAAAATTGTTTGGATAAGGATTATGGAGAGTACAAAATTGATTTGATGCTATGTTCACAATTGGTGACAAACATACAATATTGAAGAAAAGTTTACCTAACTTTTAGGCATGTGACCTAATCCATAAGAGGCAAATTTAGCCAAAACTTTGAGTTTTCCGCTCTATATAAATGCTAATGAAAACATGAAAAGTATCAAGAGTTGAGAGAAGCAAGAGATAATTTGAGAGTTTGGTCTCGAATTAGAGTCTCTTGGCCTAGTAAGCTTGAATTTCATTGTTATTCATTGTGTAAGTGAGCAACGTGTGCAAGAGTCAAATCCTTTGGAAGTTAATTCACTATGACAAAACATTAAACTTAAAGAGTTTAAATTAAACACAATGAAGTACGTTGTTGTGATTGCGTTTTTAACAAGTTGAGAAACCTATAATTAGATAATAAATTAGGAGAGAGAATTGTCAATTGGCAGTTTATATTTTGAATTTAGTGGAAAGTTTTATGTAGACAAGGCCCTGCAAATATAGGAGATATTACTTTGAACTGCATTAACAATTTTGGTGCTTTACAATTTAATTTGTTGTTCATTTGCATGGTTATATGTGTATTTCTAACCCCATTACAATATTGTTAGTGTATTGCAAATTTCAACTCAATTTATAGAAAGAAAGAAAGGAAAATAATGGATTGTCATAAAATATGGGGGGAAGTTGTGGATTCTTTAATAGATTACAATGTCAATCTTCTTCTACATTTCTTTGAGTGAGGCCAACCAACAATTGGCCTTTACCCATAACAACATAAACTAATGATTAAAGGCACAGTCGATGCATGCTTATAATTATTTAAATAAATTAGTAATTTTAAACGTAAATTTTATGTGATTTAGAAAATAAGAGAAAACAGAAATATTAAAAAAATAAATAGAATACTTTAAATTTGAAGGAAGAATTCAAAAAATATATAAGTTAAAATTGAGGAAAAGAAATTAAAGAGAATGTATAAAGAAATAAAGGTATTATTATAATTTTATGTTATGTAACCAAAAAGTGGTATATATCCTTGATATATATATATATGTATATATATATTAAAGAATAGAAAATGAGAACTGAATAAAAAAGTCAAAAGAATTTAAAAAGAGAAAAATGAGAGGAAATACAAACAAAAGTAATAAATTAAAAGAAAACAAAAAGATGGATAGAAAAGATCAAAGAAGTTAAAATAAGGGTAATTATGTCATTGCACAATACGCAACAAAAATTTCTTACTGAAATAATAATATAGTAGAGATAAATAAAAACAAATAGTGGGAGTATTCTATTAATTATTTCACGATATGGGCAACACAATTATTATGTTTTTTTTTTATTTTAGTATCTTTTAGAATTATGAATGTAAAAATGAAGGGATAAAACTTAAAAATATAATAAGAAAAGGGTGCTTTTACTTTATAAAATTAAATATGTGCTTGCATACATATAGCAAATATTGTTTAACTTTTTATCACGTGGTTAAGTAGCATCAAGACTCTGTTTTCCTTCCGCGAATTTACCGAGAGAAAGGGAATGGCACACAACGTGCCAATTTTTTGGTTATATTTGCTTTGCTTCAGATTTAAAAGATACAAATAATTCAATTATTATATTTTAAAATTTTTATTTTTTTCTTTCTTATTTTTACACAATTTTTAATAAAAATATACCTAAAAACACACACTTAAAAACTAAAACAAGCGAACCCTTTATTTTTTGTGCAAAACGGCTCTATTTTTCTTACTACTGGGGAAAATATTGAAATTAAATAAAAGGGGATTATATGCTTATCTTATTCTCATAAAAATGGTATTTTTTAGACACATATAAATTTATTTATGAATTACAATTGTACCTAAAAAATAGAAATAATAATAGAAATTAAGGCATGAAAAATATCTAAACTAAAAATGTGAAAATGAAAAAAAGATAAAATTTGAGAGAAAACACAAATAAATATAAGGTAAAAGAATGAAAGAGATTATTTAGAGAAAATTTTAATTAAAGTAATTTTCTAATTTTACATGGAAAAAAACTTATACATTTAATATAATGAATAATATAGTGTACATATATTTTCAAATATATTGTAATTTATTTATTTATTTATGAAGGAAGTGCAGGAGGCGTGTCAAATAATATAGGCGTTTTATTTCGAATTAATTGAAAACAATAGTATTTAATTGGCAACAGAATAAAATAAGCGGACCACTGGTAAACACGAGGGCACATGGCTATGTTTGGAACCCAATTTCAATTCCTAACATATTGTCTAATTTTACACTTTCAAATATACAATCTAGTAATTATTTTTAAAATTGAAATTGAAATTTAAATTTTCCCTCACTTATACATATAACTAACTAATTATTTTTCAATCATTACATTTACTTATAATCAAATCAATACCCATACCGTACACTCACATTTATATATATATATATATATATATATATTTATACCATAAAAATTAATAAGTATTCGTATATATTTTCACATCGTCAAATCATTATCATATTATATATATATATATATTTAAATAAATTAAAAATTTTAAAATATAAAAAATATTACAACCAAACATTCTAGTCATCCAACACAAAACTCTCACAAAATATCATCTACAATCAAAACCTCCCTCCCAAACGTAACCATTCTTAATGGGATAATTAAGAATGCCACCTGCCTAATGAAAGTAACTACTGATATCTAAAATGATACATCGACGGATAGAGGTTTATCCGCAAAATGGGTAAAGATCTTAAGAAGAGTTGTCCAAATCTTTGAATCGTACATGCAACATAACTTTAAGAATGCAGTATACAATATGAACCTGTTTTTCTTTTATTTTAATATAAATTCCATATAATTGAGTAAGCACACCGCAATATACGCTACAAGAAAATAGGTTAATTGGAACAGCATTTTTGTACAGATTCTTTATAAATACTGTTCCAGATTTAATTTAGAACAGTATTTTTACTGTTCCAAAACGTAGCGTTCCAAATTTTTTAGAACGGTTACAATAAACTATTTCAAATACATACCAAGGCCACATTGGTTGAATCGACTTTGGAGCGCCTTCTGAACGAAAATTTGGAACAGCTTTTATTAGAACAGTTTGGGGACGGTCTTGATACGGAACGGCTTTTGCGCGGTTTGATTTGGATCGACTTTGACACGGTTTGATTTGGAACGGCTTTTGTGCGGTTTGATTTGGATCGGCTTTGACACGGCTTGATTTTGCACGGTTTAGATACGATTTGATTTGACACGGCGTTAGTTGGAACAGCTTAGGCATGACTAGTTTGGAGCGACTTTGGCACGGTTTTATTTGAAACGACTTTGGCATGACTACTTTAGAACGGCTTTGGCATAGTTATTTTGGAACGTTTTTGGAACGAATTTTTTACAAAAGTATAGGAATAATTATGATCATTTTTTACATAGATTTAAATTGAATTTTGTATTTTTTGGCAAAAATTCCTAAACAATAATAGTCAAAAATATTTTTTCATCTCTACTTTTGCATCAGCTATTATATTATCCCATTACCACAAAAAAAATATTCAAACTATTCAATTCAAAAATATCACATGTATTGTAATAATAACATGACATAGGGAGGAAGATTCAAAACTCTAAGTGGCATGGCACACTACTCAACCCTCTCATCATCATCATCTGCATCTTGATTTGGAGACCGTGATGGCTTCCCGGTAGTGAAAGCTTGATAGTAGTTTGCGTTAACCCAATTCAATAATTGATTTAATTATGCCTCATTTTGCTCAAGTCTCTCCTCTGTACTCTTCCATTTCTCCTCAACCCATAAGTAGTTTTTCTTCTATTTGAAGTAGTTTTTGTTGCATGTTACGCTACTCTAGAGTAGGTGAGGAGATTTGCGAGGTGGATTCCTTACAAAAATTGCGAAAGTTCTTAGCTTCTGATCCCATGCCCGACAGTCGGCCTTTCTTAAAGCCACTAAGAGCCATTATCATAATATTGCTACTAGATGAATTGTAAGATGATCCCCCCTGTGTGGTTGGATAATTGGAATCCATGGCATTTACTTCATCTAGTGCTTTTGCGATATTCTCTTATATAATAATTTATTTTGATAAATGATGAGAATAAATTAGGAGATATATTAATGCATACTATGTAGAAGAGAAAAATAAAATTACCACTTTGATCTATGCACGAGGGCTTGTCCAATCCCTAAATGCCGTCTTCCAAACCCTAAAGTATAACTCTAATGGATTTGGCGGCCTGCCCAAAGTTGCCTCCTACGAGAATATAATATATGATTTTAAATAATGAAATCATATAAAATTTCATGTTACGGGGAAATAACGTGCATTGACTTTTTGAACATAACTCAACTAACCATTCGGTCGCTGTGGGTAGTGATGGATATTGAACCGCCTCGGTAAATGGTGGATGTTGATGCCATATCAGCTAGTTGATTGTTTTTATTTTTTCACAAGTTTTAGCAAATGGCTCATGTGCCCACTCATTCTTTATTTCTTCCCAATTCTCTTGAGATAACCATTTCAACTTTATCTCTGAAACTCTTGCACAGTGTAAGTGTTTCCTTAAGAGCTCAGAAGCTTTCTTCCTGAAGTTCTTCTCAATTGCAGTTGTGTTTGCAGAGTTCTATGTAAATTTTGCCTGTAATGAAAACAATATTTTATACACAATCACATGTTAAGGGCACTTCATGTACGCAAAATAAAAATCAGATAATTGACAATATACAATCACGATTCATCTAACTACTTCATCCAACAACTATTGTGCAAACACCACAGCAACATTTAACCATTGCTATGTAGAAATTGCATGCTGGTATATGGCAATCAATCAATCATACTATTAAATTAGTTCAAATAACACATATAACAACATCTACGATACATCCATACATCTATGCCAAAAAGATGCATTAATTAAACACACATCAACAACAAAAACCCATAGGGGACCAAACGTATAAGTTGATGTATTTTGAAAAAGTACACTAACATGTAATAGGTTATATACATAATTTTCAAATTTATGCAATATACAAAAGCCCCCTAGTACTTGTCCACTAACCTTAACTAGGCGAAACCAGAACATTTTGGTGTTGAGCTCAACATCATTAAATCGAATCTAAGCTTCATTGTAGTGGTTAAATATAACCTCTTTTATATTGTCTGTTACTTCCTTATATACACTGTGAAAATTATTTTATGTTATGATAAAACTCCAATAACAAACATTGATGAGTATAAATGAAATATATATACATACTGGAAGGTTCGTGGGGTTATGTGTATAGGCCCCCCTGTTCTCCAATGAGATGTTCCTGATGGTTGTACATTTAGGGTTGCTTCCTCAATAGTGTTTTCTTGTTGGGCACCAGAGGCTAATGGCTCGTCAGACGAAAAAGGGCTAACAAGACTATTATGTAGTGGAGATTGTGTTGGTTAGGGTGGCTGTGTTTCAAAGTCTTTTGAAATAGGCCAACATAGAGCGGAATTACCCCAACTTGTACTGAGCCTTCTACCAATAGATTGTGAATTTTGTCCATGTCTCCTTGAATAAGCATCACTAGTCATCTGGGAATTAAACGAATAAGTAATAGTTCCAAATGATATGTGACAGCTATGACTTGAGAAAAAAAATTTACCGTATTTTGCTACCACATTACAACTTTCATTCTGAATTAATTGTGTACAAAATATAGTCATATAAACTATGTCAAATATGATGTAAAAGACCGGAAAAAATTTATGTTGAAATGCTAATTGGCACAGTTTAACATGTTAACATCAAACAAAATAGAAATTACTTTGAGAAAAAGCAATCAACGTACATGTTTATAAAATGCATTGTAAAGTGTCTCAATGTAAACACATCATTGCATATTACTATTCTTATATGTTATTTGACATAAAAATAAATCGTATTTCACTTAGACATTTCATCAAATGCCTATTATGCATAATTTATGTAGCAAAGCTTTTGCTATTAAATTAAAGCACAATCAAGCATTATTTGCACTATAAACAATAACAACACTTGTTTAGCTATCAAAACTCAAACCTTAATTATCTACATTATTCAGAAAATGATATTTAAGACTCAACCAAAATTTTGAACATAAAAAGAAATATTACATTGGAATATAATGAATTTCTAGAATACTAGCTTGACATGAACCAAACATTAGCAAGATTTGGCTTGGATAAGTTGAAGATTTGCACGGTTTGGGGTCGGAGAGAATTTTCGGAGGTTGAAATTTTTAAAATGAATAAAAATGAGTGTTTGGAGGGAAATATATTAAACACTTTGGAACGATTTTGGAACGTTTTATTAAAAAATACTGTTCCAAACCCAAAAGACTCCGACATTACCACCATCGTTGCGACGGTGGAGACGATGGTCCAATTTTTTTGCCCATCATCGCCTGATCGTCGCGACGACGGAGGAAGACAACGACTCCAGAAATTTCTAGGGTCACCGTCGTCCTCCATCGTCATGACGACAGAGACAACGGCATGCTTGGACGGCCATCGTCTGACATTGTCGCGACGGCAAAGGAAGACGGCCACTCTAGAACTGTCTGGGGTTGCTGTCGTCCTTGCGACAGCGTTGGACGACGGCATCATTAGACCGTCGTCTTCCGAGGTCATTGCGACGGCAATGAAGACGGCGACCACTTCAGAGAGTTTTGGAGTGGTCGTCGTCCTCCGTCATTGCGAGGGGGGGATGAAGCACACTCGAGCGTCGTGACAAAGAGTGCGACGGCAGCTCCAGACAGTTATTTATCTAGAGTGGTTGTCGTCCTCCGTTGTCGCGATGGGGGGACGAAGCACGCTTGAGCGTCGCGATGACGAGTGCGACGGCAGCTCTAGACAGTTATTTAACTCTCCCATTTTCTCCAAACTCTCACATTCTTCTCCAAACTCTTTCATTCTTCTCCAAATACTTCAATCTTCATCAATATAAAGTTATCTTCGACTAAATCTTGCATTCACGTCGTACATAAGTAAGTTTTGTTACATTACTTTCATTTATTTAGACTATATATATGTCTCATCTTGCAATTGAAGTTTTGTATGAAATTGAATAGTATGTTATGTTTATACAATTTGTTGATAGATTTGTTGTGCAAAATGTTTAGATTTGTTAGTTAATTTATATGTTTAGACTTGGAATGTTTCAATTACAACAATTTCATTAGAAATTGAATTGTATATAAGGTGTTCGATGAATTGCCCCTGTTGATAATTAGCAATATTGTGACATTTATGCTAAGTAGTATTTGTAGGTGGATAATTGGGAATCTTGTACATTTCATTTGTGCTACGTAATATTTGGATTTGAAATAATTTGATTATAACAAAACCATTACTAATTGCATTGCATATAAGGTATTCGATGAATTGCCAACGTTGATAATTTACAATGTTTTCACGTTTAGGAGTATGCATGTTCAGAATTGGAATGATTTTCTTATATGGTGCCATTACAATTTGACATGCATATAAAAAAATGGATTGTTTGATGAATTACATAAAAAATGGAATAATTGTTTTTATGCCACAGTTATGATAGATTGACGTATATGAAACATTATGTGTATGTTGGCATGTGTAGTGTAGGTGAAATGTTGATTAGTAGTGAGATTTGACAATATGTGATAAGGTTGTTATACTACAATTGAAGTTGTGATCATTTATTGTTTTGTTTTGCAAGGTAATGGCACCTAAAAGAACTCGAGATGCACCATCATCCAGCTCGGTTGATAGGAGAATCTTTGTGTCGGAGTAGGCAAAAGAAAAATATGATTCTGTTATTAAAAATCAAAGCTTCGTGCTTGAACGAGGGATAATTCGGGCGATACGACACCACGAATTATACCACCCAACTATTAATGCTTTGGACTGGTGGCAATTCACTCAAGAGCCCGACCATCCTGTGGTGAAACCTGTAGTTAGGGAGTTTTATTCTAACATAGGAAAATATCAAAATGATCGAGTTTGAGTGCAAGGTGTTGACGTATATTATGATGCAAGCATTATAAACCGGATGCTTTGAACACCTCAGAGGGAACATAGTACAAAATTCAATCAGTTATTGAACTTACACAACCCATTGGCTGAAATAGTTGGGGAGTTATGTCCAGGCCGAGTCCAGTGGACTGACCCTTCGATGTGAAGTGCATTTCAGAGTGGTGGGTTAAGTGATGTGTCCCGTACATGGTTCTATTTTTTGGCTGCTCGAGTGCGACCTATAAATCATCATACAAGCATCACCAAGGAGTGAGCCATACTGTTATATGCTATCACGAACAATATATACTTCAATGTTGGAAGCGAAATTAGCGATGGTATATTCAGGTGCTCGAAGATGTCGAGAGAGGCAATGTGGCACCTCTACCTCATCACTGAATTATGCAGGGATCCTGGAATAGCTATTGACTCCACGGAGGAGACACTTTCTACACAGAATAAGATTATTTATGATCTCCCCCTAGATGCGCCAATAGAGCCAATGGAGGCATATGAGGAGCCCCCTCTTGTTCAGCAACCTCCCCCACAATGTCATGGTATCTGAGGTATGGAACAATTACTTATAAGTTTATCAGATTATATGAATACGATGGTCGGGCTAATGAGACAGGAAAGAGAGCATAGGACGCAACATGATGAGCGCATAGGACGGCTCAAGGCTCAGTTAGCTGCGCTAACTGCTCGTCAGGATCATTATTACCAATAGACTCATCAATATTGGGACTATGCCACAGCACTAGACGAGGTCATCTACGACTACTAGCGCATGATGGCCACTCACAGTGCGGCAGGACCTATGCCAGCATGGCCTTATCTATACAGACCTGTCCCATATCCCGTACCCAAGCAGCCGCATTTTCCTGAGGATATAGGCCTATCAACGTCTATAGACCACGCACCGTCAGGAGATGAAGGTGGTTATTAGTGCAGCGTTTTAAGTTCAACTTATGTATGTTGAACGACATGATATTTATAATGATTTTTTTTCTTTAGTTGTTCTGTTTATGAATATTTGGAATGTATTTTGATATTTAACCTATAATTTGTAACAAAATTATGGCGACAAGCCTTGTGAATGCCCCAAATATCTAAATTTAAAATTATGTTTACATATACAACAATCACAGGATTTGAATTCTCAGTAAGAATAATTACACATCACATTCTTATCTAAAATCATCAGATTTATCATCACTAGGTGTCTGTTAAGGTATCTCTAAAACTAGCAATTGACTTATTACTATAAATATCGGCCTCCATATCCTTGTGTGAATCTACATGCAGTCCAATACCAGAAGGGTCATGCAAAAGAGGAATATCTAATTGTGTTGACCACACATTCTACATGAATTCATTGTCAGGTTGAAAACGGATATCACTCCACTTCATTTCCACAGTGCTTCTAACCTTGGTTTTGCACGCAGCAATCCAATAAACTCTGTTTCTTTATGAACCCCGGTATCCTACATAATATACTTAAGTAGCTTGTTGAACAAACACAAATGGTTGATCTGTTTTACAGATACGTGATAAGTTAACATCAATTATGCCATACTTAGGATGTATTTTTTGCTCTGTTATAGGGTTAATCCATCGAAACTTGAATAGTGTAACATACATATTTGGCAAGTTACAGTATTAAAACTCCAATTTTTCCTCCAATAGTCTATTAAAATCATACTCTGTGTCATTGTAGCAGGATGATCGTACGCAAACCCCATAGTTCATTGTTGATTTATCTTGGGCGTGGTTAATTGTGTGGAACCTAAATCCATTTACCATGTATTCTGAATACAATGTGACTCGATTTTTTGGACCATAGGCTAAGCTCCTCATTAACGGATCGCTTATGCCGCTACTTGGATTCAGGATCTGTTACATAAACGAAAAATCTAACAATGATATATGCTATATAATGATTAAACTCAATATTAGTGTAAGTATGCTTACATATGTTTTAAACCATGGGAGGAACTGCTCAGCTACAATCTTGTCCATGAGGAGATCAACCTCGTCATATTGGAAAACAAACAGTCTGCTTACGAAAGCCATATATTAGCTCAGTGGGAAACCATTCAAATGCAATTATATTTGTACTACACTATGCATACCTATAGATTGGTTCAACCTTTGGACAGTTTAATAAAATATATGTTTCTACTATGTGCTTCTCAGGAGTAGTGAGATAACGTGGAGGCCTACGGTGGGATAGTCGATTGGGATAATTGAATATGGAGAAGGATGCAAGTGTAGAGGGAGTAGCTCGTGGGTCATTACGGACCAATCTATTTCTTTTTGATGGAACAGTTGATTCAAAATAGTATGATGAAATGTAGCTATTTCCTCCACAACATATGCTTCACATATTGAAGTTTCAACACGTACTTTGTTCTTGACTTTCTTCTTCAGGGTTTGAAGAAACCTATTAAGAAAATTAGTAAAATCACCTTCAACTTCATCAAATAGAAATTAGATCAAGCACATTTGAACATAATTTTATGTGCAATCAAACCTTTCAAATGGATACATCCATCTATATTGCACTAGCCCATCAATTCTCGCCTTATGTGGCAAATGAAAAACCAAGTGTTCCATTGAGTGGAAAAATGATGGGGGGGCGGGGGAATTTTCTCAAGGTTGCAAAGTAAAATTGGGGCCTTATCCTTCAACTCTTATAGTTGAGTAACGTTTTGAACAGGTGAGCAAATTTGTTGGAAAAACAAACTCAATTCAATCAACGCATTTTACACAAATCTTGGCAATAGCTCTCTAAATGCAATGAGAAGTAGGCGCTCCATAAACACATGCGCATCATGAGTCTTCATACCATGTAATTTCAGTTCCATCATGTTAACGCGCCGACTGATGTTCGAAGCATACCCATATGGAAATCTTAATTGCATAAGCCACTGACATATCATACGTTTCTGATCTCGACTAAGGGTGTATGCTTCCTTGGGCTAAGGCCCACCACTTTCTGGTGGAACTGCAATCTCTGGCTGATCACAACTTTTACTCATGTCCTTTCGATCATTCAAGGTATCTTTTATCTTTCCTTTAGTATCCATAACTATGTTGAGCACATTCTTCTCGATATGCATGACATCAAGATTGTGCCGTAACATATTATCCTTCCAATAAGGTAAATCCCACAATATGCTTCTCTTTGTCCATTTATGTTCACTACCATAACCAGCCACCATTGTTATTAGGTCATCAATGACCCGAGGGAGGCCATATACCCAATCTCATATAAATCCACTTGACATAATAGGAGGTGGGGTGCGATACTCTACACGTCCTTTTCTAAAATTTTTCTTTTTCCTCCTATAAGGGTGATCAGGGTAAAGAAATCGGCGGTGACAATCAAAATAACTTGGCTTCTTACTATAGAGAAGATAAGTTGCCTTAGTATATTCCATACACAATAGACAGGCCATCAACCTAGCACAACTCCACCCAAAAATCATAGAGTACATAGGCAACTCATGAATTGTCTACAATAAAACAACCCTCATATTGAAGGTACTATGCCGTGATGCATCATATGTTGGAACTCCTTCATGCCACAATATGAGTAGTTCATCGATCAAAGGTTATAGGTAAACGTCAATAAGTCTTTTAAGATTTGATGGACCAGGAATCACTAAAAATAGAAAAATGTATGTGTTCTTCATATACAAACCTGGTGGAAGATTATATGGTGTCACAATGATGGGCCAAGATGAATATATCTTGCCATACGATCCATGCGGTGTAAATCCATCTGTACATAAACAAAGCCTTACATTGTGTGGCTCAACAGTAAATTTAAGATGCCTTTCATTAAAACTTTTCTATGCTGTCCCATCTAATGGGTGACACATAGTTCCCTCATCAGTTGTAGATGCTGCATGCCAAATCATCTGGTCTGTTGTCACATCTGATGCATACAATCTCTGCAAATGGGGAGTCAAAGGTAAATAATGTAGGCGAGCACTTATTTCTATGGTTTTGGGTGCCAGACCGGACCTTGTATCTAGGTGCACCACAAAATTTGTAGTTATGAAGGTTACTATCAGATTTCCAAAATAACATGTAACCAGCCAGACAACAATCTATCTTCAGCACAAGAAGTCCCAAATTGCTTATAAGTTGTTTTGTACTATAATAGTTTGCTAACATTCTATGATCACGAGGTAGGACCTCATCAAACAAACTATATATATTATCAAAACAACTTTCTGACATGCCATGGTCTACTTTTATACTAACCATTCTTGCCACAGCCGAAAATTGAAAAGAATTTTCACATCCCTCGTACAATAGTTCATCAGCAGCATGTAACACATTCAAGAATTTATTTGTTAGCCATGAACATCACCTGCTTCAACATGCTTTATGCCATCAACTCTGTCATCACCACCATATATTTAATTTGAACCGCTACCACTTGCTTCCCAAGCATATGAGGCGCCATGTTGCATTTGTGCATTGTTCAACATCCTCTGCTCCCATGAAATCCTTTGATGATTGCCTTCGCCTAGGTTGTATTCATTCACCGTGATAGTTGGCTCAACTAGATCGTTGTTATTTAAGCACTCATTTTCACCATGACTAGTCCAATTGAAATGATTCTTCACGGAGCCCTTTTTGAGCAAATGTAATTTCACTTCTTTAGGCTCCAAGAACCTACTGTTTTTGCATCGACAACAAGGGCACCTAATTCTAGAACCATCCATATAACTTTGTTGTTGTTCTTGCCCATTCAACAAAATCATTCACACTATTGACAAACTCCTTAACCAAGCCTCGACGTTCATGGAGGTTTTTGCTGTACATCTACGCCCTAATATCTCTTAACATTGTACACAATAAATTTAAATACAAATAAAAGTTTAAATTAGAAGTTTAAACACAAATAAACACATCGTCCCTTAATATCTCTTAACATTGTATATTCATAGCCGTAATATTTCTTAACAACATAACAAAGGGAAAAATCTTCTCTACAAGATTCTCATCATCTAATTAAAAGAGTACAAAACACAATTATAGTCTCACCTCACTACTGCATATCCATACACAAGTTAATGGGATATTCACGATAAACTAAATCACAAAAGTATTAAAATCTACACAAATAATAACATTAATCATATATGTCAAAAATTGGCGGTTTATTAGCAAAGATACCTCTAAAATTAGCAAATTACCTTGGACAATCTTTGAAAAAGCCTTGACTACCGTTTGAGAATGGCTTGAAGGTGTTTTAGAGTGGAAAACTGCGTAAATGGCATCTGGTGAGCCCTAAGGGTATTATATATATTTATAATATTGGAACGGATTTGGAATGGTAATAAATGCCATTCCAAATTTGAAATTTGGAACGACAATACAAAGCCATTCCAAACTCCTGATTCAGATTTGGAACGGCAGTAAAAAAGCCGTTCCAAATTTTCAAGTTGGAACGACTTTTTATTGGCATTTCAAATTTCAAATTTGAAACGGATTTGGAACAGCAATAAATGTCATTCCAAATTTGAAATTCAGGGTTTGGAACGGCTTTGTATTGCCGTTCCAAATTCCATCCATATTTTAGAACGGGTATATCAAGCCGTTCCACAATTGGAATGATACAAGAGAAATCGTTCCAATTTTGGAACTATTTTGGAACGGTTAACCAAAAGCAATTCCTAATTTTGAAACAACAACAAATACCATTCCAAATTTGGAACGGGATTTACAAGGCCGTTCCAATTTTGAAATGGGTTATAATGCCATTCCAGTTTGGAATGGACTTGGAACAGTTAAAAAGACCGTTCCAATTTGGAACGGTGTTATTGTATAATATCATTTATGTTCCAAATTCATTCCAAAATTATGCCAGATAGGCACGATCTTTTGGAATGACTGAAAAGCCGTTCCAATTTAATAGATTTCTAGTAGTGATATCAGCATATAATAAAGATAATGGTATTTTTATTTAGCAAATTTTATCTTAAAATGTAAAAGGCTTATAAATTTTACAACTTTCTAATGTATTTAAACTGAATGATATTGTTAATATGTAGTTAAACAAAAGCTAAATATACTAGAACTCGTACGTTTAATGTATTTTATTTTGTCAAATTTTGATTTAGTCATATAGAATTAAGTTAGATACTTTGCCATCTACTGGCATGAGCTTGACTGTATGGCTTTGCTATGAGGGCTCCATGAAGCATCTTGTAAAAAGTGGCTCCAACAGTTTCTTTGGAATCTATATTTAAGTGGCGAAAACAATGTTATCTTTTTAGCATTAATATTTGGTTTTTGTTTTGTGTATTTTTGTGTGTGTATAATTAATGGTTCGGTGTTGAATACAAATAATGAGCGCATTTGGAAAATATTTAGGTGTGTCCTTGTATAACTAAGTGGAAAATTATTATTTATTTAAATAGTGGATGTTTGGAAGTTATTTTTGGGTATGTATTTCAACCAAAAAAGAGTGCTAACTTCCAAACAATGCATCATGGCCTTAAGGTTAACTCACCGTGTAAGTTGATTTATGAATTAAGGATTAGTTTACCATGTAAGTTGGTATATAAATTTTGTTGTGAAAAGACATTGAGAAAGGTGCCGCAGCTTCCTTTTCCCGCTTTTGAGTGATTAAGACGAATTTTTAAAAGAAAAAAAAGAAAAGAGGACACTAATAAATTTTTTACGTGGAAAATCCTTCAAAGTGAAGGGAAAAACCTTGGAACCTTTTTGGTTCAGAAAACTTTCAATATATCAAGTAGGATTATAAGAAGTACTCAAATATTCTCACACAAAGGTGCAAACAACAATTTTTTTTTTCTCATACAAGCTTAAGAAGATGACTTAAGCTTGTCTCTCACAACTCCCTTGTGGATTTCTCTTGTTTTGTTATTATTCTCAAACTTCTTCCTTTATATATGGGGTTGGATGGTGCATTTCAACTTCTCTTCTAATTGTCGGATAATTTCCAAAGTCATTCTTCATTTTCCATAAGACCTTTATGCTTCCCAATGAGACTTTTACACTTCTCCATGAGACTTTTATGCTCTTCGAAGGGACTTTTACATTTCTCAATAAGGCTTTCAATGTATTATTGATTTATTGGGAATCCTCACAAGGAGAAACCTAACAAACCTCATCCTTTCCGACTTAATTGTGGGATTCTTTCATATTGACGCCTTTGCAACAATCTTCAAACTTCTTTGTTGAGAACACTTTGGTGAACATATTTGACCAATTATCATAAGTATAGATTTTATCAAGTTGTAGTTGTCTCAATTAAAGAATATCTCTTATCCAACAATATTGAACATCAATATGTTTTGAGCACCAATTAAATGCTAGATTTTTTTGTCAAATTAATAGCACTTTAACTATCACAAATGTATAACATAAGCTTCTTGTTTTTGGCCCAATTCCAACAAAATTTTCATCCAAAGCATTTCCCTACAATTCTCAATAGTTGCAATATATTCCACCTCAATAGTTGACATAGCAACAATCTTCTGTAGTTTTGATTGCCATGAGATAGCTCCCCCTGCAAATGTAGCCCAATATCTAGAGGTTGATCTCCTAGAATTAATATTTCTAGCTAAATCTGCATCTCTATAACCTTTTAACTTAAGTTTTCCTTTACTAAAACATGAACATCGCTTGGTTGTCCCTCTAAGTTATCGAAAAATCCATTTTACTATTGACTAGTGTCCTTTTCCAAGATTTGACATAAATCTACTAACAACACCAATGGCATG
Source organism: Avicennia marina (assembly GCA_019155195.1). NCBI lineage: Eukaryota > Viridiplantae > Streptophyta > Magnoliopsida > Lamiales > Acanthaceae > Avicennia > Avicennia marina. Next base: position 8,462,509 of record CM032764.1, read on the forward strand.
AGCAATGTCTAGTTGAGTACAAATCATGGCATACATAAGGCTACCCACCGTAGAAGAATATGGGAATCTTTCAATTCCTCTATACTTGGCTTTAACTTAAAATGTGCAACTAGAGGAGTACTTGTAGGCTTTACCTCATGCATGTTGAATCTTTCAAGGACTTTTCCAAAATATTGCTCTTAAGATAACCATAATAGCTTCTTTGATCTGTCTGAGAGAATCTTCATCCCAAGGATATGTTTTGTTGATCCCAAATCCTTCATGACAAATGTTTTGCTTAAAGCTTATTTTAAGCCAACAATCTTCTTACGATCATGTGTCATCAACGTAAAGCAAGAGTATAATGAAATCAACTTGAGCATATGTCTTCACAAAAACACAATGATGAGCAAGAGTTTTCTTAAAATTATATTGACTCATAAATGAATCAAACCTTTTATACCATTGTCTTGATGTTTGCTTTAGCCCATAAACACTCTTCTTCAACATGCACATGAGCTTCTCCTTTCCTAGAATGTGAAATCCTTCAGGTCGTTCTGTATGTTTCTTCTTTAAGATCACCAAGTATGAATGCTGTTTTGACATCAAGTTGTTCAATTTCCATATCTAAGTTGGCTGCTAGACCATGCACAAGTCAGATTGATGACATTTTCACCATTGGAGGGAATATTTCATCAAAATCAATACCCTTCTCTTGACCAAATATTTTCACCACTATTTTGGCATTATACCTTGGTCTTAGGTTTTTCTTCTCTCTTTTTAGCCTATATACCCATTTGTTCAACAAGGCTATTTTCCCTTCAAGTAACTCCACTAACTCATAAGAGTGATTCTCATGTAAGGAATCCATTTCTTCTTGCATGGCTCTTATCCACACTATGTTGTGGTCATTAGCTATAGCCTTCTTATAATTTTCAAGCTCCCCCTTATTAGTGATAGTCACATAATCTTTTGAAGGGTATTTGGTTGAAGGTATTCTTTCTCAGGTAGATTACCTCAATTGAAGTTTAGCTGAAAGTTCAAACTTAGTAAGCTTAATCTCTTCTTTGTGTTGTTCATTTTTTCCAGTTGAAGAAAATTCATTATTTTTTGGAGAAATTTCTCTCACATTGTGTATGACCAACTCTGAGTCATTGATGATCCTGGCTTTAAGCTTTAGAGGCTTTGTGATATCTTCGATTATTTGGTCTTCAAAGAACACATCTCTACTTCTAACAATTTTCTTGTTGATAGGATCCTAAAACTGATATCTAAATTCATCTCTTGGTGAGCCAAGATAAATATACTCCTTTAACTTTGCATCAAGTTTAGCTCTCTCATCCTTTAGAATGAGGATGAATGCTCAGAAACCAAAGGTCTTTAAATGATGTAGGAAAAAAAATGATTTAAGAACACTTCTTTTCAGACTAAACGTCATTTGGAATATCTCCATCTAAAGGAATTGATAGTGAGAGCTTGATGATGTCAATTGCAGTTTTTAAAGCTTTACCCTAAAAAGATTTAGGTAACTTGGAATGGGATAACATGCATCAAACCCTTTCTACATTGGTCCAGTTCATTCTTTTAGCTATATCATTCAACTATGGTGGCTTATGTGGTGTCTTCTCAAGTCTAATACCATGAGCTTTGCAAAATTCATCAAAGGGACCTTGATACTTTCCACCATTATTATCACGAACACACTTCAATTTTTGATTTGTCTCTCATTCCACGTTGTCATGGAACTCTTTGAAAGCATCAAGCACTTGGTCCTTTATTTGCAACAAAAATACCTAAACTTTTCTCAAAAACTCATAAATAAAAGTGACTAAATAAAACGCACCTCTAAGTGATTTTTCAGCCATAGAACAAACATCAATATGAACCAAATCAAGAATATGCTTTCTTCAAGTGGGAAGAGGAGATCTTTGAAATGATACTCTGTGTTGCTAGCTAATCAAACAACGATTGCTAGGATCAAGAGGTTTACCTTTGAAATTAGGAAGATGTTGCTTTCGAGAAAGAATCTACAATACTTTCTCATTCATATGTCCCAACCTTTTGTGCCACAATTCCAAATTTGCATCTATGTTTGCAACATTTGCTTCTTCTTTGCACAATAGTCCTAGCATAACATATAAAGAACCTTCTTTCCTCCCGTGAGCCACAACTAGATTTCCTTCAGTAAGCTTCCATTTGCCATTTTCTTGATGACTTTCAAAGCTAACTTGATCAAGCTTTCCAATTGAAATAAGATTGAGGTGCATATCTAGAACGTGCATTACATTCTTCAGTACAAGCCTACCCCCCTCATTAGTCTTCACTATTACGTTACCAATGCCGATGATCTTGCATTTTCCTTCATTTCCCATCTTAATAGTACCAAAATCTCCATCTTGATTAAGATGAGAACAAGTCTTTATTTGGAGTGACATGAATGGAAGCACCAAAATGCACAACTTAGGATTCAACATCATAGGCAAGCTTGAGATATTTAACAATCTCAAAAAGAAAAACATTTTCTTCAGTAGCAACAGCAGTGGTACTCACTTTTTCCTCTTGATTTTTTTTTTATTTGATCTAATTTAGCTTTTCCAGCCTTTTGGTCTCTCTTGAGATTTTGGCATTCAAATTTCTTATCTCCAGACTTGCCACAATATTAACAAATGATCTTGGAAAGGAATTTTGATCTTTCTCTAGACTTGTCAGAACCTCGAACCTTACTTCTTCCTTAGTTTTCAACGATGTTGGCCACTAGAATTTCTAAGACACCACGATCCTTTCTTATAGCTTCTTCGTTTAGGAGACTATCACTAATAGTGTTCACTGTCAATTTCCGATTAGGAGCTGAATTACTGAGAGTGACAACAAGAGTATCCCAGCTCTCAAGCAAAGAGCTAAGAAGAAGTAATGCTTGCAACTCATCATCGATGGTCATTTCAACCTTTGATAGTTGATTAATGAGGCCCTTAAAATTATTTAAATGCTTGATCATATTCTGCCCATCCTTATATTTCAATATTTCCAGTCGCCTCACAAGATATGCCTCATTACGTGGAGTTTTCAATTGAATCATTGATTCAAGTTTTGTCCACAACACAGCCATTCGTGTGAGCAAAAACATGCTCAAATAAACTTCGATCAATGAACTTACGAATCATAGCTGCCGCTCTTCGATTCAAGAGTACCCATTCAACATCACTCTTTTCTTCTAGCTTCAATTCAAGTGGTCCTTCGTCATTGGCTTCCAATAGGAATAATTTTTTGCCATTAATTGGAATATGTCATCATGATGACTAATGAGATCCCCCATCCTATATCACTCAAGAAAAAAAAAAAAAAAAAACTCTCGAACCTAGCTCTGATGTTACTGTTGAGAAAAGACGTTGAGAAAGACGCGAAAGCTTCCTTTTTGCCCTTTGAGTGATTAAGATGAGCTTTTAAAAGAAAAAGAAGAAAAGGAACACCGATAAATTTTCTTATGTGGAAAACCCGTCAAAGTGAAGGGAAAAACCACGAAACCTTTTGGTTCATAGAACTTCCACTATATCAATTAGAATTTACAATAAGTACTCAAATATTCTCACACCAAGGTGGAAACAACAAATATTTTATTTCCTCTCATATAGGCTTAAGAAGATGACTCTCTTGTTGATTTCTCTTTTTGTGTTATTCTTAAGCTTCTTCCTTCATATATTTAGAGGGTTGGATGGTGCCTTTCGTCTTCTTTTCATAATTGTTGGGCCATTTTGAGGTCTTTATGCTTTCCAACGAGACTTTCACACTTCTCCACGAGGCTCTTATGCTTCCCAAATAAACTTTTACCATACATATATATACTAATAACTAAAAACCGTTAAAATAAAAATCTTATAATGCATAAGAATTCATAAATATCACCAATAATTAGTAAATAGCAATAAAAATAATTCATATAGATAATAAACATAATCACAATAAAATGTACCGCAACCCTAAAATAAATAAATAAAAAGATAAATAAAATCATTCTAAAATGAAACATGTTTTGATTCAATATTTATTTATTTGCCATTTTTCCAATTTGAGAAGATTGATTATTTGTCACTACAGTTATAAATGAAAACATAAACACTTAAGCATTTTTTGTACTTGAAATTGTAACGTTCACTGGAGTATTTTTAATTTCAATTTATAACCTTGTAAAACATTTAATATTTCTTCAATCTTGATTTTACTTTTCACTATCAACAACGCATATAAAAATATTAAAATTAAAATACTTAATATGTATTAAACTACATATTTTTTATTACTATTCTAAAACATCCTTGTTCCCTAATTTAAAAATATTATGTTAGTATTAATTTTTCATTTTAAATATTGTGTATCTTGATAGGTGGGGATGGTAAAATTATTTACATTGCTATTTATAATATTACATATTTAAATTTATTTCGAAATTGTAATTTTAAATAGTTAAATAGTGATTAAAATTGCTTCTTAATTCTTCTTTATTTTAATTTCGTAAACGATATTATAGAAGATAATTAAGTAACATTGAATTACCTGCTTTTTAATTTGGCTATAAATATTTGCAACCAATTAAAACAGGAAATGAAAGTTGGACAAAGAAATTCTTTCCAAACATTACTTTTTTAATCGACTAATTCATTACACATATGACATAAATTTATGAGTGTAATAGATAAATAGAAAGGATAATGGAAGAAGAGACTTGAAGTCCCACTAACAAGCTTAAATATTACTGTGTCGTACATTAAAAATTACACCTCACTGCACAGACATATGTATTATACAAGCCATGTGCATATCGTCTTGCAATGTTTTCAAAACTGGCTCAAACGGGCGGTTGGACCGGTTCAGCTAGCAACTGACCAGTTTTTCAATCTTCTCAGACTCAACAATTCAGTCATAATTTAAATTGACGTAAACTAGTCAAACTCGATTAAAATTGGGTTGAATCCGTCAATCTATTAAAAAAAAAAAAAAAACTGGTTTTTTACAAATTTTATTGATAAAAATTTTAAAAAATAGAAATTGACTTTTTAAATAAATAAAAATGAATAAAATATTTTTATGTCTTCTTATAATTTCATTTTTATCTCCAAAATAATTTATTATTAAATAACAATTTCACTAACTATTTTTTTTACTTGTACTTATTTTATAATTTTTGTCTATATATTTTTCTAATTAAGTTATTGAAAAAATAAACATAGTACCTTGAAATTAAATTTTTTTATTGTTTTCATTTTCCAAAACTCAATTTTCGATATTTATGTTTTGCTTTGAATTTAGTTTAATTTCGTATATATTTTTATAATATTTTATATTTATCGAATTATTAATTTTTTTATTACATATAAAATTCATCATTCAATAAATTAATTGATAGACATAATTAATTTTATAATATTATTTTAATACCATTATACGTGTATAAATAATATTATATATAGTTTAAAATATTCAATTTTTTAAGATTGATTGAATTAATTGGATCAGTGACGAAATTAATTCTCTAATCCAACGGTGGACGGTTTTGAAAGCATTCCTGTCTTGATCGTGCGGTTTCTCAACGCCATGTTCACTAAGTCGGACAAAGGTGCATGGCGGTCGGCACGACACTGACTTAATTGTCACGTGAGTCTTTTGGACTCTGAAATCAGATAAGACACGATTGTTCGGCTATACAACAGTCACTCTCATTCAATATCTTGAAAAGTTTAAATCCATAATCTTTAGCAGCAACTTTGTATATATAAATATATACACGTGTGTATATATCATTAAAGTATAAGTGATAAGGGACGTTCTTTCAAATTTTATGTTGGTCTAATATTCTGCTAGTATTTTTAAGAATAGTTTGGTAAATGAAAACCAATGCGACCTCACAAAATACAAGGACTGAAATGCCCTTCGTATTTATTCAATTTTTTCTTCGTTTCTCTTAATTCTCATTTTTCTCCAAACTTTCACTTAATATGACCTTTTATACTCTTCACCTTCAACTTTACCTTGTCACTAGTAAACCCTGGGGAACTTTATGCATGTCTATATTTATTTATATATTATAAATTATTATATTTTAAATGATAAAAATTAATTAAATTTAAAGTATAAAGAATATCTAAAATAGTATGGAGAGATCAAAAGAATTTGGAAAGGGAGAAATAGGAGAGAAAAACAAATAAAAATAATAAATTAAAAAAATTATAAAAACGGTAGACAGCTAAAAAAAAATTATGAATAATTATGTAATTTTACTATGTGCAACCAAGAAGCTTACTTTTACTATAATATAGTATCCATATAGTCTAAAAGTATAAATATTATTTTAAAATAAGAAAATAAAGAAAGATAAGAAAACTTTGAAAAGAATGGAAATTTGATAGAATAAATACATAAAAGCAATAAGTTAAGAGGAAATAGGAAAAGGAAAGGAGAACAATAGCAAAATTAGTTAAGGATAGTTGAGTATTTTTGCAGTATGCAAGTAAAAAGCCTAATCTGTGTTATATAAAAAAGCATTTGTGATGTAATGAAAGAGGAATAGAATGGACATTCCTAATTTCATTTTTATGGTAAAAAATTGAATAGGAATTACCCTTTTATTAAGAGTCATCATTCCAAAAATCACGAGATCAGTGGTTCTTTCGACCGTCACATATTTCCAATCTATTAAAAATAATCATTCTTTCATTTTGTCATGTTTTTCTACTAAATTTAATAAAATATGACATAACTTATTGGTAAGATTTTAAACTTGTTACCGTATAATAAAAAAAATTATATCTTAATCTATTAAAATAATTTTATTAATTTTTATATTTATAAAGTATATGTTTTTATATATATTAATAAATATAATATACTATAATTATTATTAAATAAATTAAATGTTAAAAATATCTCATGTAAAAATATGATATTGTATCAATTACACAAGTGCACATGAAAGTAGGCATACACATGTTTTACCAATATCATATAACTTATTTAAATTTAGGCATCCACGCACACAAACATTCGTACACAGCAACATATAATTGAAAAAAAATTTATTAAATTAAATTTTATCAACAATATAAATATTTTCAAATGTAGTCTACGTTGGTATAGTTAACAAATAAATATAATATTATGTGTGTGTGCATATATATATATATATATATATATATATATATTATCATAACCGTTTAGTATATTATTTATAAAGGTAGTTAATATAATTATATCAATTGATTATTTACTTGTATAATAAATATCAATATAAAGTTAAAAATAGAAACTATATAAAATATTTATTTTACAATAAACAAGTTAATATCAATTCTACATGTCCACTCAAGTATCTATTATGCATATAAATAGGTAATTTTTGTACACAATATAAACATGGTAAAATGGTGTTGAATCAGTATTAGATATTAATAATATGTAAATATATATATATATGTATATATATTAATATATAAAATCATTCAACAAAAAATATAATAAACAATTTAATAGTTTGAAATAATTTTTCCTTGTTTAAAATTATTCATTTTTAATTCTCACTATTTATATTTAATTATTATTTATAAAAAATAATAATAAAATGACAATTTCACTCATTTCTTATTCCAAATACTATTCTTTATGCATATCAAGCATGTGATATGTTACAAGATCTCATTCATTTCCCAATTTCATTCCATATTTAAAATTGTCGCATTCTCATTTTATTCTATTCTTATATTCTAATCATGCCGCAAAGTAATTAACATAGTTGGCCTAAATTTAATTTACAATAATGGCCTGTTATCGTCACCATTTTTCTTATATTATGTTCTTCCCTTTAACATATTTATGTTTCTAGGTCTTTGTTTTTAAATTTTTAGCTTTACTTTTTCCTTTCCATCTCTCTTCTAGGTTTTTTTTAACATGTAATACATTTTAATTTTTATATTATTTTATTACTAGCATGTTGTATATAATAAAATTATGTAACTTATAAATAATTATATCATGCACACACATAGGTTGTACCTATTTCACTAGTTTACATAATAATATAAGCATTGATATATAAAAGGTAAAGATATATTAATAATTACATTTCAACGTATTTAGCCTTTTTAATTAAGAGTAATAATGTAAATTTACCAATAAGGAATAATTTTTTGATTTAGAACATGCTACCAAATTAATCCCTAACTTTTAATAATATAGTCCTTTATATCTATTTCTTCTCCCACTATCACATCCTAACTTTTTTGTAATATATCTTAACACCTTTTTCCCATCAAATTTAATTTATTATATTTTCTTCTTTCAATTTTTTTTATTTTTGTATTTTAATTTATTTTATCCTTTTCATTTATCTTTTTAATTTTTATTTATTTATCTTCTATATTTTAATGCATGTTTCTTTTTTCCCTCCTTCATTTGTTCTCTAACATTTTTTTGAAGCTTTTCTTTATTCTCTCTATCTGTTTTAACGCCTTTTTGTTATTTCATTTTTATATGATTTGTATAGGTTATTAATTATAAATTTTTTCTTGAGTTTGATATAAAATTTTAATGAAACAATAAAAATAAATTACCCTAATCAATATAAAATATATTTTAGTCACGATTCATATATCTATCTTTGTAATAACAATTTATACACTTATACCAGGTTGTTTCTGTATTCTACAAAATCAATAACAACAGAAACTAGTAAAAATTGCATACTCTTTATTAAAAAATTAATTACCATTATAAGTTATAATAAAAATAAAATTATTTTATATTTTTATAAAATTTTTATAATAAAAATAAAATCATTAATAAATTGAAACTATACTTAAAATTTTTTAAGTGAAATAGAGAAAAGAATTAAGAGGTAAGAGTATACAAGAGGAAAAGTTCAATTATACTTGACAGAAGAGAAAAAATTTAAAGAAATAATATTATTGAAAGAAAAGAAAAAATAAAATATATAAGAATAATAAATAATTTAACATTGAATAATAAAAGTTAGTTATAGGCCCCTCATACATAACAATATAGTTAGATGACATACATATTTCCAGATAATACAAATTGAACGTAATAGGCGTAAATTCATAACGTGCAATCTAAGTAGCCTCATGCTCGTTTGACTTGTGACTAGAGATACCCTTGATGCATAAGCATAATTATATGGATAAATTAATAATATTTTTACATAAAAATTTTACATCATTTAGAAGTGAGAGAAAATAAAAATGTGAAAAACATAAATAAAATATACTAAATTTTAAAGAGATGTAGCATCCGGATACTTTTGCAGAAAAAAAAAAAAAAAACAGGATGTTGTATAATTATTCATGCAATAATTTATTTAAATATTTGATTGCTTATTTTAGTGTGGAATCAATTTGGAAGAAGAATTTACCCTTATAAGCTCAAGTCAAACATTACCAAAATGAGGAGATGGTGGAGAACCATTAAAATGCATAGGGGAGCTTAAATTGGAAGTTTTGGGATTGGTTTGGCATGGAAAATTTCAGGAAAATTGTTACCATAGAAGGAGTCAACCTTACCTACAGGTGCTAGAAAAATTCTAAGCATTAATATTTAGGGTTGCAGAAAAATATAAAACCTCCCCTCCCCAAAGCCTAAGGCTGGCCAAAGAGAGAGGAGAAAACTTCAACTCCAAGAATTTGAAGAATTTAAACTAATTTTCTTGTTCAAATCTTGCAAGTTTAGTATGGGTTCATAGAAAATTTATGTTCGCATCTTATAGACACGTGAAATATGGATTTTATAGACTTGTACATGGTCAATTTAATAAACATGTAGATAGAATTATGTTGGCATGTGTTACATGTAAAATCTATGGCATATAGCATGGTATAGAAAAATAGACATTTACTCGTAAACTCCCTCGAATTTCAGTCAACTTGTGAAGTTATGAATTTTCATGTTAAGAATTATGAAAGGGGCTCCCCAAACCTATAGAGAATATGTAATAATTGAACAAGATGCCTAAAGCTGTGTAGAAGAAGAAAAATGGGCCAAACAGGCCCTTACGCACAGGATGACTGCGCTCTACAATTGCACTCCACAATCGCAAGGCCCCTCTCGTGCTTGTGACATGTCACCCCGTGATGTAGGTTGGACTATAAGCTCGTCCAGTGTGCCCACAGACAAATTTGCAATCGTGAAGTTTGGAATTGTGATTGTACGGTACCCTCTTGCGGTTGTGAGCCCCAATCATGGGCACATCTAGAACGCAACGTAGTTGATAGCGTGGTTACAAAATTCCCTTGACAGTCACAAATGCCTCGGAACGCAATTGTGAGCACGAATATAGTGCTGTCCAGTACATGTTGCGGTTTTTTTCACAGGTACAGATCACTTTTTCACGGTCGCTAGTAACATTTTTGCAGTTTTGAGACCTAGAAAACACATAGAACATATTTATGCATAATTAATATCCAAATTCACCACTTTAAATACCAAAACACATAATAATGCCTAGGTGGGATACTTGCAAGATATAGGAAACCCCCAATACGTAAACTAAGGATAGGAAAACCCTATTGATAGGTCAATTGTGATCTTAAATTGACAACGATTGGTGCAAACAATGTAGGAAAGGATCATCTCATAGTCCAAATGCTAGGTTTCATTCAAAAGTATGTAGGAATTGAATTACTGTTAAATTGGGATTACGTTGATAATTATTCTAATTGAACAGGGAATTAGGAAACCGGAACTAGTGAACCACAAGGACAAGTGAACTGACACCAAATAGGTGAGTCTATAATGCACAATCTTTATAGCTGCCCTTTCAATAAATTGATTTTCCTACAAATTACATTTTCAAGCCGAACTTTTTAAACTATGTTTTCTAACGAAGTTTTCTTGCTAAATGTTATTTTCATTCCTGCAACGAAAGTACATCGCATGTTTTAAATTCTAATACCATATTACGTCTCTGCTTTATCCAACTTTCTCTTCAGTATGGTGTTGTGCTGATGCACCGCAATGTTCACTTCCCTTAACTCCTTAACCTTAGCTTCTAGCTTGGCACATTGTTGTAAAGTCTCCAATAACTCCATAGCAATGGTGCCTACTTAGGTCAAAGGCATGAGAAGGCGCTCCTTATCTCTTTGTTACAAACTATCCTTCTCCTTAGGTGTACGGTCTCCTAAGCCGCCGCTTCCATCCATTTCCAATGTCAAGTCACAACATCTTAGGCAAAGTAAGATCAAGTATAGCACGTATATATGCATGGTGTACACTATTAGTTTCCTAAGTTCTCGTAGTGTGATCCCTATGATCCAATTTAAGTTACTCATTTTAGGTTATTATTATTAAAACCTAGGTTTTAATATCACTCCTATCATGTTTCAAACTTGAGACTATGACACGACAGTATTCATAAACCCATTTAGTGAATACCAAAGCTAAACATGGATAGAATGACTAAACCAATAAAAAAGTTCGCTAGGAACTAAAATCTAAATCTCAAGCAACGTAAAGTAAAGAGAAGCTCCTCCTCTCATACTATCATCCCTAGGATTCCTCTTGTTCTCTTATCTCCTTTGCAAAAGCGTCACTAGTGGTAATGAGCAAGGAATTGTCTAGTAAATGACAATACTTACTTGTTTACTTTTCAAAAATAGATGCGAGTAATAAACAATTTTAAATAATTCATACTTAAGTGAAAGAGCATTTTCCTGAAAGTACAAAATAATCAAGCGTTCATGTAACATGTGGAAAATAGTACAATCATGAAACATTTGTTTCCATTTCTCGTTTATTGGCCAACTCATTATCATGTCCATTATGCATGTACCATTGATCAGGGCCTCAACTTATGCTCTCCTAACTGAGGAAGGGTACGTCTAATTTTAGTTGTGTGTCATGGCCCTAGGCTTTCAACCCTGCCTAGGAGGTATTTCAATCTATTGTTAATTGACTAGGAGGGCTAAGTATCAACTTCACTTACTACCAGTCCCAATTTTTTCAATTAGGCATATTCCAATCTTCATTCCAATTGGGCAAATTTCAATCTATTACCCAATGGGTAGGGTGAAACTCGTTCCTCATGCTTATTTTCATTCACATGAGTAGCACTTATAATTTATTTCGTGTACTCATATTCTAATATACTATTTTAAATACACTTGCTTTGAAAACATTTATAACTTGATTTGAAAATGTGTATAAACATTCATCCATAGAAGTAAATGGATTCAAAAGACAATTGTAAAATTAGTTCCAAAAGTAGTTGTAAAAGCCTAATAAGGTGTTATCACTTACACTTACTCAACCTAACAGGTTCTCAGTTTCCTTAAGTATTGTCTTTTGATCAACTATGCAATTGCATACATAATCTTATTTTAGTACTGAATGCATATAAGGATGAATGCTTGTCAATGATCAATGTGCCCTATGCCTTTGTGTTTGCTTAAGCCCGTTTTAATCATCATCTTTGTATCTTATTGCATCTTATCTAGCAGGTCTAGGCTTAATTCAATCCAAAATTCAAAAAATTTAGATTAAGTTTCTCAAATTACATAATTTGCCTGGTGTTTGAGGTCAAGTCCCATAACCATGTTACCCTCATTCACGACCGCAAAAACCACATCTGGATTTGGGGCATTCAATCGTGGAACCCACTAGAAATCCCACAGTTCTTCTTACTATTGTTGTTTCCCAATCCACAATCACGACCCAGTGGCTCGTGACCACGCCTGTGGCTGTGTTTCATTCTGGAATGTTTGCATCTATGATCGCGACTTTGCCCAATGGTCTTACAATTGCATTTCAACATAGAGTCACATCTAGCACTAGGTCATTCATTTTTCTTGTTCGAGTCCATTCCAACTATAAGACTTGATTCTGCTTGTGTTCTCCAGGTCCTTAACTATGTTTTGATGGATCAAAACTTATAGAAATCATAAACAATGTGTTTTCATGAATTTTGGAAATTTCAATGTATGTTTTTATTTGATTATTCAACTTGTCTGCATATGGTTTCCATGCATCATAGGCATAATCCCACATTCTCTACTTAATTCTCCACCAATCATCATGCTTAGGCTATTAAAATTTGATGTGTTTTGAGTGCCTACACATGTAGAATGAATGTTCTATATGTATGCATGAATATCAGACAATTCGGTGTAGAATTTACCTTGAATTCGAGCATGAAAAAAATAGAATATTCACTTCACGTTTCTGACCATCGTTACTATTCCTCAAGGCTGAAATAAGGGTTTTCAACTCTTATAACTCTCTATTTATACCTTAGGTTAATTGGTAGTTACATGGGATTAAGATTCTTAGCAAGTTGCATCCTTAAAAATAATACCTTTTTTTTTTCTAATTTCTGCCCCTTTTTCAGCCGAATTTCCATGTATTTTTAGGCCTTATGTCTTGCTCTAAATGCTTGGTAATTAATCCCCTTGACTCAATAATTCCTTCAGCCAAATTTTGTCACTAAAAAATATAAATTTTCCGTCTTAGGCTTCCTTAATTAATTTCTAATAATTCTATTGAAAATACCACAATATTTGGGTCAAGTCTCAGAAAAACCAAGCCAACAACCTATTCTTGGGTGAAAGATACTAGAGCAACAGAACACATAATTTGTGATTCAAGTATCTTTACATTAGTGATAGAAAAGATCTCGAAACCAATTAGACTTCCTAATGGGTTCACATAAACTTTTCACTTACATAGGAAAGACTATTACCTTGCATGATGTTCTATATAAGCCTTCATTTTCAATAAACTTGCTATCTATAAGAAAGTTAACGCAATCTGTCCCATGTTGTTCTCCTTTCCCCTTTGCCTTGTGCAGAACCTTGCTTCTTGGACCTTCATTATGAAGGGTGAGGTGAAGATTGAAAACTTTTTTTGTTGTAAGCTTGTACCCTATGATGATTTGTGGCACTATCACCTTGGACATCCTTCTAGCAAAGTGTTAATTCATAGATGACCCTCTTGTATATGTGAACACTTCTAACCTAAATATAACAGCTTGTCGTGTTTGTCCACCTGCTAAAATGCATAGAAAATCATTTGATTGTAGTGATAATAGAGCATCACGTCCTTTTCAAATATTGTATCGTGATCTATGGGTTCTTTTAAATGAGATAACACATGATGGAAGTAGATTTTTTCTTATACTAGCAGATGATTACACTAGGCAACTTAGGCATATTTGCTCACAAACAAGTTAGAGACAAGAGACTTCTTAAAGTCTTTCTACAACCTAATTTTAAACCAGTTTGAAACCAAGATAAAGGTGATAAGGATTGATAATGGATCTTAGTTTTGGCTTAAGGAATTCTATCAAGATAAGTGCATAGTGCATCAAAGAAGTTGTGTTGAGACTTTTCAACAAAATGGCATAGTTGAGAGAAAATGCCAACACCTTTTAAATGTGGCTAGAGCATTAAGGTTCTAATCCAATAAACCTTTGAAATATTGGAGTGATTGCATCTTAACAGCAACCTATCTCATAAACAGAACACCAAGCACCTCTTTAAATGACAAAACACCCTATGAAATGCTATTTGGAACCAAGCAAACTTATCAGCATTTATTTGGATGTTTATGTTATGCATCAACCTTAAACTAAGGAAGAAAGAAGTTTGATCCAAAAGGGAAAAGTTTTGTGTCCTTAGGTTATCACTATGGAGTCAAGGGTACAAGTTTCCCAACTTGGGAACTAAGAATATATTTGTTTCAAGGGATATGGTCATCTATGAGAACATCTTCCCCTTCAAGCTTGATAATCATAGCATATTTTCTAATTTACCAAGTGATTCACCACCTCCCTTTGGTATTATTAATTCTTTACATCCATCTTATGATGCTAACCAACTTGATATGTTCACTCAAACATTTCCCTAACCTAAGTTTGATGAACCAAGTCCAAAAAAGGCCCGTCAAGGACTCAACAACACTGATTCTAAACTGAACCACACAGTAGAACCAAATGCACCAGCCATGGTTTCATTAGACCAACATCCACTACCTGGCTTGAGAAGGTCTTGTAGAGTGTGAAGGCTACCTAAATACCTTCTGGAATATTACTATTAGCCAGCTTCCTCATCTCCACCATTCCCATTTGAGTAAGGTTGCCAAACTTCTAAAAACCATACCAAGTATCCACTTGATAGTGTCCTAACCAACCAGAGATTTTCCCCTCATCACTAGAGCTTTTTGGCTGCTATTTCTGCTCAGGAAGAACCAAAGACTTATGATGAGGCTTTAATAGATCCAGGATGGATGGGTAGAGACCATGAAAGTTGAGTTGGAGGCATTGGAAGAAAATAACACAGGATAGTAACATATTTGCCTACTGGCAAGGAGCCCATTGGTTGCAAGTTTTTCTACAGAATCAAGTATAGATCTGATGGTAGCATAGAAAGATAAAAATCTAGAGTAGTGGCAAAGGATTTCACATAAAACTAAGGGGTGGACTAGTAAGAAACTTTCTCCTTAGTGGTCAAAATGACCATTTGTTAGATGCTTACTAATAGTGGTGGCAGGAAATGGATAGAGGCTACACTAATTTGATATCAACAATGCCTTCCTACATTGGAATCTTGATGAAGAGATTTACATGAGAAACAACCAGGTTAAAATAAAGGAAGATGTGATCAGGTATGTAAATTGAATAAGAGTCTATATGGCTTAAAGTAAGCATCAAGACAATGGAATGCAACATTAACCAATGCCCTGATTGAATTTGGTTTTGAGTAATGTAAGATTGATTACAGCCTTTTCACTATGAGAAAAGATGACTCCTTCATTGCCCTATTAATGTATATTGACGATATTATAGTTGGGAGCAACTCAAAGACTAAAATCTCAAATATACAGGAGTTCTCGGACATTGTTCAAAATTAAAGATTTAAGAAGGTTGAAGTACTTCCTAAGCATAGAGGTAGCTTGGAGTGCAAGTGAAATATACATTAATCAAAGGAAATATACTTTAGACATTCTCATAGATAGCAGTCTGCTAGGGAGCAACCCAAGGAAGACTCCAATAGAATAAAACACCTAGCAGAGCAAAGATCTAGGCAAGTTGTTGGAGGATCCTTCAATATATAGAAGGTTGATTGGCAAGTTTCTATACTTGACAACTACTAGGCTTGATATCTCATATTATGCACAAACATTGAGCTAATTTATGCAAGCACCCACAGACTTGAACATGAGAGTCGCTCAAGGTACTGCACTATATCCTAGTCTAGGACAAGGGCTCCTCTTGCCATCAAAAAGTGATCTTAATCTCAAGCCTTTTGTGATATAGATTAAGGAATGTGTTGACACCTATAGATCTATTACAAGATATAACATATTCATTGGAAGGTCTTTAGTGTTATGGAAATCCAAGAAGTAGATAGTGGTATCCAGGTCATTTGTTGAGGGTGAGTACCGCGCTATGGCTGCAACATGTGGATCATTCAATTGGTTGATGTATATTCTTGCAGCACTTGATGTTGAACAACCTAAAGCAAATTTAATGTATTGTGACAATCGGGCTGCACTTCATACAGCAGCAAATCCAATCTTCCACGAAAGAAGTAAACACATTGAAATGACTTGTCATGTTGTTAGAGATCAATTCCAAGAAGGGATGATTACCATTTGTCATGTACCAATTGGAAGGTAGATTCCTGATATTATAACCAAGCCTTTGGGAATTTAGCAATTTAAGAGCCACTTGAGTAAGATAGGAATGGTAGACTACCATTCCAAATCTTGAGAGGGCCTGTTAAAGTCCACTTAGCTGTACACATTAGTTGAGCTTACACAGATGGCCATGAGCTATATTCTTATAGCTGTGATTAAGTAGATTGTTTATGGTAATTAGGAAAGGTGGTTAGTTAATAGTTAGTGTGAGTACTTTTTTTAGGGTTGGTTGATCAGAGGATAAAAGCAATCAACCCTTTGGTTGCTAAGGCAATGTAACAGTACCTGTGCTTTTGTCAAAACAATAATCAAACTTATAGGCCATTCCTCTTAAATTCAAATTCCTTTATTGCACCATACATTGATTGCAAACTTCACAACACATAGATCGTGCATGTGACTCAACTAGATATGGTGAGGGAAATGACCACATATATGTAGTTGGACTTGTGAAAGCTGATGTACCAAGCAAAAGAAAGAGGCTCTTTGCTTAGCCAATGCTTTCTCACCTCAAATGGACTCTTCTAGGCTCACTAGAGAGATCATCACTCCAGAACTCTACATGGACAAAGTTATGGTACATAGATCTCATTACTAAACTTATAAACACCAAACAAGAATTATTTTAGTTATATTAGCAATCACCTTTTACACATAATCTAATTTGTTTTTGCACAATCAGGGGATGATCAATTTGATTGAAGATTTGACTATGACATAAGTGAAGTCGTGGAAGAGTATTATAGATGAGATAGATAGTGGATTGGTGAACATCAAAATTTATCAATACCAGAGGAGCTTCTCAGGTGATGTAATATCCAAAGCATGCTTTAGGAGTAATTGTTCCAATCTTCTTGAGACTCAAAGCCTTTCAAGAAGCTACTTCCGATAAAGGTTTCCTCGTGGGACTTCTAGGAACGACGTACAAATATTTATCACATTCCCATAGAGCATACCTATCTCACAACAAATTTATGGGGAAAGTGTCACATGTATATGAAAATTCTTTATCCCCACCCCTTTTGATTAGCTTCTTCTCAAACATTTACATTGCAGACATGTCCCGATATGAAGGCATGGGCACGAGAGAAATGGGCACAAGAGAAAGAGGTTAAGACGCTGATCTTGGATGTGGTCAAGGAAAGGCATTGGAGAAAAAGGCAAAGACATTGATCTTGGACATGGTCAAGTGATGGAAAGAGACTGGATTTGAAAAGGACTTGCTGCAGATCATACTTGAAGGTACCGAAAATAGTGATGACCTGAGTATTGAAGAGACTCAAGTGCAAAAGCTCATGAAGTGCTGAGCTGGAATACTTGTTAGACGAAGGAAGTTGTTGTGCTAATGTGGACAAAAGGTTGAAATATCAATGGCAGGTTTAATAACTTTACGAATTGTACTGTTATAACTAAATGTAGATAGTAATGGTTAAGGAAGTTATTTTTTCTTTACTTTGACAGCCGTAGCTTATAGGAGTGATGTATATATATTGTTTTCTATATACTGAATGAAGACAGCTAAAAACTAAAAGAATGATTTTCACAAATCAAACTTTATTTTTCATCCTCCAACCTCATCTACAGTATAGTTTCCATACATGGAAATCGAGTATAGTTTCTAAGCTAGTATCAAAGCTTTGATCCTAGTTTTCAATCGTTGTAGGTCGATCGATTTTAGATATATGGGCATCTACCTCTATAGCTGGAAACAACGATAGAAATCAAGTTGATTCCCATCTAAACCTCATGCATCCACTCAATCCTTTTAGGATTAACAATGCTGACAATTTGAGCATTCCACTAGTTATTGATCTTCTCACTATGGAGAATTAAGTGAGCTAGTGCAGAAATATAAAACGAGCATTGAGAGTAAAGAGTAAAGAACAAGATAAGCTTTATAATTGGTCAGATTCCCAAACTTGCTAGAATCAATGATCCTCTTTTAGAAATTT
Organism: Avicennia marina; assembly: GCA_019155195.1. NCBI lineage: Eukaryota > Viridiplantae > Streptophyta > Magnoliopsida > Lamiales > Acanthaceae > Avicennia > Avicennia marina. Next base: position 8,481,126 of record CM032764.1, read on the forward strand.
GGGAGATATGTAATGATACGGTGGTTTCATGGATTTTAAATTCAATTTCTCTTTCTATCAAATCGAGCTTAGTAATTATTGATGATGTGCTTGAATTGTGGGAGGAATTGCATGAGAAAATGTCACAACATAATACTGCTAGGATCTATCAGTTAAAGGAGGAATTAATTAGTTTAAGGCAAGAAGCAGGTATGGGTTTAAGCTACTATGGTAACATGAAGGGGGTCTGGGATGAGCTGCAACTATATGATAAAATGCCACAATGCAATTGTGGTCAGTTGCGTGTGTCGATTGATAGGTATCAAAGAAATTGTGTTAAGCAATTTCTTATGAGACTCAATGATACCTATTCGCAAGCTCGAGATCAAATATTAATGATGGATCCTCTTCCACCCATGAACAAAGTATATGCTATAATACATAGCAAGAATGATGTCATGCTGTTGCTAATGATTCTAGTAGAGCAGAAGTCATGGCTAAGAGTAAGCCAAGATGCAATTGATCGATTCATCAGAGAAAATTACGAGAACATATACTTGACAAGGTACAAGACCACTAAAATTTTGGCAGAATGGTGTCTAATGTTGTTGGATTCTCACCCTGAATGGCAAGAACAATCTGCGAGGAGGTTTTTCATATTTGCAAAGGCCAAACCACAGATGCTTAAATAATTTGTCTAGATGTTGAAATGATTCGTAAAATGAAACTGGTGTATGTTTGTGTGTGTGTGTGTGTGTGTCTCTCTCTCTCTCTCTCTCTCTCTCTATATATATATATATATAAGACTAAGAGGGTGTTTTGGCTAACCTTATTTTTAAAAGCTCATAACATCATATAGTATATAAGATGTTTTTGTAACTTGTAAGCTCGTGCATTTTATTTTAAAAATAAGTTACAAAGTGTTTGATAAAACTACTTTATAAAATTTTATTGAAATTTATAGTTATAACTAATTATAATTTTTGTGCCGTAATAATAATGAAAATATTTTAAATACTATTAGTAGAATATTGTTTAAGGATATATATATATATATATGTTATTTTTAATGTATAAAATAAAACAGCTCATAATATATTTAAAAATAAATTTGAAAAAATCAAATTATTTTAAATAGCTTATAAGTTATAAGTATCTTATTTTTGAAACTTGTAAGCTCTCTTATCAAAAGAATTATACGCTATCAAACATTTTGTAACTTGTTTTGAGGAGTGTATAAGCTCATCCAAGCACCCCTAAGTTCTGATTCTGATTTGTATATATTAATGCCTTAGTGCATTCATTTTCTAGTAGACTTGGAAGGTAAGCTTTATCGTTAATTATCTTCGCCGGCAGCTGACAATGGCAATGAACGAATCGCTGCGGCTGTATCCACCGGTGTCGGTGGTATCAAGGGGGGCCTCGAAGGAAATGAAATTGGGGAACATAAATATTCCAAAAGGAGGAAATGAATGCATGGGCATTGGTGAGAACCTTGCGCACTGATCCTGAAATTTGGGGGTCTGATTCCTATCAATTCTACGTCGAGAGCTTCGCCAATGGGATCACTGGTGCGTGCAAGTTCCCCCATCTGTGCATGACATTCGAGGTCGGACCCCGGTTGTGTTTAGGGTAAAACCTGGCCATGGTGAAACTCAAGATATTAATATCGTTGATCTTGTCTAGATTCTTCATCACCCCCTCTGCAACCTATGTTCATTCTCCGGTAATTTGGTCCTCAAGCCTGGCCATGGAGTTGATATTTGCGTTAAAGAGATGTTACTGATTGTCGCAGTCATCTATGCTGCCGTGCTCTATGTTATTGCAGACTATATGCCCTTTTTTCCCAGTGTAGGAACACTGCATTATTTCGTAGTGGTGAATGAATGAACTGCAGATGTTTTGTTATATATCTTTTGTCTATGACCATCTATGTATTGTTAAATATTAATTAAGAATAACGAAATTGTATATGTATACACATACCTGTCTGATGTTACTGTCTTGATTTCCAACTACTTCTATCACTTGGCCCGCAAGGTCAATTACTAATATGGGATGTGAGAGTCTATGAGGTACCGTGTTGTCGGTCGGCTGTCCTCTAAAATGAATTAAAAACCACCAATGTCCGCATAACTAATTTTAATATGGGGTCATCGATTTGATTTGTTGGTCCATTTAAAAAAACAATTTTTTTAATTATACAATATTATATGCATATATGTATAATAAAATTATTCAGTGACTTTAGTTTATTATTATATAACAATAATTACTTCTAGGTTTAATACCTTATAATTAATAATTTAATATAAAACAAATTTACTTAAATTCCAAAGCAAAAATAAAAATAAAAATAAAAAACATTAAAAAATTTAGACTTTACTTGGATGAACTCCTTATCTATGAGATAAGGGGTTAAGTACTGTAGAGAATCATCTAAATTTTCATGCCCCCAAAATAGGGGCCATGACATAATTCTACTCACAAACAATTCAAGCGGATGCCAAAGTTAGCATGTGCCATTGCAAACTAATCTAATAATACTATCCATAATAATTCCAAAAGAAAACATCGTACATATATTATATTGTCCAAAATCTCATATACAACGGAATAAAATTAATCTAACCATTACGTTTGAAGTTGTCTAGATCTATAACATAAGATGAATGAAACTATAACATTGTAATCTAAGTCCTTGCCCACTCTTCGTTGATTATTCCTACGAGTAAATTAGTTAGAAGTGATGAGCGACAAGTCGAGACGATACCTCATATCATTTTTCTTTTTCAAAGGATGTGAGACAAATAACAGCATACTTGAATAAAATATATTTTATAGCAAGAATCGTAAATTTGGATTTACATAAACAACTTTCAGAACCTGAAAAAAATTTCACATTCGAATAGTACACAAAATTTCTACACTTGCAATCATTCCAATAGCTTGCAGTTTACGTAGTTTACATGTTTATTTCCTAGCGTGCTTATCTACATTTGTTGTGTACTTATTCCCACTTATCAAGGCCTCATTCTATAAACTTAACTAAGGAGGGTCAAAATCCCAACCAATCACTAGGTTGAGTGAGGCAGAATCTCAACCAAATCATCCAATTAAGTAGGATAGAGTCTCAACTTATATCACTTGGTTGAGTGGAGCAAAATCCCAACCTATATCACTTGGTTGAGTGGGACAGAATTAATTCATTACACTTTTATGGGCATCACATGAGAGGCTATTACGTATTTATTCCATGTATTCCGATTTCTTAAAACATTCAATTGAAAATAGTTTGTTTTACAGATACTGACATCCAATTTTTACAAAATATAATAGACATTTAGAGTTCTCAGAAATCAACAGGTCGAGCTCATACTTTTGTAAAAGAAGAAAACATTTAAGAATAATTTTAATCAAGAAATAGAAATTTTAAATGTATCACAAGACAATTTTGAAAGCAGTCACAAAAGCTAATAGGGGTAACCACTTACCTGTCACTTAATTCTGCAGCTTAACGGGTTCCTTGGCTATTGAGTTTTGATTTCCTAATCAATCACACAATTTCTCCTTTAATGCTTAATTCATATGAATCACTTGCTTTCAGACGTCTAATGCACATCCTATATGTCTTGTTTCTTGATCCGTTCAGTGTCCGATTACTATTTCAGTAGCCATTCCTATTTAAATTCTCTCAGTTACTATTTTTTGTTTAGCATTTCACTCAATTAATAACCCATGTCAGTAATACTTCATGCACATCCTACATGTTTATGTTTGTGTGAATCCTTCTAAGTATTGTTTCTTCCATTCTATTTTCCTTATACAATATGTTCATGTCTAATTTAGTCTCAAAATTGAAAAATTCAGATTAAATTCGACCAAACATGTAATTTGTTTAGTGACCACTATCCTACTTCACAATTGTGACATTCAGTTCATGATCGCGGGACCTCAGTCCACGTTCACAATGTTCAACTGCAGAACATACTACAAATTCTGTTGTTCCTCCTATGATCGCTAGGTGTCACTCCACGACCACAATGATAGGTTTCATGACCACAACTCATGACCACGAGGTGTTCTAGAATTCTCGTTATCATGGTTTGCAATTGTGTCTCACCTCCTCACAACTGAAATTGCAACAGCAACCTTAGTAGTGCACAAACCGTTGTGCAAAACATTGTTTAATCAGTTTTCTTCATCTACTTCAATCTAATTCTTAAAACTTGTTCCTACTTTTATTTTCATAGTCCCTAGCCATGTTTTTATGGAAAAAAACCACAAAAAACATATTCTACATTTATTCCAATTTTTGAAATCTCATGAATACATTTCTGTTACTCGTCTATTAGACCAATACACATTCCTACAGTTTCACATGGTATTTACTCACTTCCTATGTTTAAAACAAATGCAAACATTTAAGAACTAGTGTTTTTAATGTGCCTACATGTGAAAATTCAATAATGCTATCTACATGTATGATAACCAAGGGATTAAGTGTGATAATTACATTGTATCTACTTGTTTGAAGGCCAAGATTTTTTTTCACACCTTTCCTTCATGCTGCCACAGTTCTTCAAACTTGTGAATAGCATTTTCAACCTTTAAAACGCCCTATTTATACCTAGGTTTAATTGGAGTTGGCATGGAGTTAAAATTCCTAATATTCTAGGTCCTTAAAATTGAATACTCATTTTTTAATTTTTGGGCTATTCTCATCCGAATTTCTGGCCCATTTTTTGCTCTATTTATCATCTCCAATGCATGAAAAAATTTCCCCCTCAACTATTTTATCATATGGAGGAATTCTATTATCTAAAATTACTGAAGTTTCGTCTCATGCTTCCATACTCAATTTTTCTTATGTTCACCAGAAAATAAATGGCACTTGCCAAAATTAAATAATAATACTAAATCAATCCTAATTCCACAAAATTTCATCCAAAATATTATGCCTCTAATATCCAAAATTTAGCAAGGTTTGACTAGCCTAGTAGTGTATACATTGCCTTCCATATGTTTTTAATATTATTCCAAAAATTTGGTGTTTTATATCCTCTCCTCTTGCAAAAAGTTTTATCCTTGAAACTTGCATTCACTATTCGAAGATTGGGTGGGGGTATCAATTCTTAGTTCCATGTTCTTCCTAATGAAGCTTTTCTGGAGGCTACCTTGGCATTTCAGATTTATGCTCCAATTTCTTACATAGACATCCATCAAATAATTTAATTGAACAAGCCTAAGAACTAACGGGTAGTCAAATCCTTTATCCTAAGGAGTGGGCATCCATTCATAATCATGTTTGAATTTCCTCATCCTCTGCACTCAATTTCAAGCTCTTGACTTTTCTCTCTCTCTTTTTTTTTAGGAATAGGGCAAGGCTTTGCCACACTTCCCTGCGCTACCCTAATTTTCTACCTTCACACTCCTCATTCCAACGTTATATTTTGCCTAGTGTGGCCACTCTAAAAGATTGCTCAAATTTTCCGACTTATTTTCTAATTGTCTAGCAAGACTCTTTGGAATATAAGTATACGAACAAGGTATACATGTGAAATTGGTTAGTGAGAACTTTGCTTGTGACTATATTAACCTCCATCAAGATCATAGAAAACATTAGTGCATTCACATTCGACTTAGGGTTTGGCTGGTTGAGGCCATACCTGTTAGTGTTAGTGGTGGTGTTTGATCTAGTAACACCTTATGGGCACTCAGCTATTTAGTGGGCTTACTAGCTGCATCAGAAACATGCTCCGATCCTTAGTTGGTATGTCCCATGTGTCAACTATGGTAGATCTCACACTCAGTCATTAGACACAGGGTTTAACCATTCTCACCCTTATTAGCTATTTTATTTACATGGCCTAAACGGAGATTCCACCTGCTAGTTTCCAAAACTCAAACTCGATTAGGGTCTTTTCAAATTGCTCTCAGCCTCCTAATGATTAAGGCTTCAGCCTTTATTACGGCTCCCAACAAATTGTCGAAAGTTTGAGCATCATATAGGGTTAAAGCCATTTGCAGTCGCCTCTTTAGCCCTTTCTTGAACTTATGTATTTTGAGGGCCAAGTTTGCCATTACTAAGGGAGAGTACTTCCGTAGGGCATGGAACTTTATCGAATATTCCACCATTGACATCTCCGATGTCTGCTCTAAATTGTCGAATTTTACTATCTTCTATAGATAAATGGCATTATGGAACAAGTGGTTTAAAAAGGCCTCCTTAAATCAAGCCCAGGAAATTGGTCCCTCTTCTAGCATTATTAATGAGATGCCTTCCCACCATAAGGCAACTTCTCTAACTAAGAATGAAATGACCACCCTTAGGCATACGTCCAAAGGTATCTCCATCAGCTCAAAGTTATTCTCTATTTCCTTCAACCACTTTTCCATGATTTTTGGGTTGTGTGAGTCATTAAATGCGAGTCATGAGCCCTCCTCAGTGCTTCATAATGAGCCTTAATACCCCTATTAGGTTGAGTTTGAGTTGGCATTGCGGCCTATTGCTAACCCTTATCACTTAGGCTACCACAATTGCTATGGTTATTAGGTCCTCTTATCTTAAATTCATTTGCCCCACTGTCTGCTATAACTGAGGTTGTATTGGAAGTGGAGATAGAGGGTAGGCATGTACTTCGTCATTTTCGTTCTTTAGAGGGGTAGCATAGCGAGGCTTTTGGGTTACGAGGCATGGGCGTCCGACCATGTTCCTACACTCAAAAATCATTCCTGGAATAGACAACTATGTGAGTCGGTGTGAACATATGCATATATGCAAAATAGGGGTCAATCGAATAACACATGAAATACTAAGGTACAAAATATCTATGAGATAATAAAAATCTTATTTTCATAACCCAAAAATATCAATCACAATGGCCATCCTAGCCTTATTGTATAGCAATATCCCTATAATAGCATAATCCTTATTCTAAAATTTCTACTACTCATGCTCTACTTAATTGGCCCGACATTGTTGTTGAAATTCATTACAGGTTTGTGGGTTTATTAGGCATTCTATGATCTTGTGGCCCTATCGACTGCAATGAAAATAGGTGCTAGCTAGCTTATGGTGTCCGCCTCCATGTCTACGGCAACATATATCATATTCAAGTCGCTAGGGTCGAGTTTTATCTTTTCCAACTTGTTTTAGCCCCTCATTGGCTGGTGACATGGGCTGGTATCCAAGTTGTCTTTCTTTGGAGTGAGACTCTGACCTTGGCCTCTTCAAAATTTTCCCAACTTCTCTTCAGTGCTCACGCTCAGCCTTTACTTCTACATGTTTCCTCTTACGCTCATCGTGCCCCTCTACCATATTACCTAACTCTTTCGTTAGCTTTTGGATCTCGAATCACTTTCCTTGCAATGCCTCTACAACTCGAACATCATCATGACCATGTCCTCAAGTAGTCCTAAAATAGTGAAGAGAAGGTTCGCGATGTTTCTTATAGGGACAACATCGCCTGGGGGTGTACAATTCCCAAGGCTGTTAGCTCTTTTCATTATCTATGATAAAACATTGTGTTAGTGTAATTATACCATTCTTAATGCCTTTTGCGCACATAAGCTCATAGTTTCTTAGCCCTACAATTCACGTCTAGTGGTTTAGGCTTCTATAGTTAAGCCTAAGTTCACATGTCTCATGTATTTAAGGTCAAACTTTATGTTCTACTGTGATTTAGGTCGCAAAGGTGTTCTAATTTAATAAGCTAAAGATATATACAACCGTGATTTAATATCCCAACTACTTAAATCTTAACTCCCACACTAATTGCTGGTTTAAGAGCCCTCCACGCCTAGGTTCAACTTAACACTTTATGTAGACTTAAAGTCACGATAACCAAGCTTATATGTTGGGTCTTGTCACACCTAAGTTTAGATTAATGTCTTGTATGTGCTTAAAGTTATTATAGCCATGTCAGGCCTTGTTAGTGTAAGTCTTATGGCAAAAAGACTAAGCTTAGGCAACTTTAAGTCCTTAAGATCAAGCCTAATCAATAATAATTGTCTGATGACTAGAATTAAAATCTAAGCTCTAATACTACTTCGGTTATGCTACCAAACTGGAGTTTTGACACAATAATACCCATGAATAACCTCAACAGATACCAAAGCCAATATGTACCATAGCAAATTAATCTAATAATACTATTTGTAATAATTCCAAAAGAAAACATTGAACATACATCATATTGTAAAATCTCATATGCAGTGGAAACAAAGTAACCTAACTATTACATTCAAAGTTGTCCAGATCAGTAACAAAATGTCAATGAAGCTATAGCATTGTAAACTAAGTCCTTGCCCTTGATTCTACCAGCCCATGTTTGATCCTCTTCATTGACTATTCTTGTAAGGACCTTAGTTAGAAGTAGTGAGCAATTAGTTGCCCAATAAAGGTACCTTCGGCCATTTTTTGTCGAAAGATGTGAGTTAAATAAAAGCATACTTGAATAAAATACATTTTATAGTAGAAATCATAAATCTAGATTTGCATAACCAAGTTTCAGAACCTAATAAAAAATCACATTTGAATAGAAAATAGAATTTCAACATTGCAATCATTTCCTAGCCTACTCATGAAGCTACATTCCTTGTTTATGTATTCCCACTCATCATGGCCTCAATATATAAACTTCACTCAAAAAGGTCAAAATCCTAACCAATCACTTAGTTGAGTGGAGTTGAATTTTAACTAAATCACTTGGTTAGGTGGGGCAGAGTCCTAACCAATATCACCCGATTGAGTGGAATAGAATTAGCTCTTCACACTTTCGTAGCCATTGCATGAGAGGCTATTACGTATTGATTCCATGTTTTCTAGTTTCCCAAAAACATTTAGTTGAAAACAATTCATTTTATAGATACTCACTTCCAAGTTTTCGTAAAATAATAAACATTTAGAGTTCTTATGAATCAATAGATTGAGCTCATACTTTCATAAAATTGGAAAACATTGGAGAATAATTTTAATAAAGAAATAGAAATTTTAATGTATTATAAGACAATTTTGAAGGCAGTCACAAAAGCTAGCAGGGGTAACCATTTACTTGTTACTTAATTCTACAGCTTAACAAGTTTCTCAACTATTGATTCTTAATTTTCTAATCAATCACACAATTTCTCCTCTAATGCCTAATTCATATGAATCTCATGCTTTTAGATGTCTCGTGCACATTCTACATGTCTTTTTTCCTAATCTATTCGGTGTCTGATTATTATCTAAGTAGTCATCTAATTCGAATTCTCTCAGTTACTATTTTCCATGTAGCATTTAACTCAATTAATAACTCATGTCTATAATACTTCATGTGCATCCTTCATGTCTATGTTTGTGTGTATCCTTCCAATTATTGCTTCATGTATTCTATTATTCCTTACACAGTAATTCATGCCTAATTTAGTCTTGAAATTGAAAATTTTGGATTAAATTCACACAAACATGTAAATTGTTCAGCAGCCACTATCCTACTCTGCAACTGCGACATCTTAGTTCATGATCGTGGGACCATAATCTGTGTTCATGATGTTAAACTGCAGAACGTATTGGAAATTCCACTATACCTCCTACGACAACAAGGTGTCACCCGAGACTATAATGAAGGCTTTACAACTACAATCCGTGATGGTGGCTTGTTTTGGAATATCCACTATCTCGGTCCACGATTGTGTCCCACCTCACTACAACTGTGCCATTATGGACTGCAATCGCAACAATGGCTATGGCAACACGCAAACCGTCATGCAAAATGCTATTTAATCAGGTTTTCTTCGTCTACTTCAATCCAATTCCTAAAACGCATTCCTACTTTTGTTCACATAGTCCCTAAGCATGTTTCATGGATTAATAACCATGGAAAACCCATTCCAAATTTATTTCCAATTTTTGGAATCTTATGGATACGTCTTCAATTACTTGCACATTATACAAATACACATTCCTATGGTTTCTACACACTATCACATGGTATTTACTCACTTTCAACATTTCAAATACATGTAAACCTTCAAGAAATAATGTTTTACCGTGCCTACATGTGAAAATTCAATAATCCTATATGTATGCATGATAACCAAGGGATTAAGCTTGACAATTACCTTGTATCTATCCATATGAAAGCTAAGAATTTTTCACACCTATCTGCACACCACCACTATTCTTTAGACTTGTGATAGGGTTTTCAACCTATAAAACACCCTTTTATACCTAGGTTTAATTGGAGTTGGCATAGGGTTTAAATTCCTAATATTCAAGATCCGTAAAATTAAATACTCCTTTCTTAATTTTTTGGGCTATTTTCATCCAAATATTTGGGCCCTTTTTTGGCTCTATTTATCATCACCAATACATGGAAAATTTTCCTCCTCAATTATTTAATCATTCAATAGAATTTGATTATCTAAAAGTATCGAAGTTCCCTTCTCATGCTTTCTTACTCAATTTCTGATATGTTCACCCGAAACAAATGAAACTTGTCAAGATTAAAAATAATAATAAATAATCAATCCTAATTCCACATAATTTCATCCCAATTATTTTGCCACTAATACCCAAATTTCAGTTAGGTTTGACTAGTCTAGTAGTGTGCACATTTTCTACTACTTTTTCTTAATATCATCCCAAAATTTTAGGGTATTATATAAATACTATCTTGTGAACAATAGTTTCTCTCAAATCTCTAACTCTTTCACCCAATTCAAAATAACCACTTTCCGTGTGTCAATTTGGCATATTTTTCTTTTCTTCCAAATATTTTGAAAAAAAAAACCTCTTGTAATTTTCCTCATAAATCAATTGTTTTTTTCAATAGTTATTTACATCAAATTATTCTCATCATTACAAGCTTTAAATCAATATCAATTTCCACTTTTTTGGCTGTAGAAAAAAGTTTATTGAATACTTGGATAGAAGTTTGAAAATAACTTAAAAATGGAAGAACCATTTGTCAAATTTTCCATTTGGTGGTGGGTGGAGGCAAACCAGGTAGTGGTAGAGTGTTTGGTGGAGGGTTCGGATGTTGAGATTTAGTTGGTTGTTTTGGAGAAAAATGGGTGAAGATTGAAAAAATGCAATAGTGATATTGTAATTACGGTCACAACAATAACTCTATAGAATGCTAAATAATGTATGAATGCAAACTCACACACACTAATAAGAATTAAAAATTGAACACTAATAGGATAACGCAATTCATAGCAACTCTCCTATATCAGTGGATACTTTTCAAAGGAAAATCTTTCACTAATTTCAACAATGTAGTGAAAATAAAGATCCATTCCTAATCACAAATTCAATACCCCAATTCCTAGGTTCACAACTAATTGGATGCTCAAAACTTCAATATACACTTTTTGAGCCTCACCTAAATCTAAGGCCTATCTTTCCATCATGTAGAGTTCTTCGCTCAAGAGAATTGATTTACAACTTTTTACACAAAGCCATAAACATTAATAAATATGATTGTCAACAAAATTTCACGGTTCTCAAATAGTTGTACTCTTTGAAAGTGCATGCTCTAACTTCCTTGAGCTGTTCTCTAATATTTATAGTTGTGAAATCTCCTTAGTTTAGAAGTCTCTTTTAGATCAACTTCAACTCCCTCAAGACTCAGTTCCTAAGTAGGTTGGACTAATGTCGTAGCAACAATCACAACAACTCTACAACAATTTAAGATAAACTCAATCTCTTTGATGGTTATCTAATAAGACTCCAGTGTTGATCCTAGCTTCTTGTAGGCCTTTTTCTGGGTTTCTTCAAATCTCCAAACATCCAAGGATGTCCTTGTAGAAGTTCAACTCAAATCCAACTTTCTACTGAGAGTTTAAATATCACAAAATTCATTAGAGTCTACTTAGGACTTTATCATCACAACTATGATGCTGTCAAGTAATGTGCCAACAACTTTATTGTTAGCAATCACCCCTCTTGGTACATTTATGACACCTCCAATCCAACTTCTGATTAAAATACTATCAGTAAAAGAATTATGATAGCAACTATAGAATTCCGATAGCTCATTAAGTAATATCATCAATAATAGACTTCCCCTATGATAGAAAATTACACTCTCCCTATCCTTTTGGAACTTTTCTCACCCTCTGTGCCTCACATTTGCCAAAAGGCAAGCAAATACGAAGGAAATGACCAACATGCTTCATAAATAAGAGGGACCAACTACATCAGCTGGAACATTAACACAGAGAAACATAACAGTACCATAAATTCTTACTGCAAAGTGTCTGCATTGTTGTGTATAATGTTACAATATTATTCCTTTGTTTGTCTTTTGTTGTAGCATCGCTCCTAGCCACCATTCGATCAAAATAATTTTGAGTCATAGACAAGTCATTGTTGCGATGTTTGGCATACACAATTTTATTTACTCTCCCTTAAATATTACTCTTTCGACATTGTCCAAAATTCATGTGCCTATATGCATAGTTTTTGTAGTTTGAAAAATTTCCTTCATTGTTAATATGCCATGCGTCATTTGAACAATAATTTGGGGATGTGTGAAATATAAAACAACTATAGTTAGATTTTTTAACCCAAATCTTTCTAGCTTGACCTTTGTTACTCTTTCTATTAGCAACTCTAGTTGTAACATCTCTTTCCTATAGCACATGTTTCAATAATGTGAAGTACCTTCTAATGTAATGTCCTAATTTTATGGAAAAACTACAGAATGTTTTCACTCTCTTCTTCTTCTTTTTTCTAAATTTGGTCATTATTGCAATTTTGTTAGAAACAATTGGTAAAAGATATTTTATCAAACTTTACCTCATTGTATTCAACTTCACTTGAAGTATTGTTCTAATATTTGCTTGAAACTATATAGAATGACCAATTTTCGAATAATAATTGTATGTTGATTTGAAATTGCACCTCTTTTAGTTTATTGTCTCATTCATTGTAACAATATTGGAACAACACAAACAATTTTCTTTACAAACTTTATTTCTTTTTTTCTCAACATGGCTACTTTCAGGTTTCTCCAAAAATCTCAAACAAGTTCAGTCCTTGAGCAATTTTCCCATAAGTAGATTCATCTTCTAATTTTACCTTTTTAGAATTCAATTGATTAAGTGCAGTGTCAGTTTCATTTGTCTTAATCTTAGTTTCATGACACGTAATCTTAAGTCTCTTGTTTTCAATATTAAGCTTATGATTTGTGTCAATTAAATTTTGATTTTTATCTTTTAAACTCCATACATGTTTCTTAAGATCATCATTCTCAAATTAAAGGGATATCAACTTGTTACATGCCAATTGATAAGTGTATGCCAACTTTTCTTTGGTAACCTCTGTGTTACTACTACTGCTATATTCAGATTGATCATCACTTGTTGCGACTGATTTGCAACAACACGTGCATCAATTTTTCTCTTGTCGGTAAGAGAATTGAAATCTATATGATTACTTATTTCATTGGCATCATCGAACTCTTTTGAGCCATCTTCATTCTAAGTTATAGACTTTTTTTGCTTCTTGAGAGTATTGCTGCACTCAGCTTGAACATAGGCAAATCTACCACATGCATAATATTGAATTCCTTTTCTTTAAGGCTTAGGATTCTCAATATATAGGAAACTTTTACTATAATCTTTGGGGGTCTTATAGGATAGGTTTCCAGGCTTATTTGAAATTCCTGTCTTTCCTTTTTAAATAGGTTTTTGAGCTTCTTAATCATAGATGTAATGTTGTCATTAGTGTTGCAACATTCATCTTGACTATTTTTTAATATTTAGAAAGCCATCTTCTTTTCATTCTCACTATGATTTAGCTTCATCTCACATGTTTGTAATGAATGCTCATCAAGGTGAAGATTACCCACGTATCTTGCTTCCTCTATAGCAGTAACCTTAGGACAAACTTTTTAGGCAAAGAACGCAATGTTTATTTAGATAACGTGTGTGTCCATATTCATATGATTAGTAAGTTAGGTGGGAAATGTGAAATAGTTAGAAGGTAATTAATTTGAATCGTTAGATTTTCTTAATCACCACCGCCCATTCTTGGTAGAAAATAGTATAAATATGGGAGTCTTACAATTTATTTGCAATCCAAGAAGAAGAAAAAGGAAAAATATAGAGTTGTAGAAGAGTGAGTTTATAAAGTGTTGATTGAGTTGAGAAATATAAGAATTTTTTAGTGTTTTCTTCTTCACTTTCTCATCTTATAATTTATTATTTTCTAAGTTGTCTAATAAGCCCACACACAACAAAGTGGTATCAGAGTCTTTTTAAAATGGCTATTGCTAGTGGAATTCTTCTAATTTCAAAACTCACAAAGGAAAATTATAAAAAATGGAGCATTTAAATGAAGGTATTCTTTGATGGACAAAATGTATGGGATACAATAGAAGACGAATTTCATATATTAAAGGATTTGGGTATTGCAAGCAAGGATATGAAGAAGATCGTGAAAGAGGCTAAAGTGAAAGACCAAATGACACTTTCACTTATCCAACTCAGTGTAGATGATTCAATTTTTGAGAAAATTGTCCAAGCAATCACTTTTAAAAGGGTATGAGATATCTTTGAAAATGCCTTTAAAGACATTGACAAGGTAAAAAAGATCCAACTTCAAGCCCTTCGAGGTGAATTTGAGACTTTGCAAATGAAAGACTCCGAAGAAGTGTTTCAATACATTTCACGAGTCACTATGAATGCAAATCAACTTGAAAGAAATGGTGAAAAAATACCCGATAGTCGAATCATGGAGAAGATACTTCAATCACTTGATTCAAAATTTAATCATATGGTTGTAGCAATTGAAGAATATAATGATCTTGAGACCATAACTGTTGATGAGCTTACTGACAAGCTGCAAGTCCATGAGAAGAAAATCAAAAGGAGAAATAAAAAATCAATTGAGCAAGCCCATCAAATAAAAATGAACATTGAAAAAAAAAAGAACGATGCTTATTGAAACAAGGGCGCAATCGTGGCTGAGCACGCAGTCGCTGTACGCACCACTGTAGGCAGTGGAAGGCATTTCATCTCCTCCACCTCTGCACCTGCTCGACGAGCCATGCTACCACGCTGTGCGATGATAACGTCCATGCAGGCAGAGCACGATGTCCCTTTCACAGTCAGTGTGTGAGTGTCAACAAGTGGAGCATTATGGCAGAGGGGCAATGCTTCCTCAGCCCTGACGTTGTCCTCTTGTTGGTTCATTATTGCTCTGTTGCTGCGCCATTGTGTAACATGTTAACGTGTATGATGGTGACATCGGTGTGGCCAACAATATTGTTAAAACCAGCCCAGCCCAGCCCAGCCAGTCGGACGGGTTAACCGGGAATAGGCTGGCCAATCAGTCCGAGTTGTGAGCGGGTTTTTTTTCTATTTTCTTTTCTTTTTTTTTTTTTTTTTTTGGAGAAAAAGAAGCGAAAAATAGAGAAAGAGGGGGGAGAAGAAGAAAAGAGGAAGAGAAAAAGGAAAGGGAGGGAAAAAAACGAAATAGAGGAGAAATAAAAAAAAATGGAAAGGCATAATTAGATTGAAATATAACAATAAAAAAATAAAAAAAATTAAAATGTATCAAATGGAAAAAACCTTATAATATAACAATGGCTTAAATAAGTATTTATTATTTTTTGTCTTCGCATATAATTATATACTTAATTTATACATAATAAATAAGTTATTTATTAAGAACTAATAAATCAATTATTATAAATTTAATTTGTCAGACTTTTAAAATTAATTAATTAATTATATATTTTTTAGTTAAATAATAATTATACATAGATTAGTATACAAATTAATTATGCAATTTTAAAATATTATTAACATATTTTTAAATTTTTTATATTAAAAAATATATATTAATATAAATATATAAAATAAATAATACTAATTGATCGATTTTTAAATCCAATTGAATCGGTTGAATTGGTCAAATACGTGTACCAATATGATCTTACAAATTCAAAGTAGCCAAGGGTATATAAAGAAGTGTATGTAAAACTCTAATTAGTTAGAAAGAATAATACGAAATGATTAAGGATCAACTCAAGAAAAATAAACAATAATTGAGAAGGATCGAGAAGGAATTTTAAAGAATTGAACCAAAGTGAAATAATCTTGGAGGATTGAGGGAAAAAACGATGATCAACGACTCAACTTTGAATACAAACTTTCGTTGGAAAACTCTTGCACAATACAAACTTTGGTTCTTGAGCACTGCCTCCTTTTTCTTTATCACATTGGTGGCCCTTTCCCTTTTTTTCCTTCTTTTCACTTAATTTTTTCTTTCTTTCTTTCTTTTTTTTAGAGCTTCTTTGATTTTTTTTTTCCCTTTTTCTTTAAAGCTCTTTTTTTCTTTTGTTCTATGGCCAACCAAAATAAAAAATCCCAAGAATTAAATCATAAATTTGAAAACACAAGAATTCAAGAAATATATGAATATCAATCGAAGAACTTCAAGAACAAATGAAGACCTGAAGTTTAAATGCCTCTTGAAGTTGAGATAATGTTTTCAAGATTTTCAAGAAAGCACTTTTTTGGTGTTTTTTTTTTTTTAAGGCACACACAAGAAACATAGTTGAAAGAAGGAAAATAAGACGAACGCATAAGGGAGAAGATAATTAATAGAAAAAAAATAAATGATAGTAGCTTGATTCCCTTAAACCTACTACCAAACTAAGTAGTTCATAAAATTAACTGTAATGCCAATTAATGTGACTTTGGGAGGGAGTCACAGATATGTCTAAGGATCAAACAAGGATGGGAACACAAGTTTATGAATATAGATGAAATTTTAATTCAAAAACCAAGCCTAACTTAGAAATATGATCTTCAACTATACCTAAAGTTGAAGACTTAAAACAAGAAGCAAACATCGTATCTACAATCAAACTACCTAAACTCAATTGATACACTAGTGAAATAATTCAAAGAATACTCAATTTGAATTGCCCAAGAAAATACAAAACAAGAGTAAACACTCAAATCTAGAGAAAACATAAGAATTTTTATTCACCATACTTCAAAATTTGTGTGCATAGCATGGAATTTACAAGCATGAAGTTTGGTTACAAACTTGGTAAATTGTTCACTGTAATTTTTGGAAAAAAGGAATATAAATATGGTCCTAAGGTAGTTTTCTATCTATTTCTAACTAATTAAAGGCACATTCTATTGTGTTAAAACTTTATCTCCAAGATATTTTGTGTGAAAAAAGAGTTAGACAAGAATCTGACAAGAACCAAAAAGGATAAAAAAAGTGTCATTCTCAAGTATCGAATCAATACTACAACTTCATATGCAATTGTCACTATGATGTAGACCAAATCTAGTGAAACATGAAAGTTGTAGTGTTTTCTCTAAGCTTTCAAAAAAGACTTAAATTATCTCAATCAAAGCTTGTATGAAAAAGTTATGCCTAAGTTTCCAAAAGTACTAGAATTTGTTTCAAATTTTAGTCTTTTCTGCAAGTTACTGAATTGATCCTTCAATTAGCCTTACTCCACTTAAA
Source organism: Avicennia marina (assembly GCA_019155195.1). Lineage (NCBI taxonomy): Eukaryota > Viridiplantae > Streptophyta > Magnoliopsida > Lamiales > Acanthaceae > Avicennia > Avicennia marina. The sequence continues at coordinate 8,498,593 of CM032764.1, forward strand.
CCAATTTGATCTAGAATGTTGTCATTAAACTCCAAAGGGATCAAATAATTCCAATTCTTTATCTAGTAATGTAATTCTTCATATAAAAAGCAAACAAGACTCCAAATGGCCAAGAGACAATCTTTTGACGTTTGATGTCCTAATCAAGAGTATATGTAAAGTAATTGAGAGTATTAACTTGATTTCATTGAAGACATTATCTACACATGGGAAATTAGTATGGTAATTAAGAATGTAGTTGCATCTTCTATACTAGGCGTAGTGTGATAAACAGAGTTTGCAACGTGATCATTGACAGTGAAAGTTGCACCAATTGGCATATACGTTGTTTGTTGATAAATTGTTGTTGTCACTATTGGATCATCCTAAACCCTACCAATAGCAATCTTTAGATTGTCACCATGGGTTGGAGGTGTTTAAGAGAGTACATATAAATTTTTAGTGTTGGTAATTATGTGGATGAGATCATGTGTGATATGATTCTAATGCATTCCACTCATACACTATTTGGGAGGCCATGACTGTATGATCGACATATATGTTATCATGGGGCTTTGATAAGTTACTCTTTTCCATTTGAGGGTCACCACATTACACTTGCACCATGGTCACCATGTTTAGCTCCAGAGGATTGAGTGTACATGGAGAAGCAATAGGATAATGAGAGGAAGTAAATGAAAAGGAAGGGAATAAAGAAAGGAAGAGAGAGAATAGAAAGAGAAGAGAGGATTGTGTTGGGAGGAAGGGTTCAATATTGATGCAAGAGGGGGAGTTATCTTATATGTCACCAATTCTTACTAGTGGAATATATATGTAGGATTTGGAGTGTGCATTGGAATAGGAGGATTCACATAGTGAAGATGAAAAATTAAGACTTGATTCGTATCATGCCGAACTTGCATTTGAGTCATCATCACAATTAATGGGAACAAGTGAACTATCTAAGGCTTTTGAGGATTGTGAAAGACCTAAAGAGTTTTGCAAATTTGTAATTGGTGTGAGTGATTTAGACTTGAGAACAGTACTTCTTGAGCAGAGGGGATGACATTGATGTTGGGATAAAGTATTTATTAGGCCTAAGCCTGCATGTATTTTTATTTTATTTTATTGGATTTTATGGGCTATAACTTTATTAGGTTTTACTACATATTATTTTGCTATAGATATTGTTCTCTGTGTTAAAAGACTCTAAGTTGTTAGATTTTTTAGTTTGAGAGATTAATGAAATTTTCACTAAATTCCCTTAAATTTGTCAAGTGATTTCAAGTTCTCATGAATCAATTCAAATCAATTGAATTAATTGAGATTTCTATTGAAGTGTGACGTGTCAATTTATCCCAATGTGTCAATTGTAACTATCCTATCATGTCAACTTTTCAACATTATTTTTTGTTGTTACCTCTAATCACCTCACTTCTTGTTATTGTGGTTGTTAAAATATTCTAACTTTTCAATATGGACTATGAGGGAAACTACTATGGATATAATATAGTGTAAATAGAGATGTTAAAAATGCATAAACACAAAATATAATTATTATACATTTTAAGATTTATCTTTCTCTTATTTTTACACATTCCTCACCTAAAACCACACGTTAAAGAATAAAAACAAACATAACCTCTTAGTGCAAACATAATTCTCCCTTATTGTTATCCTTTGGTGCTTCATTGTGTTTTTTATTGTTTTTGATGTTAAAATTTCAGAATGTAGGGAAAATTACTTTCAAAAGGCAAGAAAAATTCCACAGGTTGTAGAAGGTAAGGGTAAAAAAATGGGGGAACAAATTGATTTAAGATAAATTAGAGTTTAGGATAATGATAAAATAAGGAATACGGAAAGGAAGAAAAAGTTGAAATGTTCCAAATTATTTGGGAAGGAGAAAACTTGTAAGCCATTTAGATTAGAGCAAATTACAATTTTATACAAATGTAATTATATTGTATTTAGACTTACACTTTCATAGGAAAGAAAGAAAAGAATGTGTGATAATAAGTGCTTTTTTTCTTCTTTTGGTGGTGTCTAAGAACATTTCAAAAAATCAACCACAAAAAATCATTTATTTTATTGTTTTTAAGTTTGTGTTGGCACTAGTATAAAGAGTTGATAATATATATCACAAATGAATTATCTAGCCATATACATGTTCACGTCATCATGTAATATTTAGTTTTCAGATGTTGGGGTTTTGTTTCGTAATTTGTAAGTGTCCATAATTGTTTTGAAGATCTCGCATCAAATTGAAGATATTTATTCCTAAAGTATTAGGGATTTGATGTATCCAAATGTGGTAGAGAGTCTTGCAAAAAGGAAAATATTGACTTGATGCCAAGGATTACACAAACAAAATTTCTAAAGGATTTGGCACAAAGATTTGATGAGGATAAACAACCAATTTTCAAGAAATCAATTGTGGAGATGGTTCTTATAAATTCAAAATGTTGCTGAAAGCTAAAGCATGCCTTCCATATGAATTAGAAGTGTTATAATAACCAAACACCTGCTCAGACATATTATTTCTAATTCTTGTGGCTTTGAGTTAAAAATAAGTTGTATTCTTGTGTTAATCTGGAAAAGAAAAAAATTCAGTGTGAATGAAGATTGAAGCTCAAAGAAACTTTGGCCAAAGCACTAAAAAGAACGGATTTGCTTCGCCTAGTTTCAGTTTAAGGGGTGGATAATGAATTGTTATAAAAGAGCCTTGAGTGCTTTAGTTATAGAACTTGAATTTTGATATTAAATTTATTTTGTTAGGTGAGGCTTTACTAACGTAGAAGTGATGTTTTTGAATTGCATGAAGATGTTGTCTATTTGAATTTGTTGTTGCTTGTTGCTTTAGTATGAGGGGTGCCTCAATTAAGTCAAAAATTACACTGTAATTTTATAATATCAAATAATATAATGCAAAGTGCTGTCATGTCATGTGGCCAAACCTTTTTGTTGCATCTTTAATTTGTGCGTATGTTTGATTTCATAAAATAGTTAGGCAAATTTATATTAGCACTTCATATTTTTATATAATGGCATTTTATTTTTTTTCACATTTTTGTAAATTGATAAGCATGCCCCCAAATTGAACATAATTACATAATTTCCAGCATGTTACAAGGCTATTTTGACCCAACTAACAATTTTACCATTGATGCTGTCACATACATAATACTAGTGATTAAAAAAAAAAAACCATTTTCTTCCTTTGTGTCTGTTGCTTTCGTACTGTTTCTCTTTTTAATTATTTCCTGCACATTTATTTGTAAAATTTTCAGATCTTTGTTGCTGTAGTAATTAATAATAGTAAATTGGGCAAAATAAAGCCATAGTTATTTAAGGAGTTAAATGACATACAGTGGGACTAATGAGACATGCCTTATTGTTGTTACATATCATCAGCATGAACTCTACGCAATGTACAGACGTTACATTAATATTATGATATATGTCTTTTTGTGAGAGAAAATAATTACAAAAATTTGTCAGTTGTTCTCAATGTTACTTTATTCTCATAAATATTCCGTGAAAGGGTCAAAAAGAAAACATTTGTCACTCTCAAAACTATTTATAGTGAAAAAACTTTTAAATTTAAGAAATGGGTCAAAACTAAGTTACAGATTCACTTATATGGAATTAATCATCACCTTAAATTTACATGTTTTCCTCCAAAAACAACAGAAATTTATTTTTATTACAACTAAAATTTTATATAACAGTTTTATTCTAAATTTCTGTAGATGCAAAATCAAGATTTACAATGTGTTTGGTTTTAAGATTTTAAAATGGAAAAGAAAATATTAGAGAGAAGGAAAAGAAAATTGAAGAAAAATTCAAAATCTCATGAATTGTTTGGTAGAATGATTTTCATGAAAAAAATTATTAAAAATAAAAAAATAAGATAAAAAAACCTTAAATTCTGTAATTTTTATAAGAGAAATAATTTGATAGTAAATGAAAAAAATAAAAATAATGAAAATTGATGATTAAAATGGTTTTCCTCTTATTTTCCATACTATTTTGTGAGAATAATAATTTTCCTTAACTTTAACTATATTCTCCTTTGACTTTTCTTTTTCTTCTCGTTTTCCTTATAAACCAAACAACTAAAATTTTTTCCTCTTCTATTTTCTTGAAATTAGAGTGTGGATGAATAAATCTTTTCTGAAAAAGATTTGTCCTCGAATAAAAGGAAAATGATCATAAAAGGAGGCTTTATTATTATTTTTTTCCATCTACTCAATTTCTGATCAAATTAATTGTGTTTCCCATATTGATCGTTCAACTTATAGGGTCAGCTTGGCCCATTATTCTACTTAATTGTGGACCAATCCTTACTCAGAGAGGCTTATAGAATTCTGCTGGGCCAGTATAAATTAATTGAGTTTTGTAAAATTCTCCCCAACATGTTTATATAGAAAGTAAGATAATATATCGCAAAATTTCGATGGGACTCGATGCAATCTAATTTTAATTATTTAAAGATTAATATAAAATGGCCACCACGAGGCAGAGGGAGAGGGAGAGCAAAGCTAAGTAAGGAAGATAAGGTACAGATGGTGATGGGGAAGAAGGTGAGACGAATGCGTGATTTGTGGATGAATATTCCTGATGGTGTTTCTGTGAGGGGTATTTATAATTGCGGAATATCATTGTTGGCATATGAGTGGAATTCAAAACAATAAAATAAAGACAGACCAAAAGAATTTGGAAAAAATGAGAAAAATTCAAAAAGAAAACATAAATCAAAATAATAAGTTAAAAGGCAAAAAAATAAAGAAAAGGATAAAAATAAAAAATAAAGGGTAATTGTATAATTTGACATTGTCCAATAAAAAATCTTTTTGACTTATATATGTATATATTGGGAAAAGTATTTCTTTTCCTTCAACTCTGATGAAACCAAACAGAAGCATAAATCAGTTCAAATTCCAAAATTCCACTTTATACATGCAGGCCACCCGTATTGGATATTTCCATGAAACCAAACAGAAGCATAAAGTAGTTCAGACACCCAATTTCAATTTTGTTTCGTCCTCTTGCATTCCACTTTATACAGACAGGCCACCGATATTGAATATTCTAGCTGTTAAATATGTCACTCGAATTTTACACGCAGCAAACGAAATACAAAGATCAAATATCAATTTCAAATATATCAAAGGGAATTAGGCAATGATCCAAAAATTAACACTACGTTAGGTTCTTGAAATTTAGAGAAAGAAAATAAAATGCTTAAAAATAATTTTATTCGTTTGATGATTAATAAAAATTCTACCGAAAATAAAATTAGAAAGAAATTGTAGTGTAAGGAAGGAAAATTCTTTTTTCACATAGAAGGTAAGGAGAGGAGAATGAGAGAAGATAATTTAATTGTATTTCTTTCGTCAAAAAATTTCACCTCCTCTATTTTTTATTAATTTCTTCTCTACCTTTTCTCAAATAATGAAAAAATATTTTTAAATTTTTTTTATTCAATTTATTCTTTTCTTAAAGCTTTTTCCTTGTTAAGTTTTAATTTACTTTTATTTTCTCTAATGTTTTCTTTTTCTCTATAAAATTCCAAAAACCAATCATAGCACAAGAAACATTTTTTACTATTAATTGTTCTATTGCAAATAATGCTTTATGCTTTTACCGCAGTATTATTGACACACGCTCGCACACATGCACGGACAAATGCACTAACCACAATCTTTCGAACTTTATGAGTTGAGTAAAATAGAGTGTAAACTTTGTCCCTTTGTAGTGAGGATTAATGTTTACATCAAAGTAAGTAGAAAACGATTAAGCAAGTAAGGAAAGAGTATAAACACGTCCTGTACAACTTAGTAAAGACTGGTAAGGATGGGTTGAGTGAACACTATTTTGGATTGCTTGTAAATGTGGATAAGCTTAAGGTCAATGGGAACTGGTAAATTGGAGTGTTTATCTTAAAGTTTGAATGTACTCTTATTGAATTTGACATAGTGAAATATTTTACTTGAACAGGTGCCCCGCTGACGTAGGAGGTTGACTTGGAATTGTATTAACAATTGTGTTGTTTATTCTTATTATCTTGTTTATGTGAGTTGGTATCCCAACATTACTGTTTCATAGCAACACATGGTGTTGCAACATTTAATCAGAATTATCAAGTGGCATCAGAGCCACACCATCCTTTTGTGACTTGGTTTTCAAATAAGTGAAATCCTAAGGTTATATTTGTTTTGATGTTTAGGTGTGTGTTTTTAAGTGTACTTTTCTTAAAAATTGTGTAGAAATTAAAAAAAAAGAAATAAATAAAATTTAAAAAGTATAATAATTGAAGTATGTGTTCGTATTTTTTGGAGTGTGAAGCAAAACAAACATACCTTGAAATTTTGATTAAGAAGAGAGCCTCAATTCTTCATCCATTGTTGCTTGACGGGTTAAACTATCTAGACTAGAAAGCACGGATGAAAGTATTTATCAAATTTGTTGATGAGAAAATCTAGTGTTCCATCATAACAGATAGAGCCCATCTTCAGACTATCAAGGAAGCAAGAGCTACCTAAGATAATTCAAAATCCATTAGCACCATCTTTACTATCGAGGAAGCAAGAGCTACTGTAGATAATTCAAAAGCTATCAACACCATCTTTACAGGAATAGACCAGGAACAATTCACACTAATTTCGACCTTTGAATTTGCTAAAGAGGCATGTGACACACTATAGATCGTCCATGAAGGAACAAATACTTAGCAAATGTCTAAGCTCCAAATGCATGCCTCCCAATTCAAGAGCCTTAAAATGAGAGAAGACGAAAACATGGCATTATCCAATGGTAGATTAAGGGATAAGCTAATCTGGCAAATGAACTGAGGAAGCAGTATTCAAAAGCAAAACTAGTGCATAAAACATTACGTAACTATCGGAGAAATTTTCGGCTAAAATGGCTACCATTGAAGAAGCAAGGGCCACTGACACTATGAGGTTGGATGAGTTGATAGGCTTTTTGTAGACGTACAAGATGACTTTACTTTAAGGCAAACAGGATATTGAAATAACTCACAGAGGTGAACAAAGCTGCCAGGGCAGTGCGTGTTGCAACACCAATGATATAGTCAATCTCATTGCACAAAAACTCTAAAAGTAAATGAAAACAAATAAGAAGGGAACTCAAAGCAAGGCTACCATCAACCTTAGAACATCTGGGAATGATTGCTTAAGCAAGAACAATTGAGAAATGAGGAATGAACGAAAGGGGATACGATACCATAAGTGTGGCGGTTTTAGACACATCCTTGCTGAATGTGCAACACTATAAGGAAGCAAGGCAAGTCTACAATGACTACATGAGCGAGGATGATTCTGACTAGTATAAGAAAGAGAAATTTTTGTCCACACATGTAGCATTTAACACCACAAAAAAAAAAACAAAAGATAGAAATCCTTCTTCTTTAGCCAATATTGTAATACCAATAGAATTTGAGAGTGACAATGATAGTGACTGTGGGCTAACACAAGATCAAATAACGTCTACCTATATTCTTTTATTTGATATGAAACAAGAGCTAAAAAAGGATCATGAGAAGCTAAAGCTCAAATATTAGAAATTAGAATATCATACCATAGTCGTTTTCAGTGTAGAGAATGCTGAAACAATACTAAAGAAGTTGAACTCAAGTAAGGCCAAATTAGAAGACATTCTTAGTATGGGAAAGGCATTAAAAGACCTCCATCGAGTTAGCTTTTTTAAAATTCAAAAAACAAATTGGAGGAGAGTTCAAAGATCAAGTTCGTCAAGGAATTATCAATTGATGTTGCAGCACCAATTCATACAGATTCATCGCTAGAGAAAGATCATGTTGGTACATCCACGTCAATAGATCAAATTATAGGTTAAAGGAAGAGTGCTATTGATGTTCAAACTTTAGATCAGCAAGCTCCACCCCCCCACCCCCCAACAAGGCATCGAGGAAGCCAGACCAAGCCAACACTCCTATTATAGTGCATCAAAATACACCACCTGCCTAAGTGATGTTGGAACATCAAAAGGAAGGGAAAGCCTCCTAAGAAGACAAATGTTTGTGAGTACTATCTAAGGCCTAGACAACTCCTTTCTACTTGCTTTAGTATTTTTAGAAATCTTATGAATAGGAGACAGGACTACAAGTAAATTAGAAGGAAGAAAAATTATAAGAACTTGTGTAAGAAAAATAGATTTAAGGTGTCATGCTTCTTGAACCACTGTTGTTTGACAACTTCATGATGTTGGAACACACCTTTAGTGATGCACATGAAGCATGACACCTCAAATCAATTTTCCTTATCCAAATTATTCTTATAATTTTTCTTCCTTTCAATCTGCTTAGGAACTTAGTGTAGTCTTCTCTCTCATTCATGAAATTTCTAAAAAAAGAATGGCAAGTAGAAATGAGATGTTTAGGCCTTAAATAGTACCTACAAACATTAGTCTTCTTAAGAGGCCTCATCTTCCTTTGATGTTCCAACGTCACTAAGGTAAGCTGTGTATTATGATGCACTCCAGTTGGGGTGTTGGCATGGTTTAGCTTCCTTGGTGTCTTGTTGGGAGGGGGGGGGGGATAGCTTGTTGATCTAAAGCTCAAACGCCAATTGTACTCTTCCATTCACCTATAATTTGATCTACTGATATGGATATACTAGTACAATCTTTTTCTAATAACTTTGATTTGATGTAAAGCTTTCAAAGATTACATGTTCAAACTAGATGAAAGTTGTTAACTTTGATAGCTATAAGGTTTGAAGACTTCATTGATAACTTGGACCTTTGGAACTTTATGAATTGAGTGAAATATGATATGACCGTTTTCTCTTTGTGATGAGAATTGATGTCTAAGTCAAATTAAATAGAAAAAGAGTGGAAACACATTATGTACAGCCTAATTAGGACCAACAGGGACTGGTTGAGTGATCACTTAAATATTGTGGGTTACTTCTAAGTACAAGTAAGGTTGAAGTCAATAAGGAATGGTCAAATAGAGTGTTTCTCTTAAAACTTATGTATATTCTTGTGAAATTTAATATAATGAAATCCTTTATCTGAGTAAGTGCTCCACAGATGTAGAAAGTTGGCTCTAAATTACATTAACAATTATGTTGTTCATTCTTATTATTTTTTGTCTGTGCAAGTTGGTGTCTCAACATAGTTGTTTCATTGCAACATGCAATGTTGTAGTACTTAATCAAGATTATCAATATATATATATATATATATATATATGCACTAATGAAATTTACTAACATTATGCATGTGTATAATTATATAAACTTTATTTAATTTTTTTAGTTATAAAACATTATAAATTTATTATATTTTTTAATTTAAATAATTAAACAAAATTATATCATACTAAAAAAAGAGAGAAAAAAAGTTTAGAGGTAAAATAAAAAATGAGGAACAACAAAGGAGACGTTACTTTAAAAAGAGAGAAGCATTAAAATAAATAATGAAAAGAATAAAAAAGAAAAAATAAGAGAGTTTTAGTCTATCTATATATAGAACCAAAAATTTGTTGTTGCAGGTCATATAGTCATTCTAGCTTTGTGACACACTCGTGGTGTTGTTTTAGACATACTTTCGTTGTACAACCCTTTGACACTCTCGCTGCATGCTTAAAAAAATAATAAGTCAAAAAAAATTATTTCAATAAAATTAATTATTTTATTTTATTTCCATAATTTAATTATATAGATAAAATGGATTATAAAATAAAAAAATAGAATACTATTGAAAATAAGTTTGAAATAATTATTTTTTTGAATAAAGGAGAGGTTAAACATTTCTAATAAATCCGATATTTTTTATTTTTATTTTTTAACTAGAGGAAGAGGGCAGCAAATGTAATTGAAATATAATAAAGATAGTATTTTATGAAATCTACTAAAAGACCAAAAGTAGTTATTATGTATAAAAAAAATTAATGAAGGGGATGATATGTTTTTACTAAACTTCTTCATTTTGTTTTAATTCATTTTATTCTTGCACTGAAGAATAGAAGGAAGTGCATGTAATTGAACGTATTAAATAGTGTACTTTAGAAAAACCTATCAAATGACCAATAATGGGTCTCATGCATTCTAAATTGTATAACTATATATATATTTCACTTTACCCCCTCTACACTTATTTTCATCATCTTCCCTCAATATAAATTTCTTCTAATTCTCTTTTTTTTTCAAACTTTATTCTTATATATAATTATTAAGTGTAGTTTTTTATGTTAATAACCTATAACCATATATTTAGGATATGAAACATCTTTTAAGTGCAAAAAGTATATTTACAAAAATAACCTCCTAGTTTAATCTAATCCTTTAACATGAAATGGAAAATAAGGATTTCTTTGTAACAAAATGTTATATATAGTTTTTCGACAGTATGTAAATTTTTCTTTAATTGAATCCCTCTCCCACATCTCCTTGCTTCTTTCGTAAGTTGTTTCTTAAATTCAAATATCTTTTCTAGTAAGCGTTTAATGAAACTTCTTTGTTTCTTTCGATTTTCTTCTATGAATCTTTTTTAGTTATTGCATTTTGTCTTTATATACAGAGAGAGAGAGAGATACGGAATGTGCCACAACCACTTCTATATGAGAAACTTAAGATCTCTTTTTCAGCTTTAAATGTTATTTACTAAAATACGCTTACTTTATATGTTCTCTTTTGGCTTTTTCTAATTTTATTTTCTCGTCCCACATTTTTTATTTATACTGTTTTCTTCTTTTAGTCTCCTCTTCTAATTTAATTTATAATATTTATTCAACAAATATAGTTTATTTATATAATAAAGGACTTGCATAAAGTATATTTTGATCACTAGTATGTATATATACATATATATATGACTCAAATATTGGAAAGGTACACGAAAGGAAAATTATAGAAAAACTAATTTTATTTTTACCAGAGTTATGACTTTCTTAAAATTGTTTTTGAAAACATAGGACTTGAATATTGGCATACAATATTTTATCATTAATTAAACAAACATATTGCCACAAAATTATGGGAGAAAATCAATAGGCCTTGTTAGGTAAAATAAGCAATTTATTGAAGTTTGGTCTTGATTTCGACATAGAAATGTTTTATTCTACATCTGTAAAAATACTTAGTTACCTGATATGTTTGAAAGTTGGTAAGGGTCTTCTATTCCTGTGTGCCAAGGACCTAAATTAGGTTTTGAACTTCGGATTCGATTGAAAAACTAAAACATGGAATCATTTTTTAAGATATAAAGTATAAAAATTAAATTAGTCAAGCTAAAAAATTAATTTCCTTATATTTTCCCCCCTAAAACAAAAAGACTTTGACAGGGTCATTGCTGACTATAGTGGCAACGTGGAAAAAACGGTACTCTCGAATTTAACTGAAACGGGACAAGGGAAGACCACAAACTTTGACGGGCTATTCATACATCAAAAAATAAAGCTAAAATCATTACTAATTATTATATGAAAGATGTTCAGAGAGAGATTGGCGACCTCTATACTTGACTAATTGAATGCATAAAAAATATTGGAAGAGGGGAAGTGACCTCCAAATTTGATTGATATTGAACTTTCAATCAATTATAAACAGCGGAAGTTTTAGAGACTTTTAACATCAATATAAATTTAAAAATTTAAAGAGTGAGTGCGTGTAAAGTTAGAACTTCTTGCACGAATTATTTTAAAAAGTCGAAATTATTCTCAAATTCTTATAATTATTTTTTTATTATTTTCTACATGTTCAAATATAAAATAACACGTTTTATTAAATTCCTATTTTCTTTTGAATCCAAATTTTCCCAACACGACCTCTAATGCAGTCAATATATGTATAATGGATTCATAGTGACTTTGACATTTTGAAGGATGGTGGAGTTCATTTCAGCCTACTGCATTTTGAATAGAATTTCCATCTAGTAGGCAGAAAGATTTGACCTGCAAAGTCATCTAGACACGAAAAGTTGCACCAGAACCAGTTATCAATAAAATAAAAAAAATTAAAAGAAAGAGCTGAGAAACTATCTGGTGGATTTTTTATCAATTGAATTTAAATATTACTTATTATATACATTTTCTAGAAAAATAATTATGGTAGGATCTGTAGAGAATAAATTACACGGAAAAATTCTTTCCATATAATAGAAACTCAATTGCAAATATCGATTTTATTAGTATTCCATCATATGACGAAGAGGATGTAGATTGGAATAAATAATTATTTGTAGTAAAGTTCCCACTTTTATCCTCAGATTATTGATCAAGACCGACAAAATTGTCTGTTCAGTTTGTTTGATCAAAAAATGGTGGTAAAAAAGCATATTTTCCTGTCCTTTTGTTTTTACTTGGGTTATTGAAAAATATTATATTGTTCTTTTTTTTTCCTTTTTTCCCCTTTCATAATATGGTATGACTACCTTTCCGATATGTAATGGCTTTGTCTGGTTTGAAATTTTGACCAGCGAGAAAATAATGGGAATTTTATGGGATTGAAAATTTTGTTTGGTTATAAAGTATTGATAGGATACAAAATTTGATTTGTTTGAATTTGTGTAGTTATATAATAACAATAATAATTGAATAATGTGATAGTAAATAATAATAATAATTAGCTTTTATTATGTGTGTGTGAGTAAATGTAGAGTATCGTTATGGGTGCCTTTTCTTTTTTTTTTTTTTGCTTTTAATTATTGTTTTTTATTAATTACACTTTTTATTTAATTTTATAACAAGTTTAAATTTTCTTTAATTATTTTATAACAATTATATAAAGTATAAACACATAAAAATAAAATATAATAAAATTTAGGATACTACAAGAGTATACTAAAATTACATGTTAATTATTTTTTATTTGTTCACAATTGTAGTTAATTAATATCCATATACATGAATTGGAGTAAAACATATGATCTTATTGAATAAATAATTTTAGTGCGTTAATCTTACCAGTGAAGTAAAAGTTTTTAGACTTTTATATATTAATTGAGACAATATACTTTAATATACAAGGAAACAATTGGAAAAAAAATACACTAATTAAGCAACACCAAATTGAAAATTGTTTTAAAACTCAAATGAAAGGAAAAATTAATAAAATAAAAGAATAAAAACATAATTTTAAATTAAAATCTTCAATTAGTTACAGTACCAAAAACTTCCCGAATTGAGACTGTCAATTTTGGAAGGATAAATTCCATCTCAAATTAGGGAAGACTTTAAAAAGGCTTTTGTAAATCCGTTTCAAAGGCGTGACAAAATATTTCTTTTTTAGGAAAAAAATTGACCCAATTTCGGAATTGTTTTGTAGTCATCTCAAATTAGAATGATTTTAGTACAGCTTTACCCTTTAGTTCCAAAATCAATCCTAAAATAATTTTCCAAAAATTAAATTAAAATCATCCTAAAGCTGTGTTAATTTGGGATGGCTTGTTCATGTTGGGTGTGAAACCGTTCCAAAATTATGGAAAATAATATAGAAAAAAACCTTTTCTAGAATCATCCCAACCTCTGGGGTAGTTTGGTACGGATTAACCATTTAGTCCCAAAATCTATTCCAAAGTTGTGTCAAAATATTCTAAGAAAAAGAAAATAAAACTGTCACAAAGCTACCCTAAATTTGGAACAATTGGTTCATATACAATATATAAATAGAATGTGAAGTAATTATATATAAAATGGCTTACCAAATAATGTCTTGAAACTCCAAGAAACTTGGTGTGGAGATCACATCGAGATGGGGAGGAAGACGAGTGTCAAGTTTCCAAATTTTTGGGCCTATTATAGTGTGTCCAGTGCTCAACATCATCCTGGTCATCAAGCGCGCAATGTTGGGGCACTATGCACTTATCCAATATGTATATTTGAGATGACTTGGGTTTTCCCATTCTGAAGCTATCCAAAATGCCCTAAATTCTAAATGAATCTTTGTCCTTGCTAAATTTTTCATTTCCCTCCTCAATTCAACCAAACGAGTCGACAGTCACTTCGCTCCTCAATTCAACCAAACGAGTCCACGGTCCTTCCTTTTCAAACATGCACAATCTCCCAACATGTAGAAATCCTCCAATGCCTTCTTCAAACCTTTAATAGCTTATTCAACTCTAATCAAATTAATTTCTATAGTAAAGCACATAATTATAAGTGAATATTCAAGAATCTCAATTTTTGTTTTAGAAACCTATTCACAAATGGAACAAAGCCCATGATTTCTCCTTCATTTGGGGTTGTAATGGCTATGTGTGTAGGACATTAGATTTTTATACTTGGTTGATATCATGTTTGGCGTGTTTTCCATATCAATTGTTTACCTCATCCAAACATTTGAGGTTTTTGTGTGTTTAAATTTTTAGTTAAATTTGTTGAATTTTTTGGTGAAATTTGTTAAAGAATAAGCTAGTAATAATGTGTCATCCTTATTTTTGTTTATTAGGTGGATTCAAATCTTAAAAATTGGATAGTATTTGGTTAAGAAGACTTGTACATTATTTTGTGGTAACATTTGTTAGTGAATTATCTAAATATAGGTGCTCATACTTGGTTTCATTTGTTCAGCGAAGTTATGGCCATCAAATTTAACAATATTTGATAAAGAGTAAATGTACACAACATGTTTGATGAAAAACTATTGAAAAATGTTTTTATGTGTGTTTCGCTTGTGTATGTTATTTGTACTGAATGTATTTCATATTTATCTTGTATCAAATTCAAAAATTGAATTTGTAAATATTTACATGGATGCATTTTTTAGTTTTAACTTGCTTACCATTTCACCAACAAAATTGCCAACAAATTGAAATAAATTCAATATGTGCTGTTAGCAACTTACCTATCCTCAAATGGATATCACATTTAATAGAATCCTCATTGCCTAATATCAAATAATTTATCACATACTCTTAAATTGTCACATTTGTTAGTATTGCTAATGGTAAAATCATATATGAATTAGCAGTACTTTCATTTGGTTTATGTCTTTAAAAATGGCTCAGGAAGCATATTTTAGGAGTAAGGTGGGATGTGACATTAACACCCCACATGAAAGGAGAGGCAAACAAAGCATGAACACCCTACGCTTTACACTTTTGTCATCTTCTCCATCGATTGATGATAAAGAGACCCAACCCTCTAGTGAAATGTAAGGATACCTTCCACATCAGCACACAACTCTAACATATCATCCAAGTCATCACAAAAGAAAGAATGCCTCATTTTACCTGCTACATCTGAGGTTGGTGCAATTAGACCATTCTAACTCCAAACAGACGGGCTAAAACATGTGACATTGTGGCTATTTTAATAAATATAAATTCGATTTGGCATACGCATCATTAATCACGTACATCCACAACAATAAAAAAAAATGACAATTGAATACACTTACATTTTAATATCGTTGTAGTGCCTAGAAGAAATATTATATTTAGATGTTATAATAGACTATGGACCCATTGTACCGATGTCCCATGAGAACAAAAATAGGAATGGTTTCGAAGTTTCAAGGTGTGACATTTCCAACTTTTCAAAAAGTGATTTGACACTTACCGTGCTATTATGTTTCTTACCATTCTTGCTAGAACCACGTACACTAACTTGATTTTCTACTATAACTTATACATAATGATCATATTCATACTTCTTGTACTTTTATGTTGACATGTCTGTCTACAGAATGATTTAGATGGGACCACACAGATAATATGACTGAGCTAATATGGAAATACTTGCACTGAGCAAGAGATTCTAATACTAAAGTTGATTAGATCCCATATGAAAAATAGAATGAGATGTTGGGTAAGTGGGTGGAGGATATATCGAACAGTATGTGTAAGAAATTAGGCTAACCAAACAGCTGACAATGTATCTGTATCCATTATATATTGTGGTGGCTTAATTTCAATCAACGCACACATTGAAAGAACGGTAAACAAGAAGTTTATTTATGTTTGCTTAGTCTTATCTTTATGTCCACCATTTTAATTTTATTTGCTTATAATTATGCAATATAATCCAAGAAGTATAGCTAGAAAGGCTTCCAACTCCTCTTGAGGTTTATTCTAAAGTTTAAAAGAACGCAACTGACGAATAGGTAGGCTCTCGTGTACAGTCTCAGGAGTTAAATACAATTATTGAAATATGTTCATATTAACTACAATGTCACACTATCACTAATTGATCTTATATATTTATTAAAGATAATGCAAAAATTACAACATGATTATAACACCACGAGGACCCAGAGGCATAAGACTTAGAGGGCAGTGAGACTTAATTTAATTCAACTAACAGCAATATGATTATCCTCAACGCGCTTGGCAAATTTCAAAAGGGCCAGCCGATAAGAATGGGCTCAAAGTCTCAATCTTATAAGCAACTATCACATCTAGAAAATATTGAAACGTTAGCAACAACTACGAAAGAGATATATAGAATATATGATTATAAGATCAAATTGGCCCAAATGGATGAGAGATTAAACAAATTTATGCTTTTGCTTGAAAAAAAGTTGGGCCTAAACTCTTTCGATGACAATGAAGGTGAGGAAAATAATGAGGACCTCGATAGTTAGATGTACATACTATTTGCCCAACACTTCCCATTTCTTATGTTTTCTTGATTTTGAACAAGATGGGATTGCATTACAATTTCATTGAGCATTTATTGTGTGTATATAATGTCATCATTTTAGGCTCATTACTATTAAGATTATTACATTTTTTCATTTTTATATATTTCTCTCAGAATTTCATGTATGGGATTTTTTTAATTTATTGTAGAGGAAAATTAGGAATTTTTACAACAATTAAATAGAATTATTTCTTAAAAATAGTGAAAAAGCCATCCCAAAATCATTTTAGTTCCATGCCAAATTGTTCACCAAAATACCTATCTAAACGCATGTCAGAATAACTATCCCAAAGTCATCCTATATTAGCCGTTCCAAATAACCATTTCCAAATTGTGTCATATAAGTCGTCCCAAGCTCAGGTCAAAAAAAAAACTGTCTCTAAGTCATGCCCAAAAAAGTCGTGTCAAAAAAAATGATTCCAAATTTGCAACAGCTTTGTTGAAGACTGACTCAAATTTTTGCGATAGGCTGAACAGGGATTGTAGTAAAGTCGACCTAGAATCAATCACCAATAAATTTAGCACGGCTTTTTCAACGAAATCTATCCCGACTTGAAACATTTCTTGTAGTGTTATAATTAAATATTTATTGAGAAACACAAAAAAAATAGAAATAAAAATATAGAAAAAAAAAAAGAAAAGAAAAGAAAAGAAAAGGCACCCAGAGTAGTCCTTCAGGTGCCGGGCGAATGCACATATAAATGTGAGTGTTGCATATACATACGAAACAAGAGACACATTTAGAATTTGAAATTTTAGAGTCATTTATTAGATTGATTGAATTTTAATGAAATGGAAAGTGATGAAAATTTTAAAACTATCATCACCAATGCAATTTTATAGTTGTCATAAAAAATATAAATATTTTCCATCAAACTTTGACGATTTTACTAAATGCAAAACACTTTGTTTGGAACCATTTTTGGGGTAAAATATGGCTTGTGTTTTGGTGTAAATGCAATACAAATAGAATGAAATCATAAAGATCTATATTTATTTATTTTTATATATGAAATATAATGTAATGATTAAATAGGGCGGTAATATATAAAAATAATGATTAATTTTTAAATTTTCTATAATTGTATATTTCTGTAGATATATAATTAATAATTTAAATCTAAATAGATTTAAGGATTGAATTTTAAATAATTTTTTGTCTATATATATATAAGAATCAAAAAAAGATATTTTTTTAAAGTATTTTTGGTAATTGTATCTTTTGTTTGGTTTGTTAGGGAATTTGAATTGTTCCAAACAAAGCGAAAATTTTCTAGAAGAAATCATGATCTCGTTTTTCCTGAAAAATATTGTCTGGTACTGTGTTTTCGTTTTCTCCGTTTCCTGAGAAACAAAACTATGCCTTATTTCTTCACTTACCTCTTGGTCCTGTAGTCTAGTTTGCTTTCAGGTTTCGGAATAAAATTTCCCATGGGTTGGCCAAGCTTAGGTTGGAACATTTGCAAAAATTTTCTGGTCTTTCTGATACGGTGTTCAATATTGTACACCTTGACTTATCTTTTCGCTGTCCTTTCGACAATATATATAGATATATATGTTGTGTTTGTATATGTATATTTATTACATTTGGCTCATCTTATTACAAATCATGGTGGAAACATGGGGGAAAGCATTTCTTCAAAGTCATTACTTTGATTTTATCTATTTTCAGCCAAGGATTACACCAATTATGAATTTTGAACTGTTTTCCTCGAGTGACGTTGAGAGAGATAGATAGGGGCCCATTTTGTCACTCTATATGTGCTTTATATCATTAGGACCAAATTATTCAAGAGAATAATTTGACTTCAATCCAATTAGTTTGATACTATTTAAACGGTAATATTTTATTTTTGATATATATATATATATTTAACTGATATAAAAATTATAGATTTAAAATAAATATATGTATAATGATCATTATATATTTGACCAAACACTTTTGCAAAAATGTATAAACTAAAAACTCAAAACTTTGTTTCAATTGGCCTTAACTTTTATAATATTAAGAATCAACTGCCCAACTTAATCAAAGTCCTGGAGTGGGTCATCTAAAATTTTTCTATTAACTTTTACCTCACTCACAATTCACCAGGAAACATTTTTTGACTTCTCTTATAATTAATTATTCAATTGGTCCACAATTTGCAAAGATCCGGCGTGCTGAAGAGAATTAACTACTACTTTACAACATAAAACTACTAAATTGACGACCTCAGTTCAAATTATGAAGTACTGGAATTTAAGGAAAAAAAATATAAAATCCGTACTTGGTACCACTAGTCGCAATAATCAAAGATACGAAATTTAATCTTGTAAAGATCCTTACAATTAGTGAGAGATGACATTTGAAATCTCATTTAAAATTTTGTACTGTTATCGTAGAAGATACTTTGCTTGCAAGTATTTTCGAGGACAAAATGTTATGTTTTCTTTTTTTTTTTTTGTGCAAATATTTATATGTAGTATAAAAGTAATAATTTATATGTATAATTTGTTTGTTTTTGAATATTTATATGCAATGATATTATGTAATAAATATGAAGGATATATGATAGCATATAAAAATAATATAAATTTTTGGGGTAATTGTATATGATAGTATGCACATATGTATATACAGTGGTAACGATCTAATTTTAAATATAAATAATGATAGAAATGATAAAAATAATGTGTGCATATATTTGTAAATTATTTTAGAGTCTTATATTTTTACCGCATATTTTTGAATACAAAAAGATGGCTTCCGTACAGAAGGCAAATTTTTTTTGGGAACTTCTATCAATATATTTAGCTATAAATTTCAACCATTCAAACACGTTACGCCTACATGACGAATGACTTGATCATTAGAAGATTATTATCTCAACATCAAAAACTCGACGAATCTTACATTGTCACACAGAAAGATCATTTTAATGTTACTCATATACAAATATAAAAACCAACATCATCCGGAAGTGAAAATGAAAATTGGAGCTCGTTGCCATAACAGTTCAAAGAGGAAATGACGATAAATTCTTCAAAACAAATAATTAAATGTTCATATGTCAACATGTTCATTTTGCCTCATTTTAATACAATATAGAAGGAAAATCCCATAAATTCCGTCAAACCATTAAAAAAAAAATCATTGAATTTTATATTTGAATTAATCTTACACAGCCCGGAATCGAGACCGATAAAAAATAAAATAAAACAAAATATATCGTACCTAAATACAGTATTTTAAAACCATACAGAGAAACCAATCACATCAAAAACAGATCTAATTTACAGCCGTTGGGACACAATTCCTATTATTTGATGCTAAATGTTCAATATAAATAAATATCTTCCACATGGTCACCGCCAAATGTTTTCAGTGGCGTATTTTTGACTCTGGTATGCTAATCAGATCATGCTAAGTGACCAAAACTTTCCGGTCTAGATCCATCATAAAAGTCGTCCAAAACCGCCAACACTTCAGCTTTATTTTCCTTGTTCATGCACCCTCTCAACTGTGGTGTAATCGAGTCGAGTTGAGTTCAAGTAATAATCTATGCAAATTTGATTCGAATTAATTTTTTACGAGCTCGAGTGGAGCTGTCGATTTTAAGCTCGAGCTCGAATAAAACTATACAACTTGAATTCGTACTCGACTAATCTTATCGAGCCTGATCTTGAGTACAAAAAATTAAAATCAAAAATCGAGTTCGAACTACTCGATCGAGCTCGAATATCTCTATGAAATACTCGAATTCGACTTGATTAATATTTCAAATCGAGTCGAACTTTGACTGAATTGTTCGACCGAGTCAAGTCGAGTAACTCAATTGAAATACACCCTTACCCTCAAGTTAACAAATTTATTTCATTCTACCTACCACCTCATACCATAAGTAGTAACATGTTGGGCCTCCAGAGTCAATCTTATCCTACCACTACCCACCCTCACTATAAAGCCCCCCTCAAATAGAACATAAACCGCCCACCCAAAGAAAAAGAGTGTTAGAGATTAATAAGGGGCTGGCTGTTATGGAGTTTGAAATTTTCATGAAACTTTTTGGGTCCTTTGCGTTGATTAGCGTTTTTGGATTTTTTGTGCGTTTGTACAATGTGTTGGTGGTGAAGCCCGGGCGGCTCAGATCCGTGTTGAGGACGCAAGGGGTGACGGGGCCGCCCCCGCTGCCGCTGCTCGGAAACATATTGGAGATCAAGAAGTCAAGAGGGGCCGCGAACGCCGCCGTCCTCCCGACGTGCGGCCCTCCCACCACCCACAACTGCGCTAAAGCCCTCTTTCCTTTCTTTGAGCAGTGGCAGAAGAAATATGGTAAGCTTTTATTTTTGCTTTGGTGATTAGGAAATTTTGGCGTACAAATTTTATTGAATTCAAAATTCAAAATATTCTCTTCATTGACTAATAACTAATAATTTTATATTTATTCACAATTAATTCAACATATTTACTCATAATTTTTCTAATTATATTTATTTTTTATATTTAATATATTTACATAATATAAAATTATTTAATAATTATTACATATTAAATATATATATATATATATAAAATAATTTTTCTATCTATCTAAAATTTAATATCAAATATAATTTTTTCTGGCGTTCAAATCATCAAAAATTTTCTACCTACCCGACAAGAAGCAAACGTACCTAATATGTTAATTTCTTTACTGTGATATTATAATTCCTGACAAGAACCAAACGTGCCTAATATGTTAATTTCTTTACTGTGATATTATATTTTAATTGTGACAAGAAGTACTTGTTAAATTGTTTAGCTGTGTTTAAGTTGTTTACTATTCCAATGGACGTTGCGTTCCAAAGGGTCTCACTGAGGGAGACGTGGCTTCTGCTTGTCAGTTAGAAAAATCAATGGTTATGTTTATTTTTATTTTTGGTATCTGTTTTTATTTTTATTTTTATTTATGTGTGTTTATTTTTAAATATTTTTTAATTAAATAAAAATATCAAATATTTCTTTATGTTTATCTTTGCCTACCTCCAAATTTCATGCATATGATCGGTGTAACTGCCTACTTTAAATATCTTGCAAACATCACATACATATGGTCGGCATAACCACTTACATAACTGCCTACATAATCATCTGCCAAATTATTTTAATTTCTACATTTTCTGCATATCAATTTCTTTATAATTATTTTCTGTGCTGATTTCTTGAGTGTGTATCTCATCCTGTAATAAATAGGATATATAGGATTCCAGAACTTTCCTTCCCTATCTACCAAACACCCATACTTCCTCACAGAGGAAGTAAATACCCAAAGGTATTTTCCCATCGTCAAATTTTTCAAATTTATGTATCTTCAAATATTTTTCAAATATATCAAATATCAAACATTTCTTTATATTTATCTTTGCCTACTATTCTGCAAATTTTATGCATATAGTCGGTTACAAATTTGATTATCAAAAACAGTCTTCAAAAATTTCAACCGGTGATTCAAACATTGTTCTTGAAACACCACGTCTACCACCAAATTTCGTGTTATCAATACTAAAAGATGAATAAAAAATTTAAAAATATAACAATTGAAATGCCTATTTTTTTGACAAGCAAAAACAAGAAACAAAGGTTACGTTTGTTTATATTTTCAGATGTATATTTTTGGTGTATTTTTTTTAAAAAAATGTAAAAATAAAAAAATTTAAATATTTAATAATTGTAATATATATTTTAAGGTGTATACAGTAAAACAATCGTAATCAAACAGAGATGGTTTTAGAACACTTCAATAATTTATATGGAAACAAGCCCGCCATATCTGATTCTTAGGCATGAATCTTGACTTCTTGTTCCCGCCTCCGGTATTGACCCAAACAATTAATTAGTAGTTGATCTTTTTAGCCACATTCGTCTCAATCTTTTCTGACCTTTCCACATAATTGTTGTATTAGTTAGTATTTAAGTGATTAAAAAAGGGGGAAAAAAGCGTAACATTAACAGAAATAAATATTAAAAAATCATGAACTTATTCTTATGCTATTGAAATTTACGTAAATTAAAACAAAATCGAAATCGAATCAAATGGTGTTGCAGGCGAAGTCTTCCTGTTCTCTCTGGGGAACACACAAATATTACACGTGACTCAACCAGACATGGTGCGAGAGATAACCACGTGCACGTCCTTAGACTTGGGGAAGCCATCGTACCAAGCCCAAGAGAGGGGGCCATTGTTGGGCCAAGGTATCTTGACATCCAATGGGCCATATTGGGCCCACCAAAGGAAAATCATTGCTCCTGAATTATATATGGAGAAGGTTAAGGTGCGTCACTTCACAAGTCTCATAAAATACATGGGAGTGATGCTATAAATAATAATACAATTAAGGCTAATTAATCCAAATAGCTAAACGGAGCCTTGAACATATTTTTACAGGGCATGATGAACATAATCACAGAGTCCACTCTGACACTGGTGAACTCCTGGAAAGGCATAGTCGATGAAGCTAAGGATGGAATTGCTGACATAAAAATAGACCAGCACATGAGAAGCTTCTCAGGGGATGTGATATCGAAGGCCTGCTTTGGAAGCAGCTATTCCAAAGGGCAGGAAATCTTCTTCAAGCTCAGAGCCCTCCAAGAAGTAGCCTCCAAGAAAGTTTTGGCTACTGGGATTCCAGGAATGAGGTCAGACGAAACAACTCCTAAATCTCTCTCAATTTTTTCGATGAAGTTGTAAACAAGAACAGTAAATTCACTACTGTATTTTCTGACATGGTAACGGACAGACATGTTCCGACGAAGAGCAACAGGGAAGCGTGGGCGCTGGAGAAGGACATCCGGATGTTGATTCTGAAGGTGGCGAAAGAGAGAGGAGAAGTCGGATATGAGAAGGATCTGCTGCAAATGCTTCTAGAGGGAGCCAAGAACACCGACTTGAGCTCCGACGTGCTCGACAAATTCATCGTAGACAACTGCAAGAACATATACCTTGCTGGATACGAGACCACCGCCGTTTCAGCTACGTGGTGCCTCATGCTTCTGGCCTCCAACCCCCAATGGCAAGAACGTGTCCGGTCTGAGGTTCTTGAGGTCTGCAAGGGAGGCCAAATCCCAGATTATGATATGATCCGCAAGATGAAACAGGTAAGATCGTTATTATCTACGGAGCACTTAAACCAACTTAAAAGATATTTCCTCTTGGACGTGAGAGGGTCATTTAATCTTTATTGACAGCTGACAATGGTGATCAATGAGTCGCTGCGCCTTTACCCTCCTGTGACGGTGGTGTCCAGAGAGGCCTTCAAGGACATGAAATTCGGCAACATAGACGTGCCCAAGGGCGTGAATTTGTGGACCTTCGTGTTAACGTTGCACACCGATCCTGAGATATGGGGACCCGATGCCTACCACTTCAATCCGGACAGGTTTGCAAAAGGGATTACAGGTGCGTGCAAGCTCCCACACCTGTACATGCCATTTGGGGTTGGCCCCCGAGTTTGTCTTGGACAGAACTTGGCTCTTGTTGAACTCAAAGTGCTGATCGCCCTCGTGCTTTCTAACTTCACTTTCACCCTTTCTCCTTCTTACATCCACTCACCGGCACTGAATTTGGTCGTGGAACCGGGCAATGGTGTTAATTTGTATGTGAAGAAGCTGTAGACATACCAAGAAGAAGAAAGACAGGCATCGACACACAGTCATTCTGCAATCGTTTTTTTAGTCTTTGTGTTATAGTGATCAAGGATTGTGGTTGTTTTATATTTCCCGGTTTTCTCTGTTGTGGGCATATAACCCGATAGAGTTCGCTGAGCTCATAAATGAAGAAACCAGAATTTATTACTGCTGTACTTCTACCTAGCTTGCATTTTCTTCCTTGTGCCTATGAAGTTGATCCGGACATGATTTCTCACGGACCTGTACCTGATTTGCCATTCATGACTCATGACTAAAGACGTTCATAATTAATGCTAGTTCTAAACACCTGAACTAATGTATCCTCAACAGGAATTACTGAATCACAATAATTTTGATCAGTGTAATGCTTTGTGGGCATAATTTTATACTATCCACAATCACGTACACACATGCATCTATTTAACCCAAAGTAAAGTAATACCTAAACAATAATTTGTGCCGGGAGCCATCTCCAAGTGGCCTTTTAAGACTCCCAACGGTCATATAGTTAACTTTCAAAGCATGTTTTTGGGACTGTTACCTAAATTATAGTTCGTAGATTTGTATACAACCTTCTTCATGCATGCAAGATTCCAGGCACAATTTCCAAATTCACTAGGACTCCTTAAGGTGGATGTTCAAATGTGATGACCAATTTGCTATGCCTTGGGAATTGACTTCAAGATGAAGACTAGATGTCTTGAAAAAGTGTAAAGAATTGAAGAATTTGGAGTCTTGATATAGTTGAGATGGAAAAAGTTTAGATCAACACAACTTCTTAATAGATATGCCTTAAGATTTCAAGTTTATTCCAAACTCCTGCTGCAGTGTTCTACTAGGTACGACAACATAAATTTGACAATTATCCCCAGCCAAGTTTGTAGGAGTTGAAATTTATCAACATGAAGTTCTATTGAAATGGGCAATTATCAATCAATAACCATAAATACTTGGCCATTCCAGATGTGGGAGATAGCTAGCTTGGACTTCCATTAACTAGTCGTGAAAGTGCTAATATTCTTTAGTATTAAACACTTTCATTGTGAGTCTAGATTGAGTGACCAGCATTGTTCTTATTCAAGCCTACTGAGAGTGTGTGGCAAGCCTTAAGAGTAATTTAGATGAAGCACAAAATGTGGTGAAGTTTTGGTACACCTAACACATTTAGTTACCTTAGGGAAGATATTAGGTCTGAGAGTCGATGTGAAAGTTGTTTACTTTGTTTTCACTATTCATTGTGTGAGATAGTGAGATCAACCTGGCTTTGTGTCTACAAAATATAGGAGTGAAGTCCCAAAATGCATTAACAAATTTGGTGTTTGTTATTTTATTTCCATTGGTGTGTGTATTCTTATTATTTGTAGTTCCCATATTTGTGTTGTGTTGTTACAGCAATTGTACCAACATCACTACTGCATTTTTCACAAGCATCATAGTCAAGTTACCTATTGTGCTTGGTTTGAAGTAGATATGATCCTGGTGATTCCTAAAGGTCTGCAGACATGAGTGCTGAGGAAGGAACCTCGCGTGTTCTTATTATTTGTAGTTCCCATATTTGTGTTGCATTGTGACAACAACTATAACAACATCACTACTGCACTTTTCACAAGCATCAAAGTCAAGTTGTCTATTATGTTTAGTTTGAAACATATGTGATCCTAGTGATTTTTGAAGGTCTGCAAACATGAGTGTTAAGGAAGGAACCTCTATAACTCATTCCTCACTTCTCGATGGTTCCAACTATTTATATTGAAAGGTGCAGATGCATGCATTTATTAAATTACAAGATGAAGAAGAATAAAATGCAATTAAAATTGCATGGAAACCACCAACTGAAGCGAATGCCAAAGGCACAAAAGTTTGAAAAGATGTTAAAACTTAAATTGCCGATGAAAGCTATGCTACTCTTGGTAATTCTAAACCAATTAATGTAATTTTTACAGGCGTAGATGAAGAACATTTCAAGAAAATCTCCATTTGTGAGTCTGTAAGGAAGCTTGGGAAATTCTACAGAATATTCATGAGGGAACATCTGAGTTTGAAAATCTCAAAATGGAAGAAAGTGACACAATTGCTAACTTTAGTGGTAAGCTTTATCATATTACTAATCAAGCTTTGCAGTTAGGTAAAAACTATTCAAACACAAAGTAGGTGCGAAAGACTCTGTGTTCCTTGCCTGAAAGATTTGTGCCTAAAGTGGTTGCAATTGAAGAGGTAAGAGACGTAGATAATATGTGCCTAGATAAACTCATGGGGTCCTTACAAACATATGAGATAAATTTGAATTATGCTAAATGGATAAAGAAAAGGAGATTGCTTTTCAATGTAAATATTCAAGTGACTCTAACAATGATTGTTCCAACATTGATGTGGACACTACATAGTTAGCCAAGAAGCTGAAAAAGTTCTTGCATAAGTGGGCCAAATAAGACTAAAAGTTTATCTAAAAAGAATTCAAAAGAAAATTTTAAAAACTTCAAGAAGAAAGAAAAGATTGATCCATAAAAAGAAAGGTCAACAATGTTATGAGTGTGGGGTTATGGCTTCATTCAAGCCATATGTTCCAATAAATAGGGAAAGTCCCTAAACGCCACTTGGAGTGAAGAGGGATAAAAAAAATTTGATGAAGAAGAAAATCAAACAAGTAACCATGTGGCATTCAATTCTATCAGCAAAAAATACGACTTACAATGTTGTAATATCAGTAACAATAACAAAAGACCTATTGAATACAATAGCAGTGACTTTAAAGAAGATTTTCTCAACACATATCAATTAGGGTGTGACAAGTTGTTGTCCCATCAAAGCTAAAAACAATTACCTTAAAAATTAGGTACACAATTTAAAAGATGAAGTTCAAAACCTAATTGAAACAAATCACTAGTTGAATATTCAAAATAAAAGACTTGAGGCTGGTGAAGTTGAAAATGCCTTTATGAAATTAAATTCGAGAAAACCAAATTAGAAGATATTTTATTTATAGGGAAAACTGCAGAAGATTTAACAGGCTTATGTTTTGTGGAAAACGGTGAAAGTAGTACTCTAGAATCCAAAAAAGTCAAATTTGTCAAAGAAATTGTCCTACAAAACCCTAATCCAACACCAGTTAACAAGAAATCCAAAAGAAAAAAGAATAGAAAATCAAAAGAACTATGTACCTTTTGTACGAAAAAAAAGTCATCCAGTTGGTAAATGTTTTGCATTATTTGAACACATGCTACATTGTAATAATGTTGCACCTAATGTCAACAACATTACAAGAATAACAATCACGTAAAGGAGGTTTGGGTGAAAAAATTATAACTTAAGTGTCTTATTTCTTATACTTCTTACGTATTTATTCAAAAGAAATACGGTACTTCGATAATTGTTGTTCAAAGCATATCATAGATGATTAAAAGAATCTTACTAATTACAAAATCTTTGCTCAAGGACAAGTGACTTTTGGAGATAGATAAAGGTGTCAAGTAATTAGCAAAGGAACATTGCTAGTGGATGGAATACCAAAATTGTGAGGAGTTTCACATGTGGATGGATTGAAAACTAATTTACTGAGTATAAGTCAACTATGTGACTAGAAGTTATTTGTGAAATTTACTAAAGTTTAATGTCATGTTTATAATAATAAAAAAAATGCATACTTGTTGGGAACAGATCTGATGATAACTATTACACTATCAATAGTGTGTCATGTTTAAAATCTATTAATGAAGATAGAAAAAATGGCATCATAGACTTGGTCACCATGATTTGCTTAAATTGTCTAAAGCAGGAGTTATTAGAGAATTACCAAAGTTGTCCAAAATATCAACCTAAATTTGTTGACTATGTCAACTTGGTAAATAAAGGAAATAATCTCACAAAAAGATGCAGCATCTGAGCACAACAAGGCAATTGGAGTTGCTTCACATGGATTTGTTAAGGATTTGATATGGTTAACGGATGTTGCAAGTATTGGAGAAAAAAAGATAGATCTTTGTTTGTATAGATGATTATTCTCATTTCACTTGAGTTAACTTTTTGAAGGAAAAATTGAACATTTTTCAAGCCTTTAAGAAGCTATATAGTTAGCTAGTACTAGAAAAAGGTGAGACAATAGGTAAAATCTTCAGAATCCACAGTGATTATGAAAAGAAATTTGAGAACCAACAATTTGTTCAATATTTTTCCCAACATGGGATACAACATGGCTTTTTTTTTTTATCTCTAAACACCCCTTAAAATGGAGTTGTTGAGCACAACAACAAGACTTTATAGAAAATGGCAAGATTAATTCTTACTGCAAAAGATATAAACACCAGGGCAAAAATTGTGAGTACAGCTTACAATATCATAAATAAGGTGTATTTGAGACATATCTTGTTAAAGTATCATATGAAATTTGGAAAGGAAAGAAGGCTATTATTGCATACTTTCACACTTTTGGTAACGAATCTTATATCCTAAAAGACTGAGAAAAGAATGAAAAATTTTCAAGTGTGATGAATATTTCTTTCTTGGTTATTCGATTAATAATAAAGTATATAGGGTATAAAACAATAAAACAATGACCGTGATGAAGACCATCAATATTGTGATTGATGATGATAAACCTATTTAAAAGATGCCTAAAGTATAGCAATTGGTTGATGAAGATCTACAACCAAGAAAGAATGATGATCCTCCTGTAGACCAACAGGCCTAATTTGTAAGATGCTGTTGTAACATTAGACCCAACATTAACAAACAAAAATATTCATTTAGGTATTGCTCCTGAAGCCTCCTCTAAAAGTTGTAAGAATCATCCAACTGAGACCATAATTAGTAATTCGAATGATGAGACTCATAACCAACCTAAGGTAAATTACTGAGATCTTACTGGATATGTATCTAATGTAGAGCCTTAAAATGATGATAAAGCATTGAAGGATGAATTTTGTGTGGTGGCCATGCAAGATGGATTAAACCAATTTAAGATAAATGATGTGCAGACTCTCGTTAAAAAACCTAAAGATGTGAACATAATTGGTACAAAATAGGTTCTGAAAAATAAGAAAAATGAAGATGGTCTAATAACTAGAAATAATGCTAAGCTAGTGGCTCAAGGCTACACACAAGTGGAAGGAATAAACTTTGATGAAACTTGTCCACCGTTAGCTCAACTTGAGGCTGTTAGATTACTTTAAGCCAATACTTACTCACTAAAGTTTACATTGTTTCAAATAGATGTGAAAAGTGCCTTTTTGAAAGGGTTCTTAAATCAAGAAGTTTATGTTGTGTGGTCAAGAGTATTTGTTGATGCACATCATCCTAATCATATGTACAAACAAAGGTAAGCTTTGTATGGATTGAAATAAGAACCTCGTGCTTAGTATGAAATGTTGACAAGCTTTCTCTTGAAGAATTGTGAAATATTACAACAACGACATTATAATAACTTAAATATATGTTGATGATATTGTCTTAGGTTCTACATTACAAGAATTGTTGGATGATTTTGTGAAAAGTATGCAACAAGATTTTAAGTTGAGCATGATTAGTGAATTAGCAAACTTCTTCAAGTAAAAAAATCAAAAGAAAGTATATTTATTTCACAATCTAAGTATGCTAGAAACTTGATAAAAAAAATAGGGCATGAAAGAGGCAGATATGTTGCAAAAAAAATAGGTCATGAAAGAGGCAGATATGTTACAACACCCATAGCAATATCAATGAAACTTCACATGGATAAATCAGGACAACCAGTTGATGAAAGCCAATATAGAAGTATTATTGGAAGCTTATTATATTTAACTTCTAGCAAACCTAATTTGTGTTTTAGTGTGAAAGTTTGTGCAAGATATTAAACAAGCCTAAAAGATAGCCATATATTAGCCCCAAAAGAATCTAGTGCAACGTTCAAGAACAAAACATATAAACATAAGGCATCACTTTATCCTAGACCTTATGGAGAACAAGACTATTGTTGTGAGTCATGTTACAACAAAACATCAAGCTACCTATATTTTTACAGAGGCATTGGATGTAGACAGGTTGATTACTTAAGAAATCACTAGGCTTATGCCTAATTTGATTTGCTCAAAAAATAAAGAAGAAAAATTTAGGGGGACTTCTTTTATTTTGAGCAGATTGAAGTCCTTCAAAATTAAAAAGGCTTAGCTGTAACGTCTTCCAACTTTCTCAAAATGGCTATTTTCATTCAGTTATTAACTTTTGATTTTTAGTTGTTGAGTAGTTAACAAGGGCCTTAATTACACAATTAAGTCGAACATGTAGAAAGGTTGTACTTTTAATTTCTCTTCAACTTTTACTTCGAACAGTAAAACCTTATTGTTTCTCTCAAGTTTCCAACTGGAAATCATGCTAGATGAAGGTTCCTTAAGGCCTCAATCTTCTAAAATCCTTTAATCAAAAGAAAAACTTCAATTTCAAAAAGGGACTCTTCTCTAGAAAAGACCCCTCACAACATAAGGCTTCACCAACATTGTCTAAAGAGAATCTTGCAATGGGTCTTGTTTCTCTTCAAGAAGAAGCCACTGATGTAATGCCTTTGATGTTGGTCTACCTCGTAAACTAAGGGGGAGAAAGTGACAGTGACACTACATAGCTTGTGCCACCACAAACATATATACCGGTGAGTAGATAGACTAGAAGCCATAGGTCATCTATTCCACCGTTGAGTCCATCCCCCCCAAAAAGAAATTTAGAAAAACCAACGTGGCTTAGAATGTTTTGCAGGAACCCCCTAAACACACTAGTAAGAAACCCTCAAAACCTAAGTAAGATGTTCCAACAACCTCCAACACACAAATGGGTATTTTTGAGGAACAAGATGATGTTCCTTTAAGTGAGGTTTTGAGAACTAAAAGAAAGGCCACTAAAGGGCCCTCACAACCATAAAAGGTTGACAAATCAAAAAACCCGAAGGTAGACAAAGGCAAGCAAAATGCAAATGTTGGTGTTTCAATGAAGACATACAAGGAAAAAGGAGAAAAAAATGTCCCTACAGGAATGTGCTATGGAAAAGGCTAAAGGAACACAGGAAAAGAAAAAGGAGCTCAAATTTAGTGAAATTATGCAGTAGGGCAAACCCTCTAATAGAAAAGAAAAGGTGCCTAAAGATGACAGGAAGGAGAGCCAAGAAAAGAAAGGAGAAAATAGATGATATTTTGCCTCCTCCTGCTAAGAAATCAAAACTGGTAAAGCTTACTCAACCTTTGGGACACTCTTTTTACTCCTCCACAACTGACAAACACCATGAGTATGGGTATGTCTCTTCATTCGATTTCATACTTGAGAAGTATATTGATGAAGAAATTCACTGAGTAAGAGATTATTAATTACTTAAAACCTTATGGTTTGATTAAGTTGGTGAAAGCTTATGATCACTAGATTGCACCCATAGTTTACGAGTTTTGTACTAATATTTCAAAAGAGTTGATGACCTTAATAAGGCATGGTATCATAAAGGCTATGTTAGGGGCAAGTTAATCAAGTTTTCTCCAAGTGTGATTAATTCTGCATTTAGAGGGCCTTTAAGTGATTTGGATACACCTTACTGTCTTGGTTATTGCACAAATTATAATGAAATTACAAGAGTGTTAACTAGTGGCAAGCGTGCAAGATAGCCTAAATCCACTCACCTTCAGTCTTCCCTACTTACTCTTAAGTATTTCCTATTGTATAAAATTGGTACTTGCAATTGGTTATCTACTGCCAACGATACTTTGGTTACAAGGGAGAGGTTAATTTGGGTCTTTATTAACTGAATAAAAACCACCATTTTTATTTAGTTAATGAACTTATGATTTGTAGTTCTCAATTGATTTTCTTTTGATATTTTTGACTTTTCATTTTAAATATTTTGTTATATTTTAAATTTTAGATAATTTTATATTTATTATTCAAGATACAATGCCATTATTATTCATGAATAATTTACACACACATATAATACGAAAATTTTACTAGTATTAATATTTGATTTTAGAATTATGTACTGTTAACTTGAGTTGAGATGGATAGAAATCACCAATTGGAAAGAATAATGAAGGATTGGAAGTTCTCAAAAATGTCAAATTATGGATTGCTGATGAAAGACATCCTACATTTGGAAATTCAAAAGCAATTAATGTATTTTTTAGAGGGGTAGGTGAAGAATAATTCAAGTTAATTTCCATGTGTGAATATGTGAAAGAAGCTTGGGAGATTTTGTAAAACATATATGACAAGATAAGTGCTATTAGAACTCCAAGCCCGAGTTTGAGAACTTAAGAATGGTAAAAGATGACACTGTTTTTGTTTTTAATGGTAAGTAAATTTATGGGCTAATAGTACATAATAATAAAATCAAATATTAATACTAGTAGAATTTGCATATTATATGCATGTGTAAATTATTCATGAATAATAAAGGTGTTGTAGTCTTCTTGTCTATAATAACATTAGACACTTTGCTAGACGTAAGAATGTTGTAACCTATTTACCATATCTTAGTTTCATCACCAAAATATGTAATGCTACAAAGTATAAATTGAGAGTGGAAAAAGGTGATCACATTCATGTTCGAATTTGATGCTTTGGAGACCTAAGCTTGGAAGACTTGAAAAGATTGATGATTTATCTTCCTATGCCTCAAGTGCTTCAATGTCAATAGCCACTCCTACACTTTCAAGGCTGTGGAGTCTCTAACGGTAATTAAAAGGGTCTTGAGGAATCAAGTGAACAATCTACAAGCATAAATTCAAAATATTGATATTAATGTTGCAATCCTACGTACAACATTGGCTACTTTGGAAGTGTAGCTACCTACTAAAGCTGAAGACCTTATAGATGTTGCTCATAATGTTCTGATTGCTAAAGAGGAAGCCTCAAAGCCAAGCTCTCATCCGTAATCTAGTAAAAATGGTCTAAATGTTCACTCTATTGATTAAACACTTGATGAGGGATTGGAGCTTGAACGCCCTAGAGATGAAGATAAGCCTAATTGGTTTGATGCACTAGAGCCTGACGTAGAGCAGGCTACAACATTTAGTGGCAACATCTCCCTCATAGAATGATGAAGTTGATTCAAGTGTTTCCTTAGCCTCTACGACTAACCTATCATCCATCTAATACAAGAGCCCTTGCCCATTTGCCACACCTTTAGCAAATGTATGGCACAAAGAAAGAGTAATCCCCCAAAAATTAAGGCCTAAAGCAACAAGAAGAAGGAAAGCAAGAACACAAGGGGAGTTTAAGTTTGAAGCTTTACTAATATCCATTCGTATTTAGTTCTAATTAGTACCTTTTTTTACTGCTTTATTGTGACTAATGTTGGAAACAATGATTTGTGTTTTGTTCTGATCTGATGTAACTATGAACTCTGTGTCATGCCTTGAATTAGTTAAAATCAGCTTATTCTATGTCACTTTAATTTTTGAGTATCAGTGTTGTGTCATGTTGTTGTGCCACAAATGTACCCTTGGGAGAAATTGTTATCTAAATTCTAGTTGGCACATTTGGACACGACTTTATTCTTACATGCAACCTTCTAGGCATAGTTTCCAAATTCACTAAAACTCCTTAAGGTTGATGTTCGAATTTGACGACCAATTTGTTATGCTTTGGGAATTGCCTTCAAGATGAAGATTGTTGCCAGATAGACGTCTTGAAAAGTGTAACGTGTTGAAGAATTTGGAATCCTGATGCAGTTGGGATGGAAAATGTTTAGATCAACACAACTTTCTAATGGATATGCATCAAGAATTCAAGTCTATCCCACACTCCTACTACAGTGTTCTACTAGGTGTGGCAATGTTAATTTGACAATTATCTCCAACTAAGTTTGCAAAAGTTGAAACATATCAGCAAGGAGTTCTATTAGAGTGGACAATCAGCAATCAATAATTGTAAATACCTGGCCATTCCAAACATAAGAGATGATTAACTGGGTTCCCAATTAGCTGGCCATGAGAGTGCTAGATTCTTTATTATTAAACACTTTTATTATAAGTCAAGATTGACTGAACAAGATTGTTCTTATACAAAAGAATGAGTGCTAAGCCTAAAAGGTGGTTTAGGTGAAGTACAAAATGTGGGAAAGTTTTGGTGCATTTAACATATTTGGTTACCTTGAGGAAGGTATTGGGTATGTGAGTTGATATAAAGGTTGTTCACTTTATTTACTCTTTCATTGTGTGATATAGTAAAATTAGCCTGACTTGATACATGCAAATGTAGGAGTGAAGTTTTGAACTTCATTAACAAATTTGGTATTTCTTATGTTATTCCATAGGTGTGTGTTCTTAATATTTGTAGTTCCCATATTTGTATTGTGTTGCTACAACAATTATACTAGCATCACTCCTACATTTTTCAAGTACTAT
The DNA here is from genome assembly GCA_019155195.1 of Avicennia marina. Taxonomy (NCBI): domain Eukaryota; kingdom Viridiplantae; phylum Streptophyta; class Magnoliopsida; order Lamiales; family Acanthaceae; genus Avicennia; species Avicennia marina. The sequence goes on from CM032764.1 coordinate 8,533,196, forward strand.
TTCCTAAAGTTTATTTAAAAATTATATTTCCTTTTCAACCAAAAATATTAGATAAAAGTAGTAGAAAGTAAAAACTTTAGTAGATGTTATTGTTTTTTCTTTCTCATCTAAAAAAATGAAGAAAAGGATCATTATCAATAGAACTGAGCCTTGTTATTTCATATTGATTAAATTACGCCCAAACATTATTTGCTTGTGCTATATATTTCTCTTTTGTTTGTTATTTTATTTTCATACATCCTACATTAATGTGTATGTCTACACATATGGTAAAACTTTCAAGTAAGTTCAAGAAATTTGGTGACACTAAGCCAACAATAATGAGCTATTAAAATCCTCAATAAATTCCCTTATGAGTAGATATTATTAATGTTGTATTAATCGACAAGGTTTTGCCATATCTAACTCAATGAATTCAAACTACCACAACCAGAAAAATCTCCTTGCTTTATAACTCTATTCTCAATTATCATTTTATTTCACAATATAAAATTCCACAATCATTTTTATTTTAAATTCTTTTTATTTTTATCTTTTTGTTTCTCTCTTTCTCACTTATTATTTTATTTTATTTGTATTTTCTCTTAAATTTTCTTTTTTAATTTTCTTTTGATTTAGACTTTTCATTTTAAATGTTCTGTCATATTTTTAATTTTATATTTATTATTCAAGATACAATACCTTTATTATTCATGAATAAGTTAACACACGCATATAATATGAAATTTTACTAGTATTAATATTCGATTTTATTATTATGTACTATTAACTATAAAGTTATTATTGACACATTTGTTAGCAACATCATAGTTGTCCTTATGTTAGACATTATGATAGGGTTTTGAATTGACTAAGAGTCTATAATGAATTTTGTTGATGTGCAAATTCTTAGTAGAGAGTTGGATTCAAATGGGACTTCTACAAGGATATCTTTGAATGTTAAAAAGACTTAAAGAGATTGAAGAATCAGGGCAAAGGACTAGACAAAATTCGGATAATGTAAGACACTTAATGGATATATATGACAGAGTTTATGTCTATCCTAAATTGTTACAACATCACCCATAACAGAAATAAAAGTAGATTAAGAACCTACTTTGGTGGATGAAAAGGATGATCCAAAAGATATCTTTGGATAGAGGCATGCAAGTTTTCTCAATTATAAATATCAAACGTCAAGGAAATAAGAGCATAATTCAATCGTGTGAAAGTTGTGAGATTTTGTTCATAGGCAAAATTTTTCATGACTATAACTTCATGCTAAACCTGTAAATTAATTATCTTAAGTGAGAAACCCTCTATGACGGAAAGTTGGACCTAGGGGTTGATTAAGGTGAAGTTCAAAACATATGGATTGAATTTTTGGAGCTTCTAACCAGTTGTGTACCTATGAATTAGGGTATTAATTTTGTGATTCTGAATTGATCTTCGTCTTCACTATTTGTTAAAATTTGTGGAAGATTTTGCCTGGCAAAGTGTTCATGATTACTACGATCTTTTGTTATCAGTGCTAAGAAAGGAATGTCAGTGGCTCGTTCTCCACTTCTTGATGGTTCCAAGTATCTTTATTGAAAGGAATGAATGTGTGCATTCATGAAATCACAAGATGTAGAGACTTGGAATGCTATTGAGATTGGATAGAAACCACAAACTGAATAGAAAACCAAAAGGATGGAAGTTCTTAAGGATGTCAAATCATAGATTGTTGATGAAAGATGTCCTACATTAGGAAATTCAAAAACAATTAATGTAATTTTCAGAGGGGTAGATAAAGAACAATTCAAGTTGATTTCCATATGAAAATCTGTGAAAAAAGCTTAGGAGATTTTATAAAACATATATAAGGTGACAAGTGTTGTTAGAAACTCCAAACTACAAATGTTGGCTTCTGAATTTGAGAACTTAAAAATGGAAAAAGATGACACTATTATTGTATTTAATAGTAAGCTTCATCACATAGCAAATCAAGCTTTTCAACTGGGTAAAAAGTATTCTGATGCAAAATTGGTGAGAAAAACTTTACGTTCATTGCTTGAAAGGTTTGCTCCCGAGTTAGTAGCAATAGAGGAAGCACGAGACATAGGAAAGCTAGGCTTAATGAGCTCATGAGGTTTTTGCAAACCTACGAGATGAATTTGAGCCATAACTAAAAGGGCAAAGAAAATGAAATTGCCTTTTAATATGATGATTCTAGTGATAGTGAAAGTAAGAATGGCACCATTGACCTAGACACAACCTATATAGCCAAAAGGTTGAAAATATTCTTGCATAAAAAGAAGTTCAATGGGAAAACAAAGCTAGAAACTTTTCTAAATGGAATGCAAAGGACCGTCTTAGGAATTTTGAAAAGAAGGAAAAGACTAAGCAACAAAAGAAAGAACCACAACACTATAAATATGGAGGCTTTAGCCATGTTTAAACCGTGTGTGCAAATAACACAGAGAGTGAAAAAGGATCAAAAGAATTTGGTGAGGAGAATCAAACAACCAACCATGTGGCATTTAATTTTGTAAGCCATAAAGTAAAGAATGCAACCTATCATGTTGCAATATCAGTTATGACCACCAAAGATCAGTCAAAATATAGTAGCAATGACTTTGAAGAGCAAATTTGCTAAGTGTAAGTCAGTTATGTGATCAAAGTTTATTTGTAAAATTTACTAAAAATCAATGACATATGTACCATGACCAAAACAAGTGCATACTTGTTGGAAACAAATCAGATGACAACTACTACACCTTTAATAGTATGTCACCTTGCCTAATGTTTGCCAATGTTGATAGCATGAGATGGCATCAGAAACTTGGTCACATGAACTGCCATGATTTAATAAGATTATTCAAAATAGGTGTTGTTCAAGAATTGCCCATGTTATCCCAAATATCAACCAAAATTTGTGGACTGTGTCAACCAAGCAAGCAAAGAAGACAATCCCATAAGAAGATACAACATTCAAACACATCAAGAGCACTAGAATTGTTGCATATGGACTTGATAGCCACAACAGATGTTGCAAGCACTGGCAGTTGAAGAATATCTTTGTTAGCATTGATGATTACTCTCAATTCACTTGGATTGACTTTTTGAAGAAAAAAATGGACACATTCCAAATTTTTAAGAAACTATGTAACCAACTAGGAACTAAGAAAGGTGAAAATGCAAGAAGATTATAAGGATTCATAGTGATCATAGGAAAGATTTTCAGAAGTAGCAATGTGTTAAGTATTGTTGTCAACACATGATACAACATGAGTTCTTATCAGCAAAGACTCCTTAACAAGATACCATTGTTAAACATAAAAACAAGATTTTAAAAGATAAGGTTAGACTTATGCTCATTGCAAAACACATCAACACCAAATGGTGAGCAGAAGCTATTAATACAGTTTGTTTTATCATTAATAGAGTACATTTGAGACTTACTTTATTAAAGAGCCCACATGAAATTTGAAAAGTAAGGAAACTAAGTGTAGCTTATTTCCACAAGTTTGGGAGTAAATGCTACATCTTAGAGGATAAGGAAAGGGCAGGAAAATTTTAAGAAAGTGCAATGAAAGTTTCTTTTTTAGTTACTCTACTAATAGTGAAGCATACAAAGTACACAACAATAGGGTGGTGTTCATAATGGAGACAATTACTGTTGTGATTGATGATGATGCAAAATTAGTTGAAAAGGAGACCAAAATCCTCGCACAATTTGTTTAGGACAATAATGAATCATCATTAAATAGAAATACAACTCACAAATTGATGATAAGGAACAAATATGTGAAATGAACTGTTGCAATACTAGAGCCAACATCATCTATTACTAATCTAGTAACTTGTAAACCCATAAGCCATCTTCCAAAATTCAAAATAATGATCCATTAGATGTAATTATAGGGAATTTAGATAACCAAAGAGGAATCAAAGTTCAACCCAAGTTAAATTATCTTGAGTTGACTGTATACTCATGTTTTGTTTTCAAAAAAGAACCAAACAATGTAGATGAAGCCTTAAATGATGAGTTTTGGGATATGGTGATGCAAGATGAATTAAGTCATTCTGAAAGGAATAATGTGTGGACACAAGTAGAAAGACCTAAAGACTCGAATGTGATAGGAACAAAATGGATTTTTAAGAATAAAATAAATGAGGAAGGGGGATTACAAGGAATAAAACTAGACTGGTAGCACAAGTATACACTCAATTTGAAAGAGTACATTTTGATGAAACTTTGGCAAATAGCAAGACCTGAGGCCATTAGACTACTACTAGCTATAGCATGCTTTTTGAAATTTAAACTTTTCAAACGGATATGAAAAGCGCTTTCCTAAATGGTTTTTTGAATCAAGAAGTATATGTTGAGCAACCAAAAGAATTTGTTGATCCACATCATCATGATTATGTTTACAAATTAAAGAAAGCTTTGCATAGGCTAAAACAAACACCTCATGCTTGGTTGCCTTATGAGCTTCCTTTCAAAGAAAGGCTATAAAAAGAAGGGAGAGAAAAAAAAAATTTATATGCCAAACATCATAACAAAGACCTGCCTATGAATCAAAATTGTTTGGATCACATGATGGTTGGAACCCTATCTCAATAGAAGATTAAAAATAAAAGTAGTTGTTGCAAGCCATGTCTGAACAAAATAACAAGCGAAGGAAAACTGTTGCAACATTGAAAACAACAATGCATAAACGTTATGTGGCAAGTACTAATGGTGGCGATATCCCTCTCCATGGTGATGCTCCAACTATTGTAGCTGATCCCTCTTATTCTTAAGGTATGTCTAATATTTCCTTTGCATTTATTTACCCTTTAACAAATATGTGGCACAAATAGAGAGAAAAAAAGGGAGAGGGAGAGTGTGATTGTCTAGCATAGGGGGATTTTTTTTATTGATTATGATATCGCTTGGCGAGCTATTGGAATTTTGTCGTTCTTATCACTGTTCTTTTTGCTAATATTATTGTCGGTTAGAAATTTAAATTGATTGTGTCACAAATTACCAAAAAGAGTATTGTTAACTATAAATTTATTGTTGAAATATTTATTTGCAACATCATAATTGTTATGATGATAGACATTATGATAAAGTTTTAAGTTAACTACGAGTCTATAATAAATTTTGTAAATTCTTAGTAGAAGATTGAACTTAAATAGGACTTCTAGAAGGACATCCTTGGATGTTTGAAAAACTTGGAGATTGAAGAATTAGGGCCAAGAACTGGATGGAATTTGGATTAGTGCTAGACACATAATGGATATATATGAAAGAGCTTTAATCATCTTGAACTATTACAACATCACTTTCACTAGAAGTTGAAACTGAGAGGGAATTTATTTTGGTGAACGAAAAAAAAAAAAAGATGATCCAAAAGAAGACCTCTAGAATGAGGTATACGAGTTTCTCAACTCTAAATATCAGGCATCAAGTCAAGAAAGTAGGAGCATACACTTTTTCAAGAATCCAGCCATTTAAGAGTTTTGAAATTTTATTGACCATCAAATTTGTTAATGACTATGGCTTCATGTTAAATTTTGGTGAATCAATTCTCTTAAGTGAGAAACACTCTATAATGGTAGACTTAGATGATGCTCAAAATATGTGGACAAAAATTTTGGAGAATTCAACTAATTAAGAACCAAAAATTGGGGTATTAGGTTAATGATTCAAAATTGATCTTTATCTTCACTATTTGTTAAAATTAATAAAATATTTTGCCTAGTAAAATATCCACAAATATAGAAAAAGATGCTCCAAATTATGTCATCAAATCGGTGTTCAAATTTTATTATATGTTGGTGAGTGTGGGTTTGTGCTCAACCGTTTTTAACACTCTACTGCATTATTGTTGCAATAGTAATTGCAAAACATAACCACTAAATTTTTCATATACTTTGGCCAACACATTAATTAGGAAAAATTAAAACCAAAAAAAAAAAAAAGGAAGAAGAAAGTAAAAGGGCTTACCTGTGACACACGCACATACACATACTATGCACTGAAACGCAAATCACTACTGAAACTAACATCTGGTGGTCAAACTACATTGACCAGGACTCTCTTTTCTCTTTCTACCCCCCCCCCCCCCTGATACTTTTTTCGTCGCTCTTTCCATATATTTGCTTATTTTATTTTTTATTTGTTTTCAAACTTTTTGCTGTTTTTCTGATTTTGAATCGATTTTCAAATAAATTTATATTTTTACTAGTACATACCATATTCTGTCACTTTTACAATAATTATTTTCAAATAAATTTATTTCAAAATCAAATAATTATTTTACGATGCACATCTTTTAAATGTGTCTCTTTCATTCATACTATACATCAAGATTTTTACTAGTACTAGACATTAAGATTCCAACACGCACATACTAATTCTTTTTTGTGCGTCATGACGTAAAATAACTAAAGTATTTTTCTCTATTCACTTTTCTCCTCCCCACTCTAATAGTCTGATAATCTGATATTTTTTTTCCTTCTCTTTCTTTTTTTTTTTTAACTCTGTTTATATTTTCTTTCTTTTTCTGGTTGCTTCTACTAAGTTTTACTTACTCTATTTTTTGATTTTTTAAATTTTTTCTCATTTTATAAATAATATAAAATTTATATTTAAAATACATTATTAATTAATTTATGTGGGCATGCTCACGTATAGATTACTCATAAAATATAATTGATTACTCTTACGTCTATACTACCGTTATATCAAGTGGGAGAAAGTGATTAATAACTGCTCTTTTTCAGTCAAATGTAAATTGAACTCAAATAAGAGAATAATTTGTTGGAAGCACAGCGAGTCTAACTATAATTCTAATTGAATCTTGTTAGCTTAGAAGAAAAAATTTAACCAAATTGGGAGCAATATCTATGAACAACGTCTATGAAATTTAGAGTAGAGCCCAACGAAATTGGGAAAAACTGCTTGTACGTGCGTATGTATATAAGTAAACTTGACACTATGTATTAATTCAAAACTTTTAATGTTATGAGTCATGAGTCAAGTATCCCCTTATATACAAGTTTCCCTTATATACAAGTTACTTTTTCTTTCTTCCTTTTATATGGGATTCCACTTTCTAACTCATATTTGTTTTTCAACATAATTTACATGTTGAATTTTAGTTGCACCGGTGGAGAAATTACTAATACTAAGAACTAGTATGAAAATGATACCATAAAAAGATGAATAATTTTACAAGAAAGAAAAAAGTTAAAGAAAACAAAAATTAGAAATAGAAATAAATTTTTAAAAAACAAATCCCGACGATTAGGAGAGACATGGTGTAACTTCGATTTCCTGTAACAGCATGTGCTCGAAGTCGGTTAGGTACTTTGAATATTTCAGTTCCTGGCAGATCACATTACCTAACCCCAAGAAAATCTAGACAAAGCATCCCCCAAGAATTCCAAAAGTAAGATTTCATATAGTTCTCAATGTTTTTATCATCTTATTTGCATGCCGATTTCGTGCGTTTTTTTCTTCCTATTATTAATCGATCGCCAGTTTGGCAGTGTTTTCTCTCGAATCCTATCAAGAAGATTTATGCCATTTCTATTCATGCATGTCCAAACTTGGTACATTTCAGTGTGCATATATATTATTACATCTTCGACTATTGATGAGGGGACCATCAATTTCAGATGTCAGGCCCCGAGCTTGATGAATCATCAGAGAATGAGGTTCGTCATGAAGATGCAGATCAGGAGAAGTTTCATCTCTTTGGCCGCCAGAAACCGGTGCACACTGCCCTCGGCGGTGGCAAGCGTGCGTCGTCGTCCTTTATCTTCGGTCTATCACTTTATTGCGCCAGCATAATATGTCTTAGTTGATTTCTCGCTCTCATTTCTGGTAGTCTTCTAATATTTTGCTTCATTCTTCCAAATCCTGACGTGGTCTATAACCGAATCATGGATAAAAAGTCGAATATTCAAGTGCGAGTGCGTATACTTTTTTACATTTCAAATCAGGAGAATGTGCAATATGTTTTTGGAGGGATTTCAAGATTAAGTCCATGTCTTCTATCTCAAGAAACTTTTAGGTTCTACCTAGAAAATCGAGGCTTGGAGTGGGAATATAATGTTCGTCTTGATGTTTCTTCCCAAAGCTCGGCATCTTCACGGAACTTATGCTAGTTTTGGACAGTAAATAGAAAGTGTATTCGATCAAGTATTATTCCTTGTTGGTATTAATTGACAAATTTCTTTCAAAAAAGCATTAAATACTAATCTTTTTCAGCTGCTGATGTCATCCTTTGGAGGAACAAGCAGATTTCTGGGGCTCTGCTAGCCGGTGCAACTGTCATGTGGCTCCTCTTTGAGCGGATAGGCTACCATTTGATTACTTTTATTTGCCATTCTTTCATACTGTCTTTGGCAACTTTGTTCCTGTGGTCAAACCTGTCCTCCTTCGTTAACAGGTCATTAATCAGTGTCTTTAATCAGTCAGTTTCTCAGATGATATATATTCAGAACTCCAAGATTTTACACTCTCCTGACATACTTGAAGTGTTGATTGGTTTCTGAGACAGATCAGGTTTTAACTTCCCCGAGGTTGTGCTGCCAGAGGATCTGTGCAATAACATAGCTCTCTTACTAAGGGACAAATGCAACGAAGCAATCAGTACCTTCCGGGAAGTGGCTTTAGGCAAGGATGTCAAGAAATTTCTCTATGTAATCATGGTTTTCCTCCTTGAGCTCCTTTACATATTCTGTTACAGGATATTTAGTTGTGCAGCCCATCTACTGCTTGTGAGTCTCACTGCAAAATTGCAGGCAATTTTGTCCTTGTGGGTCGTGTCCGTTGTTGGCAACTGGTTCGACTTCTTAACCCTAGTATATATCTGTAAGTATTTTCTTCGTTCTCCCCTCTCTCTCTCTCTCTCTCTCTCTCTCTCCCCGTCAGAAAACGAAGAAAGAATCTCGACTTCATGTCGCGCTCAATTGCTTTTTACATTACATCAAAAGCATGCCTTTTAAATCTGGTCTTTTCTCAAGGCTTATAACATTATACACATAGCTAATCTCCCCTTTCCGAAATGACTGGTTGATTTCCAGTATGAAGGAAAAGAAAGAAAATAAAGCAAATAGTTGAAGAACATTTCCGTCCCAGCTGTATGGGATTTTTGCTAAACTAGATGACTAATGAGAGTGCGCTTGTTTCGCGCTGACAGTATTTGTGGTGATACTGACAATGCCCTTGTTGTACGAGAAGCATGAAGATCGAGTGGATTCATACGCTCAAAAGGCAAAATCCAAACTCCAGAAGCAGTACAGCTCATTGGATGAGAAGGTTCTTCAGAAATTACCGAAAGTTCATTTCTTCACGGACAATAAGCAGGAGTAAAAAAGAGCATATCGGACAAAGGAAACTTTGCTTTTCTGTGGTTACTGCACTGTTCTTAGGCTTGTGTATCTGGAAGTGAATTCTGTCCATTTCAATCCATTGGCAGTGACCAAGCAACAGTCATTTCCAGTCTCTTTTTAACTTGGTTTGAAGCTCTTTTCTTTCAGTTTTATTCAGTAATTGCACTGCTCTAGTTGGTACCCTTATTTCAATATAGCTGCATCTGTGTTGGCAGCATGATAAGACAGAGCAGGTCTTCAGCCAATTTCCCATAAGACACGTCTGAGAAATAATGAAGACATCCAATTCTGTGAAAGAAGAATATTATAACTATGATTTGCTTCCTTGAATTCTTGGAGGGTTTGAGATATCAAAGAAAACTGAACATTTCCAGGATAAGTTGACAGCATACTGTAAGTTTTAAAGCATAAGATCTGTGGTGACATTTTGTCTAGTCAATGAAAAGTCACCATAAAGCACCAAACGCTTCCAAATCAGCTCATCAGGAAGTAAGCTTCATTTATGAACTCTTCTTTAAAATCCCACTGGAATTAATTAGGTAGGAAATTTTTGCTTCAGTAGAATATCACCAGCAACAAGTAAATGCACATTCCTGTAAGCAACTGGAAAATATCAGGTGAACGCAAAAGGATTCGTGGTTCTTCATACGTTTGATGCCTGCGAGGGTGGGAGGAAAGGGCGCTCCCACCACCCATATTCGTACTTCGGGTACATAGCTGTCCACCTTCAACAGCAAAAGGATTTGAAGCCAGAGCTTCTGCTAGACTTCAGCCTCATAGCTCTCTACCAGTACAATGTCTAGTTTTAACTTCGTGGATATCTACAAGCACCAACAGAACTGTTAAATCTCTTGGTAACATTAGGGAACTTCTACTGGAACTTGGGCTTTGCTCACCATGATGCTTTTAGGCGCACTGCTAATTGCTCCTTGAAATGCTCCTCCTCTTCGGCATTTGCCACGACAAAATGATACTTCTGGCTTCCACCTTATCATTCTTCTCCTACCTACTTTCTCAGAAACCCTAATTTCAAGAATGCTCGCGGTCAGAGAATAAGAACCCATCATAATGACAAAAAGTGATTCACAACTTAAAAAAAAAAGAGAGAGAGAGAGAAAGAGAGAAGAGAAAAAAGAGGAGCAATGGCACCCCTTTTCAGTGAGATGCGAGGGATCAACAACAACTCATCTGGTAGTTTCACAAAGTGGATGATGTTATTTAGGTTTAGATATCTTAACAATTAGACAAAGATGTTGAAAAAAAACGAAGAAGAAAGTACAACTTTGTAAACTTTCTATATTTCCTGGGTTCTTTGCCTTCTTCGCATACAGAAAGATTTTCTTTTTCAATTTTTTTCGTGGTTTTGCCTTATAACCAACACAAAAAATCTTGCATGCCAATTATCATGCAATACTATAATTAGAGGTGTTGCAAACCTTGAATTTTGTGTTGTGAGACATAGCAGAGATAATAAAATCAAGAGAAAAGAATGACAGAGTGGAATTTAAGAAAAGCCAATATTTTTTTTGCAGTGTTTTTAAGTGCTAGAAAAGAGAGATATAATCTCATTGAGAATAAAGAAGAGCCTCTAATTGTTGTCCCTAATAGCATGGTGTAGATAGCATCCAACCATGGCCTAATGTTAGACTGGTTTTCAAGGATTCAATTGAAGAAAAGGACCGATTTGGACAAGATTTTCTACAAGTGGCAAAGATGAAATCTATCCATACTGCCAAGAGTAGCAACAAGTCTAAAGTTGAAAATTTGAACAGAAGGGTGCAAAGATTGTCTTTCTTTATGGTGATTTGCCAAAAGCAATACACATGTAACAACCAGAACGTTTAAGAAAAAGGGAAAGTGGGTTATGTCTGTAAGTTAAAAGAAACGGCACATATGGCTTAAACCAGGAACTAAGACAAAATATAAGAAGTTTGAGTCTATAACGGAAGAATATGATTGCAAGGAGACTACAAGTCACTATATGTTCATGCATAAATTCTCTGATGACATTTGATCATCTTTTACTTTATGTGAATGATATACTAATTGTTGGTCAAAATTTCTGTAAAATTGATAGCTTAAAGAAGCAGTTAAGCAAGTTTGTCATTAAAAACTTAAAGCTACAAAGCAAATTATTGGCATCAAAGTGATTAGAGATTGGGATACCGAAATTATGGTTATCAGTAAAAAAGTATAGTGACAATGTATTGTAAAGATCTGACATAAGCAATGCTAACGTTGTCGGTTAATCACTTGCTAACCACTTTAGATTTAATTTCAAGTAATGTCTTCATATAGATAAAGAAAGAGGAAATTGCTTGGGTCTCATACGTTTCATCAATTGGGACATTGAAGCACGCCATTGTATGTACTATTAGAAATTAAGCTTAATTTTCTAACATTTCTATCAAAAAATAAATTAGTTTTGTATTGAAAATTATTTTCTCTAGGATGTATATGTATGAAGATTAAAATAATATCTAGATACATAGAGTTGGTGGTGATGTACTTAAACAAATGTGCGTGTCCATATTCATATGGTTGGTAAGTTAGGTGAAGATAGGTGAAATAGTTAAATAGTGATTAATTTAAACCGTTAGATTTTTTTAATCATCACCGTCTATTCTTGATAAAAAATAGTATAAATAGGAGAGTCTTGCAAATCATTTGCAATTCAAGAGAAGAAGAAGAAATAAAAATATAGAGTTGAAAGAGTTGTAGAAGAGTAAGTTTATAAAGTATTGATTAAATTGAAAACTATAAAAAATTCTTGAGTATTCTTCTCTCCAATTTCCCCTCTTTTAATTTTTGTTTTTTTTTAAGTTGTTTTGTAAGCCCATTACACAACAAAGTAATATCAGAGCCTTGTTAAGATGGCCGTTGCTGGTAGAGTCCTTCTAATTCCAAAACTCATAAAAGAAAATTATGAAAAATGAAGCATCCAAATGAAGGCATTCCTTGGTGGACAAGATATGGGATGCAGTAAAAGAAAAATTTCATGTAGCAGAGGATTTGGCTACCGCAAGAAAAGATATGAAGAAGGTCGTGAAAGAGGCTAAAGGGAAAGATCAAATGGCACTTTCACTTATCCAACTCAGTGTGAATGATTCAATTTTTGAGATAATTGCCCAAGCAACTACTTCTAAGAGGGCATGAGATATCCTTGGAAATGCCTTCAAAGGCATTAACAAGGTGAAGAAAGTTTGACTTCAAGCCTTTTTAGGTGAATTTGAGATTTTGCAAATGAAACACTTTGAAGAAGTGTATGAATACATTTCTCGAGTACTCATGGTTGCAAATCAACTTAAAAGAAATGGTAAAAAAATATCCAATACTCGAGTTGTGGAGAAGATATTTCGATCACTTGATTCAAAGTTCGATCATGTAGTTGTAGCAATTGAAGAATCTAATAACCTTGAGACCATGACCATTGATGAGCTTACCAGAAAGCCACAAGTTCATGAAGAGAAAATCAAAAAGAGAAATAAAGAATCAATTGAACAAGCCTTTCAAGTGAAGATGAAAATTGGAGAAAAAAAGGACAATGCTTATTGGAATCAAGGTGAACGTGATCATGGTCGAGGACGAGGTCGTGGACGTGGTCGAGATCAAGGTTGAGGTCAAGAAAGAAGTGAAAACCATTAAGATCAAAACAAAAATTTTAAATCAAACAAGTTTCAATCATAAAAAAATCAAGTAAGAGGTGGCTACAATCAAAGATAAAACAAAAGTGAGGTATAATGCTACAATTGTCAAAGGTATGGACACTATTCATATAAGTGTCGAGATGAGAAAAAAGAAACGTCCTTTTATGTCGAAAAAGTGAATAAAGTTGAAAACACAGTTTTACTGGCACACAAGGGACAAAATGAAGAGTTAATACACACTTGGTACCTTAATATCGGTGCAAGTAATCACATGTGCAGTCATAGGCACATGGTTGTTAAGATGGATGAATCTATGATGAGAAATATTACCATGAATCTATAATGAGAAATATTACCTTTGGTGATCTTTCAAAGGCTCCTATCAAATATTAAGGAAAAATTCTCATCAAACTGAAGAACGGAGACCACCAATTCATATCGAATGTGTACTATGTTCCAAGTATAAAAACTAACATTCTTAGCTTGGAGCAATTGTTGGAGAAGGGATATGATATCTATTTAAAGAATCAGAGTCTTTATTTGAAAGATGACAAAGGAAATCTCTTAGCTTATGTGCCAATGACTAAAAACTAAATGTTCTTAATGAATATCAACACCACTATGGTGAAATGCTTGAAAACTTACTTTGAAAAAGAGTTATGGCTATGGCACGTAAGACTTGGACATCTAAACTCTGGAAGCTTAAAGGAGTTATCCATAAAAAAGATGATGAGTGGGCTTCTATCAATCAGTCTACCTGATCAAATATGTAAAGGTTGTCTTGTGGGAAAACAACATCAAGAAAGCTTTCCAAAAGAATCAATTTTGAGAGCTAAGCAACCATTAGAATTAATCCACAGTGATATCTGTGGACCCATTGGGCCAGCATCTTTGGGAAAAACAGATATTTTCTACTATTTATTGATGATTACATTAAAAATTGTAGGTTTATTTTTTGAAACAGAAATCAGAAGCACTTTCAACATTCAAAAAGTTCAAAGTCCTCGTAGAAAAACAATGTGAATTCGAAATCAAGTCAACGAGATCTGATCGTGAAGGAGAGTTCACTTTAAAAGAGTTCAAAAAATTCTGTGATGTGAATGGAATTCGATGACCCTTAATTATCCCATATTCACCACAATAAAATGGGATAGTAGAAAAAAAAAAGAATAGAACTATTTTAAATATGGCTCAAAATATGTTGAAGAGCAAGAATTTGCCTAAGAAATTTTGAACATAGGTAGTAGACTGTGCTATCTACTTACCAAACCGGTGTCCATCAAGAAGTGTGGGGAACAAGACACCATAAGAAGTATGGAGTGGATACAAACCTAGTGTATCTCATTTAAAGACAGAAGCATTACTCATGTCCATTTCCTAAACCAACAAATAAAGAAGATTGATGAAAGAAGTAAAATATATATTTTCATCGGCCATGACCAAATTCCAAAAGGTATAAGGTATATGATCTTATTAGAAAGAAAGTCATAGTTAGTCGAGATGTGGTCATTGACGAGAAGAGTTCATGAGATTAGAGTTTGGAAGCAAAGGAGCAATTCACATTTTATCCAATAGAGGTGGAGAAAAATCAAACACTAGAAGAAGTGAAGCCTACAAGTTCCTCTCTATCAACTCCACAATCAAGTCTGCTGTCAGAATCAAGTTCAAGATATTTAACATCATTAGATGATAAAGATGCTATTGGAACACAAGGAACAAGGATTTGCGATGAAATATATCAATTAAGCCAAAATCAAAACTTAATTTTATCTTTTTGCAGATTCTAAACCATTCAATTATAAAAAAGCATCAAAAGACAGGGAATGAAGGAAGGCTATGGATGAAGAGATTGAAGCTATAAAAAAGAATGACATATGGGACTTTACCACTTTGCCAACAAGACATAAGCCTATCAATGTAAAATGGGTTTACAAAATCAAGAAGAATGCAAAAGGAGAAATAAAGAGATATAAGGTAAGGCTTGTAGTAAAAGGATACAAGGAAAGAATTGGAATCGATTATGATGAGGTATTAGCACCAGTAGCCCAACTTGAAACCATAAGAATCTTGATTGCATTAGCGCTCAAATGAGGTGAAAGATTCACCAAATGGATGTAAAGTTTGCCATTTTGAATGGATTTCTTGAAGAAGAGGTGTATATTGAACAACCTAAAGGCTATATTATTTAAGGGCATGAAAACAAAGTTTTTAAATTAAAGAAGACACTTTATAGTTTGAAGCAAGCACCAAGAACATGGAAGAGCCGGATTGATCAATACCTTGAAAAGAATGGATTCAGGAAGTGCCTCCATAAACATGTTCTCCAGATCAACATAAATAAGAATGATGATATGTTAATCATTTGTCTTTATATTAATGATTTAATATTTGCAGGTAGCAACTCTAAGATGATTGATGATTTTAAAAAGGTAATGACTAAGAAGTTTGAGATGACTGACATTAGATTGATGGCTTAGTATCTTGGAATTGAGGTAAAATAATAAGATGATGGTATCTTCATCTCTCAAGAGAACTATGCCAAAGAAATACTAAAGAAATTCAAAATGGAAGATTGCAAGTCCATTAGCACTCCAACAAAAGTTGGAATGAAGCTATGAAAACATGTTAATGGTAATCAAGTAGAATCCACCTTATTCAAAAGCCTAATTGAAAGTTTAAGGTACTTGACATGCATAGGCCTGATATCCTTTATGCAGTGGCCTTATTAGTCGCTACATAAAGACTCCAACAAATTACCACCTTCAAGCTGTAAAGAGGATACTTCGATATATCAAAAGAACCATTAAATATGGTACAATTGGAGACGTGAAGTTGAAGGAATACAGTGATAGCGATTGGGCTGGCGATCTCGATGATAGAAAGAGTACAAGTAGATTTGTATTTTATTTTAGACACACGGCATTCACTTGGATGTCAAAGAAACAATCAATTGTGGCTTTGTCAACATTTGAAGCTGAGAATGTTACAGCAACAGCAAGTATTCTCCATGCATTGTGGTTAAGAAATTTACTTAAAGAACTTTACCTTGATGTGAAGGATGGGACTATAATATATGTCGACAACAAAACAGCGATTGCTTTAGTGAAGAATCTTGTATTCCATGATCGAAGCAAACACATTGACACGCGCTTTCACTTCATAAGAGAATGCATTGTAAGGAAAGAAGTGCAAGTGAAGTATGTAAAGACTGATGCGCAAGTTGTTAACATCTTTACTAAGCCCCTAAAAAGAGAAATCTTTGAGAAGTTGCCGCATCAGTTTAGGATGAGAAAATCAAGCTTAAGGGGGCTTGTTAGAAATTAAGCTTAATTTTCTAGCATTTCTATCAAAAATAAATTAGTTTTGTATTGAAAATTGTTTCCTCTAGGATGTATATGTATGAAGATTGAAATAATGTCTAGATACATAGAGTTTGTGATGTATTTAGACAATGTGTGTGTCCATATTTATATGGTTGGTAAGTTAGGTGGGGATAGGTAAAATAGTTAGGTAGTGATTAATTTGAACCGTTAGATTTTCTTAATCACCACCATCCATTCTTGATAGAAAATAACATAAATAGGAGAGTTTTGCAAGTCATTTGCAATTCAAGAGAAGAAAAAGAAAGAAAAATATAGAGTTGAAACAGGTGTAGAAGAGTGAGTTTACAAAATGTTAATTGAGTTGAGAAATATAAAAAATTCTTGAATGTTCTCCTTTCTAGTTTCTTCTCTTCTAATTTTTGTTTTTTTTTTAAGTTGTTTTGTAAGCCCACACAACATATGCATGGTTAGACATTGCTTATTCAGTTGTGATAGTGAATTGGTGACTTTTAAATCCTAGTAAGAAATATGACATTGAAATGAGATCTTAAGGTACCTCCAGAACGTGTTTTTTTTCTCAAGGCAAAAAACCAATATTAGTTAGCTACACAGATACATATACAACTAGCGATGCCAACTTGAGAAAGTCCACATCTAGTTATTTAATTTCATTTTGCAAGGGGAGTTGTGTTATGACAACCAATATTATAAAAATATGTTTTCTCTTAACAACCGTGGTAGAGGTAATCGCAAAACCTAAGCATGTGAGGAGTTTCTATGGATGAAAAATATTCTTAAGTGAGCTTGATTTCTACCAAGAAAATTGTGAGATGCTCTACAACACTTAAAGTTCTATTCACCAAGAAAAAACTTCTCTTTTTATCTTAGATCAAAACTCATTAGCATGAGATATCACTAGATTAAGGAAGCATTAGAGATCAAGCTACTGCAACTTGAGAAGATTCATATTGACAAAACATATATAGGATATATGAACCAATACATTTTTTAAGGAGAAATCTAAATACTATTAGTTAACTACAAGACTTCTAGAGCCCCCATCTAGATTTATTGTGAATCAGTCCTAATAATGGGGCTTACGTCTGTATAAACAAAAAAATGGGAGGAAAACTTTGGGGCTTAGGTTAGCCTCCACACTCAACCAATTCAATTGGAGCAGGCCCAACTAATTTTTTTTTTAATAAACAAGGAGTGCTTTTATTTTCATTGTGCATGCATTAAGGTAATGCAAGTAAGAAAGAAAGCAAGCCAAAGCATAGGAAAAAAAAGCATTTTTCATCTCACATATACAGTTATTTGGAAAAAATGTCCTTTAATTTTTGTTACTAACAAAAATACCCAACTTTTGAAAGAGTTGGCAATTTTGAGACAAATAGCCCTAATTTTGTTGGATTTTTGCACACCCGATGTACATGATATAGTAATTTGGGGCTTTTTGATGATGCGTTACACACTATTAAGGATGACACTAGGAGGAATGATGACATGTAAAAAGAATGTCACTTGGATGTTGAATGTGTAAATAGTCAAGATATTTTTCCAACTACAAGAATTGAAGGACATTTTTGTCAAATAGCTATATATATAGGATGAAAATTGCAATTCATTTTTACATTCCAGACGTCCAGGCCGTGTTTTTTACACACCATCATTCTACCTAGTGTCTTCCTTGGCAGCAAATAGCGTGTTGGTAGAAAGCCCTAAATTAGTGTGTCCATGCATCAAGCACGCAAAAATCTAACGAAATTAGGACAATTTATCCTAAAATTGTCAAATTTTTCAAAAATTAGGATATTTTTACTAGTGATAAAAATTAATGGACATTTTTACCAAATGGTTGTATATATAGGGCAAAACTTGCAATTTTTCCCTAAAGCATACTAAGGTGTTTTGTTGAGTTAGGGTGAGAAATTAAAGGAAGAAAGAAAATTATGATTAATTTTCTAGTGAGTGACAAAATACAAAGGTATTTTAATGGCCAAAAAATTTTGTATTATTTTAATGATGATAATTAAGATAATAATAATTATTATTATTAAAGTTGTCTTGTGTTGTATATGGAAGTGGAGTAATTTTGGAGCTAGTCAAACCCTACCAAGAATAGAGGATACAGTTAAGGCCATAACCACACTATACCATTTGTGTTAGGGGAAAGTTTATGGTTGATTAAAGCTAATTATGTTGGAGAAAATTGTAGGAGAAATCATGCCAGAAATAGAGAACACCCTACCCTAATTACACATGAGAGAACCCTAGTATAAAAGACCAATAGAGAGACCGAAAGTTTGATTCTTTCAACCCAAAAATTGACCTTGGCTTGCAGCAGAAGTAGAGAGGTGAAGGAGGATTCTTCCAAGCCATTTTGAGGTAATTTTTCTAGCACAAAACCTTTTATTTTAACATGGATGCATGTTAAGCGATCAATTACCTCAAAATTACGATTGGTGGAATGATGATGTGCAATTACGCTTGACTTTAGATCAATCTAAAACCTCGGTCTATTACAATTCTTGAATTTTTGATGCACTGCATGAATTTCCTATGCATATACATTAGTTTAGATGAACATACATGTAGAGATATATAAGCATACGCATACACATAGACCAATGACCAGACTCTGTGTAATTTATCATACATGTGTTCTCCTTATTCCTTTTAATTTTCATCATATTCCCTAGTGTTTTATCAAGCCAACAAAAATCATAAGTATAAGTATGAATAATGTTGTTTTCCATGTGTATATGATTGAAATGTGGATTGAAATAATTGACCTTGTACATATACCTAATCAGCCTTTTAGCAATGAGGTATTACCTTCATGTTGTATTTTGGGAAAGGATATACGGTCGTTATGTTGAATTATAGTATTTATTAACATTTATGATGACTAGCAGGAGTCATATTCTTATGCTCCCAGTAGACATTAAAATAAACATGCCATGTCAAGATACTTAAAACATATCTTCACCCTCAAAATCTATCTTATCATCAGTGTCATTCACTCAGGATTCACCCCCAATAGATGAAGGATCCGATCGGTCATTGGGCGAGAGGGCCTAGCCATGTGCTGTCACTTCACTAACATTCATGTGCAACTGTACACCAGTAGGATCACATAATACAAGCATGTTAAGCATACTGCTCAAGTGAGGACAACTCAACTCCTCATCTAGTTGATAAGGTGCATCCTCCCATCATTTCTCAATGATTGATCTGGCTTTTGTCTTTGCATACTGCCAGCCAACCACTCTTGTCCCTTCTCATGTTAGGGATATCAATATAATATACTTGATCAGACTGTTGGAACAAGATGAATAGCTCGTTCTTCTTGTAAACTTATGAATGATTCACCTTCACTAGCTTATACTTCGGGTGCATCTTCTACCCTTTAACAAGATTCACCCACTAACACTTAAACAACACTATATGCATATTCGGTATGAGTATGTAATCAAGGCAAATTACATCCTCAAGAACTCTATAAAAATCATACTCTGAGTGGTCATAACACATATTACTAATACAAATCCCATTATTCTGTATTTGTTTCCCCCGCGCATGACATGCGATGTGAAATTTAAAATCATTGACGAAGTAGACTAAGTAAGTGGTAACACAGTTGCAAGGCCCACAAGCTAAGCTACATAACAGTGGGTCTGATATATTGTTGGAAGGGTTGTCAACCTATTCACCATGGTTAGATGGGAACTAAATTGGTGTAAAGGAAAATAAAGCTGACAAAGGAAATTGGAAAGAAGACTCACATAATTTTTGAACCATTTAGCAAAAAATTTGCAACTATGGAATCAACATCAACATGATCACCTCCAAAGTGTTGCAGAAATAGCATGTCCTAAATTTTCGTGATACCACTCATACCAGTAAATAATGCAACTCAAGTGGGATCTCAATCAAATAAACAACATTTACAATTATCTTACTTGTACAGTAACTCTACCTCCAAACAATTTAGTAACTCTACCTCCAAACAATTTAAAAGCATAGGTCAGAGCAGTATGTCTTTCTTCCATAGTCAGATATCTCGAGACTTGTCCTCTTGATACACGTTGAAGTGGGTCCCATGCCATTTCTCGGCAACCTCATCCACCTTGAAGGCACATCTGTGTTGAAATAATGCAATGCAAATGTGTCAATCTCCTTAACTATATATGCCTTAACAATTGATGCCTCGATGCGGGCCTTATTCTTCATCTTTTTCTTTAAACTATGCAGGAACCTATACGAGCATCAATTAGCCGAAACATTGAGCCATCAACAGTGCCATTCAAATGAAGTGTAATATTAACATAACTCTCAAAGAGATACAACCATCTGTATTGTACTGGGCCCTCAACCTTTGCCTTATATGATAGATACACTATCAGGTGCTCCATAAAATCAAAGAATGATGGAAGAATATTCTTGTCAAATTGCACATTATACCTGCTACTTTATCCTTTAATTCAACTACCTTGTCAATCAATATGAAAGACTGGCATACAAAACTATTGAAAAAGCAAGTTGACCTCCACAAAGGCACTCCACGCAAATTCGGGCAACAAATCCTTGAATGCTTTAAGTATTAGTTTCTCCATAAAAACATGATAGTCATGAGACTTAAGGCCGTGTAATTTTAACTCCATCATATTGACATATCGCCTAATGTCGGCAGCATACTCATCTAGGAATTTTAAACTCCTCAACCCTTAACAAAACTTCATTTTTTGCTTTCGTAAAAGGGTGTACGCAGCTTTCAGCTTATGACCCATACTAGCCACCAGGACTGAAATATTATGACGGTCACATATGATACTCATGTCTTTCTGAGCATTAAGATTGTCCTTGAATTTGCCTCTGACATCTATAACTATGTTAATAATGTAATCAAAAACATTATTCATTACATGCGTAACATCCAAATTATGAAATGTATGTTTGTCTACCAGTATGGTAAATTTCAAAATATACTTCTTTTAGTCCACTTGTTCTTAGTCCTAAATCCCAGATTCGTACTATGTAGATCATCCATCACCCGTGGTAGGTTCCTAACACGCTCCCATATCTATTCACTCACTTCTCTCCTTGGCATAATGTGTATCTCAACTCAGTCTCTAGTGAAATACTTCCTATTCCTCCGGTAGCGATGATTGAGTGGTAAGAATAGACGATGACAGTCGAAGTAACAAGCCTTCCTACCATGACATATGTAAAAAGCTCTGCTCAAATTAAGACAAATTGAACATCTCATGATTCCAACTACATTCCACCTAAACAACATGAAATAAGTAGGCAAGTCATTACTTGTCCAAATGAGAGCAGCCCACATATTGAATTTTCTTTCAGGTGCACATCGCATGTGACTACACCCACATTCCACAATTGTAGTAACTTGTCTATAAGTGATTGCATATACACATCTCTAAGTCTCTTTGGATTAGACGGACCTGGAATCACCATTTTCTAACACATGTATGGATACTTCAGTGGGAAGTTATATGGTCTATGATTATCTTACAACATTAGTAGTAGTTGTTGTAATAATAATAATAGATTATAAAATATCATAAATGTTTGTTTTTGCTATGAGATTCTTTTAGATAATTTGGTTTCATAGTCTAGTGGTCCAAAAGGCAAATTAGTTATCTAAAAATAAGAACATCATGACTCATTATTCTGATCCTCAACAAGTGCTTCTTGCAACACTTACAGCTTCTCCATCCCTCGTGAATAGCTAAGTCAACCTTCCTCACTTCATTTAAGTGAATATGTATGATCAATATTGTTAAATAATGCAAAAAATCAAAAGGGGGGCGGGGGCACACAATGTAAGTAAAAAAACACTATAATAGTAAAATGGACACTTAGTGGTTACAAATGAAGTCTTAGTCTTATTCACACTATCCACCTCTCTAAATTTTAACAGGCTAAAACGACTCTATAGAGAACTCCAAAATATTCCTTTAAATATCCATTCTACATGTTCTTAGAGAACTCCTACAAAAAATTACAGGACATTCCTACATTTTTCTAGAGCATTCCTACAACATTTTATGAATACATGTTTTGGAACAAAACTTTAGTGGCCTCCTAGTTCAAAGTAGCATTCAAAGTAGACCCATTATGTATTTGGAGCATGGGGCATAACATCCTCTCTATCTAATTGTTGGCATCCCAGTTGCCCCATAGTGCTGAATTTTATTATGGAATTGCCACATGTCATCCATTATGTTCCATGTTGCCTCAGACTTTGGTAGCCACTTGATTAAGTATTGTGTGTCTAATAGCATACCACATTGTCTGACAACCCTTGAAGTAAGCACCTCCAGACTTGGCCATGATAGGAAGTGCCGAATGTGATTGCCCATAGCTTAGGTCTTTAGTGTCTTTATTATATAGCTTCAACATGCTAACATGGAAGATTAAATAAATTTTCAAAATGTTGGAAGATCTAGTTAGTAAGAAACCTTACTTAAAATCACAAGGAACGGCCCCTCATACTTCCTTACTAGTCTTTTGTGAATGCTCCATGATTTCTTAAACTGTTGTGGTAGTAGTTTCACCAGGACTGGAACTTCTACACATTCACTAACACTCATGTGATCATCTCTTCTCATCAACTCATTTTTTCGGAGTGCCTTATCCATGAATAAGTTTGCTAAGCTTGATCATTCTTCACAAGACTTAGCCAAGCCATCTTCACTACACAAGCTCTTCTCTCCTTGTTATGTCTTGTTTCCATCATGTGTAGTGACTTCATTTATTGTCCTATAAAATTTCAAATGTGCTCTATGTCCTAAATTGGTCCACTACAAGTATAAAAAATAGTTTTTCTAGAAAAACAATAAGACATTCTGAGTTATACTGAAGTCTGATGCCAAGTTAAAATCCTATCTAGTGCCACTAGTCAGAAGGGGTCTCCTAGGAATTAATAGAAGTGAAGAAAAAGCAATACCAAAGGAAGACCTACATGGGAGTGCTTAACGATGACCAATTAGTGGGGCCCACATAATTGATACCTAAAAGATAGGATTCGCGTGTATCAGAGCTCAAGAAGATCCAACTAAGTAGCCATACTTGTACAAGTTATCAACCCATGGAAGGGGCAACACTAAGCAAGAGAGTGCTTAGGTTGGGTGGAAGAGAATGTAACTTTGTCCCTATCATTGAGGAAACATGTATTGGACCAACTTATGCAATGGGTGATTTTCTTTTTTAAGATAATCAAATTTTAGGGACTAGACTGAGCCTATGACAAGTAACTTTAATGGCTACTTCAACTAACTATGAGCTCGTAGCTTGACTTTGATATGCTATGACTTCTCTCTTTCTTGATAAGCCAAAGCCACTTATATCCTTCATTGCACTCAGTAAGCCCTATCTTGAAGAATATATATATATATATATATATATGTATATTAAATTGATAGAGGCCGATAAAGTTTGTTCTATGTTTTTCTTATTTTACTTCAGGCATTGTGCATGACATGCATTGCCACAAATTAAGATGATGCTAGGTTTTGTTAAGTTTAGCACATAAAAATTCAAATTTTAAAACTTAAAAACTATGATAAACATGCAACGGAAGCAAGCAAACCAAACCTCACCAATTTTCATTGTATAACACAAATAAAGTCGCATAAGCAAGTAAGCATGTAAATATACCTTTGGATTCTAATTCTAATACATGCAAACTTGTGCTCCTTTAAGTCGTGACTCTCGAACTCTAATCTCTAATTCATCTACACAGTTAGAATGTTGGCAACACCTTCTTCACTTTACAGAACCCCTTTTCAAAGCTCTTACATAATCACCATTAGACAAGAAGGGAAAAGAAATGGTAGCTAGAAAATTTTCTCTCTTCTTGCTTGGAGGGAGGCATGAAATTTCTAAAGTTGTTATGTGTTTTGAACTCTTATAAACACACACACACACACACACACATATATATATATATATAACCAAGATAACAAGTCCTACACTTTGTACGATCCTTTTTCCATGCATATCACTTGAGGCATATATGACATGAGCTCTATGGACTTCCTATAGGAACCTTAAGTTATTACTAACTCATGAAACAATTAATTATTAATATATATTAAAAATTATATCCCATATATCTTTTTTAATTATTAATCTCTAACAATAATTAAAGCCTACTTGTGTCTTATCTTTTTAATTGCATTAAACTCCATTAACTAAACTAAAGGCCCATTATGATTTCAATTATTGATCTCATCATTAACAAGCACCATGGTAAATGTATTTAGTTCAATCCAATTGCAACCAAATAAATTATTTCAAGAGTTTTCTCAAGATTCATTTCCATCCCACAAATTTACCTTTTGTTACACATTCCAACCCTCTGTCTGTAATTCTTTAGGTTCATCCTTAATTAGCAACAGGCATATCTAAAAAATTATCGATAGCATCTAGCCTACAATAATACCGTAGCCCAATTAAATAGAAGTGAATGGATCACATGAACCCTCTTAATCATGAGTACCATGTGGTATAGATCTTTTATCTTGCTTTGTCTCAACCAAGTGAAAGTTATAAATTTAACCAAACTTACAAACTCAATCATATAAACAATCGATGGTATCTCACGAGACTAATGCTTCTATCAAAAACTACTTTCCAATCACACACTAAATTGGCTAAGTATTTATGTCTCATGGAACATCAATTGCATAAGACAAATGCTTTGCTCACTTGCAATGAGACAAATTTCTTATTAAACACGCGCATGCCTCCATATGCACCTAAGTAATGGCACATTAATCTCATACATTTATCTTATATCAAGATAGATGTTGGCATATAATGTCCAAATGACATGTCGTCATGCACATAAGACAACTATATCATCTCAGGTCTAAGTCTACGCATACTTAACACAATTACAAAGTAAGATATTAACAACCAAGAGTCAACTCCATGTGTCTGTTTCATTCTTTAAATCAATATTCGAAAGCTTATTCTCTTATGATGCACTCATACACTTATATTCTTAGTATCTCTTATTAAACAGCATGACACTTACCATATAAATACAAGGTATACCTATCGCATTGACTTTTGAATTCTTTTTAGAGTATTTGTAACTTGCGAACTTGTTTTAGTGATTGGATACTGACACAACTCAGTATTTGTATTAATAATATTTTATGAGTATGGCTTCTTAGCTTAATCATATGGGGACATGCAGCATTTTACCCCACTCAAGATTTACATACATAAAATGCTTGTTAAAATATTAATACAAAGAAATCAATATTTTATTAATACACAAGAAATTATACTTATACAACCATCATACCTCTAATATCTCTCATTAACTATTGTCATTAGACAGCATATTACTAACAATATGCCACTTGCACTTTAAGGCTAATAGTGCTCATGTCAATCACTATGGTATCTAACACTCATATTCTTATGTTGGCAATTCAACTACACTTGTGTCATGGGCTTGGTAAGTGAGTCAGTCACATTATCTACTAAACCTATTTTTTGCATGGTACTAGCCGCTTCCAATAATTTCTCAAATATTATGGTAATGCCTTTCTATGTGTTTGGATTTCTAATAAGACCTTAGTTCCTTCACTTATGAGATCGCCCCATTGTTGTCATAACCAATACAATCAAACATCATTTTTTTAGTTTCTTATGTAGGCCAATTGTGTTAGTTATCCGTTTAATTGTACTGGTTACAAATTGTTAATTAGCTTTGCCTCAAGATTTTAACGAGTTTTCCCAAGCTTTACCAAATTAAGTGATTATGGTTAACAA
This sequence comes from Avicennia marina, assembly GCA_019155195.1. NCBI lineage: Eukaryota > Viridiplantae > Streptophyta > Magnoliopsida > Lamiales > Acanthaceae > Avicennia > Avicennia marina. The sequence continues at coordinate 8,559,342 of CM032764.1, forward strand.
TGTTTTACCCACATTAATTTTATGGTTTCACTCCCATTATTCCCATAGAATTAATGTTCGCAAATTGTAAATCTAGCACGCAGGTTTCACTTTTGTTTTTCTCCACACAGCCACAAATTAATTAAAGAAGTGACCAATTCCTCTAATTACTATTCAAATCTACAATCGCAAAGAACTCAGGCAAAGACAATTAATCAAGAACTCATGCACACAAATTTCACGAAACTCAAACATAAGAGACTAGAAATTAAATTAGCAACTCGTAATAAATTCAATAAAAATCCTAGCTAATGTATTTGCATCCTAACAACTCAAAAATAATAGACAAATTTAACAAAAACTTAGTTTAAAACTTTCAACTGTGACACGAATTCCTCCCTCGTCAAGACTCCAATCTTGAGCTTCTAAGTTGTCAAAGTTTTCTATGTGTTCTAAGTGTTCTAATGATGAAAACTAGGTTAAGACTCTCTTTCGAACATGTGGAACATGAATTTATAGGTACATGGATAGCTAGGGTTGACTAAAGATGGTGAAAAGTCAAACAACCCTTAAAATTGTGTTTGTCGCAGTTTTCGCACTATGCCTTACAGCTGTAAACATCAACTTTGTAGTTGTGCCACTTTGTCCTGTGCTCGTGAACCCAAGCACAGATTTACATAAACTCGCTTCTCAATTACCATGATTATGTTAAACTTCATTGCAGTCAAGAAGTCTTTTTTTCGTGGTCACAATGTCAGCTACGATGGGTTTATCCCTCAACAAGTGTACACCACAATCTTGCTGCATGCTCGTGAACAAAGCTCTCATTGTCACAAAATCTCGTCCCATATTTGTGAGCTCTAAATGCAGAAAAATTTAGAATGTGCTACTCTCCTTTTGTGCCAATGCAAAATCACCTCCGACAGCTACAAACACCTTCCTTGCAATTGCAACACCTGCAAACTAGACAAAACAATGTTTTAAGTGTAAACAATGCTCAAATTCATCAAATTATTACCAAAGTCACACTTAAACACTCTCATTTATCACATTTAGCATACTACCATGCATGATAATGTAAGGAAACCAATTTAACTCAACATGCATGCAAAAATCAATCATCAAGGGGTGAAAATACGTTGCTAATTTGTGCTTTATCAGACCCCAACACCTACACCCCTGCTTGTCTTCAAGCGAACATCTTTCCAAATCAAATAATTGATGCATAAATTCATGAAAATTGGAAACTTGGTGACCCTTCTTAATTTCAAAAATTAAAGTACACATATAGTTACATAGTTCACAATCATTGGAGATATGGCACCCATAGCTCAAGTGTTTTCAACATGAATTCCTGTCTATGTTTGTGTGTCATTCCTCAACTCCTAATCACTTTAATTGCTTTATAATCCTATGGTAATCAAAGATAATTAATTCAAGGACAAATCATGCTAAGCATTAGCTCACTCTCCTTTGAATAAGTTCAATTAACAACAATAATAATCAAGAGGTCTAGTATGTGTTTAAGTTATTTTTCTTTTATTTTTCCCCCACACTTATTTCTCATTATTTTGTGATCTCTACGTTTTTCTTAAGTAATTGGGATCCTTTTGACGCAAAGGTAAACAAAGGTCACTGCACACCCTTAGTTACTCAACTCAGAACTTCCTCCAAATACTTTACTTACTCATAATTAGAAAACCGTTTTACATGCGAAAGAATAGAAGGCTCTATAGAATCTCGGTTACTAGGTTGTACTAATCAGTGGAGTAGAATTATTTATCACATGCTCACATAATTTTTTTTCTTAACTTTTTTAATAATTTTCCTTCGAGTCCTCTCTTTTTTTTCTTGGTTAATCTCTCCTATTCACTAAAGAATTTTTCAAGACTCAAAGTAAGGCTTATGTCCTTAAATCAATTATCCACTCCGTACTATAGAACTTCTCAAACAATCTATCAATTAAAAATTGAAGAGTATTGTGCATAGAAATATGGAAAACACATTTTCGACACTAGACTAGCATTGTCATTCTCAAGAACAATTAACGACCTAAGCAACAAAAATTTTACACAAGAATTTCATCATAAATTAAGTCCAATGACCACTAAATTCATGGGTTATCATGCCATCAAATTAATCATGTAAAGTGCAAACTTGCATGCTTAAAATTCTTCAACAACTCATATGCAAACACAGCGTTCTCACACAAAAATTCATCATGCATTTACAGCCTCTCTCACACTTAGGTTGTTTCCCATCTAATGAATATCATCACAATAATAAATTAGAGCAACTTAGAACAATATGATCTGATGGGATGGTTTTAATTCAATTCTCTTCCCATGCAATCCTTCAATGCTTACTCCCTTATTCCTTAAGCTATCCTCAATTCTTGCACCAATTCAAAACACAAAATAATTCTCCATGCTAACACAAAAGCACAAAAAATAGAAGAAAACACTCAAACAACTATCAAAAATGAATAAAGAGCTTGGGTTACCTCCCAAGAAGTAATGTATTTATTGTCTACAACCCAACAATATACCTATGGGTTAGGGTGAATTAACGGGGACTTTATCATCCACATCCCCCCCATGAATCTTTGCAGTCTTCTTCTTGCTTCCCCTCTTTCTTCCTTTTCACTCTTCTCTTACCCAACTACTGTTCTTCTTCACCTATCATCACTAAATACTCTTTTGATTCTTTCCCTACACTTGCTTTTTCACGCATGCCATGCAACTACACCACATCTCCCTTTGCACTAAACACATCACTTAAAACGTTAGCACATCCATCAAAAGCTTGCAACATAACCACATTTTGTGTTACCTCATTCTTAGAATTATTGGGAGATGTGGAGTACAAACAAAGAGTTACCTAGCTTAGGCCTATTTGCAAGGTCAAACTACCTTCTCAATATCTATTAAAGCTTTAGTGGTAACTAAAAAGGGTCAGCTCAGAATCAAAGGTGTTTCCTTCTCACCTTCCATCTCTAATACGATAAGTCTATAGGCAAGCAATATGAAATCATGTACCTTTACTAGAACATTTTCACCACTCCTAGCGGTCTTTCCATTGATCTATCTACCAACTTCACTAACATCCTCTTATGTTTCACTAGCTTTATTCTAAGCACTTGGAATGTAGAAAAAGGCATCACATTGGCACTTGCACCTAAGTCACATAGTATATTGTCAAAAGAAAAATTCTCAATAGTGTAAGGTATGGTGAAACTCCTTCAAACATTTAATTTAGGTGGCAATGCTCATCCAATTTCCTATTTGTCTTCTATTTCCTCCAACTTCCTTTTTCTCAATGCTACTTATTGCAAGCACTTAACAGTACAGCCCCCTAATGCAACCACCACTTGACTGCCCACCACCATGCACTTCTTATGCACAAAGTTTTCTACCTCGATGTCTAATAGCTAACTTCATAATTGATAAAAACAACCACAATGTCATTAAAAATTTCACTCACCAAAAATTTTGTAAAATAGGTCTTAATTGAGAGCTAGTGATTGTAAATATAATTTAATATAACTGAATGTTGAGAAAATAGTCTACATGTCTAATAAAGGAAAATTCTTTACAATTGAAAGAGAAAAAATATTAATAAAAATGAAAAACATTGAGGGATCAATCACACAATATGTAGCAAATGGAAATTAACAAAGACTATACCTTATCAAGGTTTGGCAATTGTATCCTTTGTTCTTACGAGCGACGGGGTAAATTTCTCTTATTATCCAATTAGAGCTACAATACAGCATTGTTATAAATGTAACCCACCTAGTGCAATTTAACAAGATTACCCCTATAACATATTGAATGGCATTAGCCCCACTTAGACCTAGTTAATTTACCCTTAGGCCTAAAGGGCTGGGCTTACTAGCATTATCATGAGTCACATATAACAATTTTTACTTCGCAAATAATCCAATAATAAGTTGGATATCATGTCTCTTGAGCACCTTAAACATGTAACAAATTCAAATAGTGCTTGAATTTGTCCATAGTAACAAACTTGAGAAACATATCAACTATATTTTTAAGTGGGCACTTTTTCCAACAAAATAAATCAATTCTCTAATCTTATAGAATCTCATAGCTAAGTGTTTAGTTCTAGTGCAACACACTTGACTTCTTGCCAAAAAAAAATGGCACTCTTACTATAAGAATACACAAGAACAATACCTTGATCAATACCTAATTCCTTCAAGAGTCCAGTGAGCCATAAAAGCCTTTATAGCAACTTCAACAATTGCGATGCACTTAGTATCAGTCATCAAAAGTGCAACCATAAACTAAATTGTTGACTCCCTACAAATTGGTAATTTTGCTAGAACATAAACATACACCATGGTACATCTTTTGTTGTTCATGTCACTTGTATAGTCTAAATCCATGCAGCCTACAACTAAAGGATAATGCTATTAACTAGTAAAAAGAATTTAATAGCCTATAGTACTCTTCAAATCTAAAGATCCATGTAACTACTTCTTAATGTTGTTTCCCTGACTTAAACATATATTTGCTAATCTAACTAATAGGATATGTCAAATGTGGGTTAGTACAAACCAAAGTATACATTAAACCCTTGACATAACTTTCATTTTTACATCTATTTGTGGGAACAAATCAGATGAAAGCCAAAAATGATTCACCAAAAGAGTACTAATAGGTTTTGCATAACATTCTCGACAAAGGATTTTTGAGATAGCCACATTTTTCTGGAGTTCATGTCCTTATGAAACTCCATTCTAAAAATCTTCTTAGCTACACCTAAATCTTTTATATCAAATTTTTAAATAGGTTGAACTGATTCACATCATGCATAGTCTTAGTAGCAATAAACATAGAGTCCACATTTTTAATAAGAAAATATAAAAACCATCATTAACGCTCTTAACATAATACAACAATTATACTCATATCTTATGTAGCCAATCCAAATCATGTAAGAATCCAACCATGTACACCACTGGTGTGGAGATAACTTTAGCCCATGAAATGATTTGTATAGTTCGCAAATCAAATGCTCTTATCCAAATTGTTTAAACCCTTTTGGTATCTCTATATAATATATTCATCTAAATCACCATACAAAAAAGTTTTTTTCACACCCATCTACTCTAAATATTTGTAGAAATGTAGTAATGCTAACATTTCCTTGATGGAAGTGTGTTTGACCATGACAGTGAAACTTTCATCACAGTGAATTGCCATTTCTGTGAGTACTCTTTGCTACTAAACTAGCCTTTTTAACTTTTTTTTCTATCTTGTCTATCACAATGATTCTAGGTTCGATTATTCTATTGCTCTTGGCATGTTTTAAAATTTTACATGATTTATATAGATAAAAAGGTTTATGCATAAATTGTTTTATGAAGTGATGTGGATATTAATAGGTATTGTGGACTCTTACCTTAGTCTTTGTTTTTTGGATTGTGGTAAGAACGGGAAATAGATGAATAGAGTGCATGCACATGGAAGACATAGACAGAGAGAGGGAGACAATCTCAAATATTGATCAAATTTAATTTTTGGAGAGAGGGGTGGCATGAAAGTTATGCTGAAAAAAGCAAATTGATGGGTTGAAGGAAGAGAAAAGAGTGATAAAAGGGATGATGTTGTTTCTCTGATGATGCGGGTTTTGTAGCTATTGGTATTACATTTTGTTTGCAAGCTTTTAAGTCTTGTGATGGTTATGCCGCTCTGTTTTCACACAGTAATGTACTTTTTTACTTATTTAACAAATTAGGCTGCTTGTTGGTTTTAATGTAGCTAGGTCCACTTTTTCAACATGATCAGTACAATGCCAACAATAGGACACCATATTATGACAAGTTGGCATGCCCCTGAAAGTCGAGATGTAAACAAATGGGTGGAATGATCTGAATCAAGTACAACCTAACTTCCTTTGATTTTTACTGTTTTTAGGTACAAAATTTCATTTAAAATTAATTTGATTACTAATTAGATGAATTGTGTATGAACAAGTCTCAATCCAAATAAATATTTTTTATTTCTTAATTAATCATTTTAGATCTTATAGAACTGGATTAAAGTTTTCAAATTTGGTTTGTTATGCTAAAAAACTAAACAATGACTTTTTAACATTGGACTTTAAATCAAATATCACATAACTTGGTTTTATTTTTACTATGGAGAGGTTAGTTCAACATATTCATTTTTGGTGCATATTTTTTTTTGTTCTTGAGTTGTATTCTATTGTCCACACTTGACTATGACTATTTCATCTTTGTCGTAACCTTTGATATAGCTACCTTAGCTTTTTAAAGGCTAATTTTACACCTGTGATTCTACTTTATGTGTATTTATCTAGCTATTTGTGAGTTACATTTTTTATCAATTGATTTAAAAAATGAATTTATCACGTTTTAGCTTATAAGCTTTAGTTTTATCTACTAATAGGGTTAACATGTAATGGATATTGTGAGTTTATCAGGTCCTTCTACCATTGAAGTATTTCAAGCAGCATATATATCACCTAGTGTTGGTTCCACATCAACTCCATATGAAAGATTAAGACCTGGCAGTGCATCACATGTTCAAGTTGTATTTAAAATTTAAACTAATTTCATGTTTTAGAAAGAAATAAAAAATCAATTACCATGAATTTTAATATAGGTTACATGTCGATCTAGCAATCATTTGGAATGCATAAATAATGTTGATTGGACACTTGATCGCAGCAAACAAGGTGATTTGGCAATTGTTCATATTTTCAAAACATTTTAGTTTGAATGATATGAGTTGCTCATGATGTTTCCGAATTTTTAGATGATTTAATGGGAAGAAAGAGCAATTTTATTCTATACAATGTTTTTGCAGCCAATTAGAAATTTGATATCATGCTTGTGATATTTGTGGACTTTTATATAACTACATCTTAATCCATTGTGGTGGAAAATGGAGTTTAAAGGACTTTGTGAAATAATTTGATAGTTGCATGTGATGTTAACAACTTGATTTTTGAATTTTATGTGTTGGCATTATCTGATTTGTTATTATAACGAATTTGATGGCTTAATAAGTTGATTGGTTTGTATTATGGCTTTAAGTTCTTTCTGTGGATTGATTTCTCTTTTTATATGAGTTTTTTAGCTCCAATGCTCTTTATGATGAAAGTAATGTATTTGATAAATATTGTGTGCTTAATGATAGTTTCGAATCAAATTCCAGGTACTAAATCAACATCTTTAGTGACAGTAGTACATAATGTAGGCAAAAAAAGAGGAAGAAAAACCATCGTTATTAAATTGGCTATGCTTTGGATGCCATTGTCAATTTTTTCACCACAGTTAGCCAAGCTATGGATATAAAACCATCACCAAAACATTAATGCCTACGCTTTTTCCCATGAAGAGAAAAACCTTTATTCTTTTAGTATACACGTATCTGCATCGTATAGTCTTCTTTTTTTTAGGTATATAGCTCAACCAAAATCCTAATTTTTTTTTGTGTGTAAGGATTTAATTTCCTCTTCGACAGCATCCTTCCACCTACCCCTCTCCTAAATGTTCATAGCCTCCTAAAAAGTAGTCGAATCTCCACTACTAGCAACAAGTGCAAAAGCTACCTTATCTTCAAAACCATACCTAGTTGATGGCTTAATGGAGCATCTAGACCTATCTATGAGTATAGTGTGATACTAGTCCTCACTAAGTCTAGGGCGTTAAGTCCTTTTAACACCATAAGCATGTTTTTCTAATTTCTAATTGTAACAACTTCAAATTGTTGATATAACTTGCTAGAATTGCTACATCATCTTCTTGTATGTCATGCAGCATAGCCTTCAAACGAAGACTATATCTCAACTAATCACTGCTTTCTTTGCTAATGGATTTCAAAACTTGTATCCATTTACACATTTCATATAGCAAGTGAAAATGCAATGATCAAACTTGTGATCAAGTTTGGACCTCTCATTACTAAAGAACATGTACCTAAGTTGGGCAACCAAAAAAAAGATCAGGAAGACCAACAGCATCACTTGACAAACTTCCTCTAAAACCTTGTCATTTGATACTTCTTGTGGTGATCTATTGATAAGATAGTAGGTCATATTCACTGCCTTTGACCAGAAACTTTTGCATTCAGTCTTAAGCACCTAGCGGTTTGAGTGATAAGCCTATTCATCCTCTCTAAAACTCCATTAAACTTTAGTATCTTACAATAGTAGTGTCTCTTAATTCCATGCTTATACAAAATTTAAGAAACTATGAATCTATATATGCTGTCCCATTATCCACCATTTTGTACTTTATCTTTTGGCCTATAGGTTTCTGACCTTTGCTTTACATTACATGACTTTATCAATTTTATTCATATTTCATGAAATATACCAAGACTATTTTAGAAAAATCATCAATAAAGATGACAAAATACTGAAAACCACCCAAAAAAACTTCCTTAGTAGGCCCCAAACATTAGAACACACTTGATCAAATATTCATTCAATTTTGTGCTTGTTCATCTTAAACTGAACTCCAATTGTTTACCAAGTACACAACACTTACAAAAATCTAACTTATAATATCTAACGCCCTTTAAAAATCTTTATGTACTACATGCCACATTCACTCATTGACCTAACTACATATTCCACATTCCTTGCATTAATCGTGTGAACATTTGGTGACTTTTTGACATGGAAAATGAAGACGATTGTGCTAGAAAAGGGAGTAATTTTTTGGTAGTGTACATGTATGTACATAATAATATATTATTTAGGAGAAATTACATCGCTCTCTTCTGAGGTTAGGGGCATATATAGTAATCTCCCCTCATATAAAAGAAATTATAGTGAACTCTCCTAAATTACTTCTCTAACTAACAATTTAATCCATTCAACAAATGGGTGGCCAGAAAATGATAAAGTTGGCAAACAAATTATGCAAAAATCTAATTTTAGCCACAATTGATTTTAGAGTTGTTGAACAAATTTTTCTGAAGGAATATTTTGTCAAAAGCCCAAACTTTAGAGGAGGAAGTCGTAATTATCTTATTATAATTTCATAAAATATATTTTTATATTTTTTAATAATTTTTTTGAGAAATATTATGATATCTAAATCTTTTATTTTTCTAGAAAATGTAAGTTTTTATCTTCAATCTTTTTAGAAAAATTAAAAATTAAAAATTTATAGTTTCTAATTTAAAATTTATAAGGTAGAAATAAATTTTCTAAGATCTTTAGACAATAAATTAAAAAACAAATACTTTTATATTTATAATTTATATTTTGTTAAATAATTTTAAAATTTTAAAATTTTCATATATTTTAAACATGTTATAACAAAGGCATGCCTCTAACATTTATTTTCATATAGTCAAATGATTCTAATTTATAATTAAAACAGAAAAATAATTTTTAAGATTTATTTTATAAGAGCCAAAAATTACTTTCTAACTCATAAAAATAAATTTCAATTTCAATGTTAAAATTTCCTAAAAATGAAAATAACGACTTATGTTTTATAAAAATTAAAAAATTCAAAATTTGTTACTTTTTCCAAATATATTATTTGAATAACAAAAATATAAATTTTAAGGTTTATATGTCATAAAATAAAATTTTAAATTTAATAAAATTTAGAAAATATTAATTTAGAATATCTTCCATTTAAGATATCTAATATATTTTTAGAAATATATAAAGTATTTAAAAATAAGTTTTATAAAAGAATATAAAAATAAATATTTATACTTTTGACATGCAAACCATAAAAATATAAACATATACCTAAAAGAATAAAAGAGTTATTTTACAATTTCTGAATTTTAGTTTTTTTTATACATTTTAATCTTTCACACTATAAACATTTTGGTCTTCTCATCAATTTTTGCTGAATTTTAGTCAACTTGGTCAACACAAAAGAAATCCTTGTAATTCTTCATACATAAGGAGGGTCGCTATATATACACGTAACCTCAATGAAGGATAGTATAATTACTTTTTTATTACACATTAATCCTTTCAAGTTAGAATATTTCAATCATTTTATCAATTTTCACCAGATTTTAGTCAACATGATTAATATAGAGGATGTCATTATAATTTGTAAAACTTGAAGGGAGGTATTTGTATTTAACCTAAATGTCAAGGGAAGGTGGTGTAATTACCCCTATTATTTATTATGGTTAAATTTGTTTGTTATAATAATGTTTATCATCATTTAATAACCCTTAAATCACTTTCTTTCGGTACTTTGAGGATAAAAACTAACATGCTCTTTTGCATGTATTTATTTTTTTGCTTATTCATTAATTTTTTCTATTCTCTTTTTCAATTCTTTCTAATTAAATTTTATTTATTTTGTTTCATCTCATTTATATTTCTTTTAAAAATTGCTTTTTCCTCTTATTTTATATAAATTTTTAATTTACTCAAAAATAGAATAAATTATATTTTATCATCATTAATAAAACTAAATAATTTTATGATATATTTAATAAGCAATTTTTATTAAATAATAAATTGTAAAATAGCATATGCATGCATGTAATTCAAAGTCAAAATTTAATAAAAACACAACATCATGTATATATTGTCAGACCGCAAATCCAAGACATAATATGATAGAACCCATGAACAGCGGATACCAAAACTATCAAATATCAAATGAAGTAAATCTATTAAATGTCATATAATATCTAAAAGAAAATAATATAACATCCAAAGCAATAACTATCACTCTGTTTAGCAACAGAAAATAAAATATTTGAACTATTATATTAGAATTGTCTTATTTCCTGGCGAACATAACCTAGAAATAAATAAAATAGATATCTCCATCTATCAAAGTCTATCATCCCCATATATGCTCATTCTTGACAGCTTCCTTTGCAAGATTAGCATTTGAAATTCATGAACAACAAATTACCCAGTCAATGGTACCTCCTGCTTTTTTCTTTCTTGCATAGGATGTGAGCTAAATAACAACAATTTACACAAAATATATTTTTAAAAATAGACAATACAAATCACATTTAAACATTTCATAAGTATCACAATGTTGCACAACTTTTTCGAATTGTCTCATCATTCACACATTTTATATATCCTTTGTTCACCAGCCTGCTTATGGGGTACATACTTAATATCTTATTTCTACTGACTAGTATCTTAATCTACATCTCGACTAAAGGGAGTCAAGTGAAATATCAATTACACCTATCATAAGCCCTAGTACTTCAACCTCCAACTGGGCCATAAATTAGCTTAGCCTAGTGTCAACCTCAATACTTCTACACCGATTGGATGGGCCCAAATCAATTACTCAATTGGTAGGGTCACACTATCGTCAATATCACATAAGAGGCTTTCAGATTGATCACATCTCCAAGTTTCCAACATAATCATTTTCATAAACTTTACTTGCAAATAACTCACATCTAGATTTTCAAGAAAAATAATAAATAATTTCAATTTCGCCGAAAATCAACATATTAAAATCAAACTTTCATAAATAAAAAAATAGTATTCAAAAATAATTTTAAACTCATAGTAAACATTTAGTTATAGCTCAAAGCAATTTTGAAAGCAATTGTAAGATCTAGTAAGATGTAACCACTTACCGGGGGAGTTGAGGCACCGCGATTGCAGGCAAGCACCTCACGCCCCAATGCCATCCATAGTGCGTTGTACCTAGTCTCATGGTCTCACTTCACGTTTTGCAAAGATATGTAGCGCATCAGGGATGCTCATGAGGTAAAGCTAGACTGTGCATAAGGCACTATTTGGCTGATTTTCTTATTATACACAATTTCCCTTCACTTATCCCTCAACTACACCTACCTTATAGCATATTAAGAGTGTTCTCATGAATCCTAAGCTTAAAAATCTTAGAGTTACCATTTACACAAAATTTACAAAATCTGAAACAATTTTATGTAGCTCACCCGAACTAACACAAAATCAACAGGTTTCCCACACATAACCCATGCTAACACAAAATCATGCTTCTATGTTTAAGGCATAAAAATTCATACCTAAATCATGTATAATATTATTCCTAAGATGCATGGAATTATAGAACTCAGAGTGGGAGAAATATATAAAATTCTACGTGTTTTGGCGCTGAAAAATACACGTTCTCCCTCTTTTTTTACTCTAATCAACCATCTCCCTCTCTCTAAGGTGATGGAATGATTTTTCTCTCATCTTAGAACCTAGATATACTAGGGTTTTAAGAGTTGTCAGGAAAAATAAAATTTTAGAGTTTTAGAAGCTTTAAATTCTTTACTCTATTTCCTAGATTTTTTGAAATTTCCACACGAAGTTTCTAGCCTAAATTTGTATTTTTTTTTTGGGTCACTTAAACATGACAAACTCTTCCCATAATATTTGAATTATTTGGCAAAATTTGGTTGCCAAAATGGATGCATATTCCATTTTTTATACTCACCTAAAATCTACCCAATTATTCACACAAAAATAACAAATAAATATACAAATTAATCAGCACTCAATTAGCCCTTCAACCTCTCACTTGTGTCTATACTCTCATGGTAATTATTTATTTTCAAAGTCCCCAATTTTGATAAAGTTTGACTCATGCATATTTGTATATACTTCTTTTCATATATACTTAATATTATCCTAATTATTTTACAAGAAAATAATAAATAAATAGACAACTAAATAAATAAATCATTCATCAAAATTTTGCTATTGATATTTTTATCATTATTATTATTGTCCAAAATTTTAGAGTATTACATATATAATATATTATAATTTAAATTTTATATGCATTGGAGTCTGTATACGTTACTGGTTAGAATGTTCTTTATAATATTTTTGGGAAAATCGAATTGCGATTAAAAAAATATTCAAAATAATATTCTCATAAAAAGAAATGGAAATGGCTGCCACTTGGAGGATGGCAAAAGGTTTTAGTTGGAAATTGCTACATAAAAAAAATTAAGAAAAAAAAGAGGCCAATAGCAAACATGGAGAATGAAAAAGAAGCTGCGAAAACGCGTTTTGCATGCTCAACGACTTAAGGCAGAGACCATCGCCTGCACACGACTTTGGTTCATGAATTCCCGATGGTGCAGCATCAGCAACTCTGTAGCAGCGTTGACGAAAGATATACTGATGCAAAGTCCACCTCGTCTTCTTTCTGCCCCTAGTTTTCTCTCCTCATTTCTGCGCTTACACTCTTCCGCCAGCACGCTTCTCCTTCTCCGACGTCCCACAGAGGCCGTTCGGGTGGCCATGGCTTCCTCTTCATCCGATCATAGACGTCCCCAAGCAAGTCTTGAACTGCTGCTACAATTTTGTGGTGGATTCTGTCTTATAAGTAGAGTTGATTATGTTGTAACCTTGCTTTTATTTACGTTCTCTTCTAATGAAAATGTTTGATGACCAGATGGAGTCCGAGAGTTTCAAATTTGGCCCTTACAGAATCAGCCAAAAAGAAGTGTTTTTCTCCAACCATCTTTCATTTGCCTTCGTCAATATCCGTCCTGTTGTTCCTGGTATGCGTTTCCCTCTTCGATTCTTTTGGTGATCATGAGGATATGAACTAATTGTATAGTAATGGGGGGTTTGGTATTGTCAACTAATGTTGTTTCGTGTGATAATGATGAGTGAATGATAATGCTGTTACTGGAAATGTTAGCTTAGGCCATGGGCTTTTCGATCAAACTATATGAGCTTAGGCCATGTGACTTTGGATTTCTGAGATGTTCTTGGAAGCCTATAGATTCGGTGTGAAAATTCGGACAAAGCAGAGGTAATTCTTAATGGAAGGAAATGACATTATTCATCACCAAATTAAGATTGCGAAATGTATGACTTATTCTAGTACAAGAATAGATAAGATGTTTGGACACCACTTTAATCATGGTCACTTAGGCGATAACAACATATTATGGATTTAGGGTTGCCAGCTACAATCTCATCATCTCATGAAAGAAGCTTTGCATTATAAAAGCTCACAGCTTTGTACATTTCGGATTATCTTGAACTGTGCTTGAAACCTCGAAAGTCTTGGTTTTGGTAAAAAGGAAAACGAAAAAGGAAAACACAAATCTCCATAAGGTCTACACTTCAAATATGGACAAGTTTGTTTACTATTGCTAATGATTTCTTTCTTCCTTACTTTGATATCCTTGTCTATTTGAATTTAAATCAGTGTTTTATTTCATCGCATCTGGCTGTGCTGATTGTAATCTTTTTCACTTGATGCTGCAGGTCATATCCTTTTCACTCCCTATTTTTGAATAGTTGAGTGGAACTAACAGCGTTCTGTATTTTACATACAAATGAGTCAACTCAAATAAACAAAGCAAAATAAATTAACTTTTATTCATTGACTTTGTAATCGAGTCGATTTTTGCTAACCTTTCTTTAATGTTTATCCTTTTGGCAAAGATGGAACAAATAATGAAAGTTTGATATATTTTTTATTCTTGTCTCTTATTTGAAAAGGAAAATCAAGCGCCCTCTTTTGAAGTTTAGGTTTTACACAATTTACCTCCTCAAATATGAAAAACTATGTGCAACTCTTTTTCAAGAGAGTTAAATATAATTTTTTAGGAGATTGATATATAACAAGTTCATTCAATTGATAAATTGAAATGTTAGTTAAAGATATAACTAAAGAGAAGGGCTGATGTTTTTTTTTATATTTGAGGGATCCATTTGTGCAAAATCCAAACTTTATGGGATAAGGCTATAATTTTCCCGCACAAACGTAGGTTAAAAATGTGATCAAAATTTAGTTTCGCGCAATGATTTATATTCAAGATGAAGATTACGTGTTTGAAGATTTAAATAACTCTACCTCTGCGTCTAGCTTCATTAAAATGACTCCTAAATACAGGACATTAGATGAAAGCTCCTCTCCTCAACAGCACCACTCTACTTGTGCATTTTATCATTTGGTAGACTTAACACAGCACACATGTGCTCGTCTGCCCAATACGTGAAGTTAAGCGCTTCGTTGATCTCACAGCTGATGAGACTAGTGATCTCTGGCTTTTGGCTCATAAGATTGGGCGCCAGCTCGAGTCATATCACAAGGCATCCTCGCTTACATACACAATCCAAGTAAGGCAAAGGCAGCAAATGACGTTCCTGTTCATCGATTTACTGTTGTATTGAATGTCTACTTTTTTTCTCTTTTCCACAAGCTTTTGTGGCAAGTTTCTAAATCTGATATTCAATTTATATCGTGTTCCCTTTTCCATGCTCATGCTTCTTACATGAGATATTGTGTTCAGATTTTACCAGTTGCATTTTCCAACTGAGGGCCTCATGATATGCTTTTTTTTGTCCGACGTATTTGATAGTTCATCAATATAACAGCCAACACCGTCAATTGACTCTTTGTTGCTAATCCTCAGGATGGGCCAGAGTCTGGACAAAGCGTTCCTCATGTTCATGTTCACATACTCCCACGCAAAAGTGGTGATTTGGAGAAAAATGATGAGATATGTGATGCGGTGAGACATTGGAAGATACAGACTTATCGAATTCTAGGCTTTTCAACTATTGTTAACCCTTTTGAGTACAGGTTGATTTGGAGAAGGAGCTGAAGCGAAAGCTTGATCTGGACCTGGAGAGGAAGGACAGAAGCATCGAAGAGATGGCTAAAGAGGCAGACGAGTACAGAAGGCTTTTCTTCTAGAAACTCGATCGTTTCAGGCTTTTGTATCTGAGTTGTTGATCACCCCAAGCATGTCATCATTTGTAATCAGAAGTTAGTTTTACGTGCCCATTGTTATTATTTGTGTCGTGGAAGAAGATTAAAGACTCATTGCTATGTTTGGATCCAAATTTGATTGAATTAACATTTAGTACAAAAATTTTAAAATAAGTATAAAAATAAAAGAATAAAAAAGATAAATAATGATATTTTAGTGTGTGGTATGTTTAGAAGAAATTATTTAGACATACATTTAGCTGCCATTTTTGTTTCCTCGGCTGTTGGATGGCAGCGATGACTTGAATCCATTACTTCTATATCTATAGGCTATGTTCGTTTTGTTTTCTCCTTCCTATCTCAAGCCGCACAGTGTAACTACTGTTTGTTTTAAATTTTGTCACTTTCTGTTGTTTTACTTTTATATAATTTTCAAAAAAATACACTTAAAAATATATACAAACAAATTCGGCCAAACTCTTCTCAAAATTCCTGAACAAGTGCTGCTATGGACTCTTAGCCTTATCTCGCATAATTAGTTCTCGAATTAGCCTCATATCTTCTTCTTGCCACACTCGCATCATCACCTTCTTTTGAATTATTTTGCCCCGCGCCTTACATAACTTAAACTCTGTCACCTCCGTCATGACACTTCTTCTTAGGCAGCTTTCTACAGATTAAATTAAGGTGTCTTAAGACATATAGATGTGGCGCCGTTATGTGTCGAGGGGACCCACGTTTCTGTGTGTACAAAGGTTGGAACCTAGAGCTCATAAGGCTATGATTGTTTAACCACCTAGGTAAAGAGTAAGTATATTCGTCACTATTCGCTTACAAAATTTTGACACTATTTCTTATTTAGGGTTACGCCTATTTATCATCTAATTACTAATAATTTTTTGTTAAATTAACATATTACATCATTCTTATAAACACACCATACCAGAAATTTTTTGTTCATTCAATAGATTGTATCATTCTTACAAACATATTAAACTAATAATATTTTATTCAATCATCATATCACATTTTTCTTACAAATACGCATAATAATCTATCACATTATTAAATAACTTTCTACGCTATTCTACAAACATATCATCATTGAACACACACACACACGTATATAACAAAATTCACCCAATTACTCCGAACTCTTTACCCCTTCAAAAGTCTAATGAAGGGGACAAAGGTTTACCCACATAAACCAATGCCATAGATGGCCAATGATAGTCCACCAAGACCCATGCCTCAAGATCTGAGGCCACCAAGTTCGTGCTTCATAGCTTTGATCAAGGCCTAGGACTCATCAACCCTAGTGGAATTTTAGCTATACTGTGTGGTGCAACGAGGCCCTACAACATTTTGTAAAATATGCCAACAATATGGGTTCATTTATGGCTCCTAGATTTGTGCTTCGTAACTTCAATCTAGACTTTGGGCTCTTCACTTGCGGTGGAATTCTAGCTACGCAACGGGGTGCAAGGAGGTCTGCTAATAATGTGTAAAGTATACCAAAAACTAGAGCTCTGTGCGCGTTGAGGAAGACTGTGACACCGCAACAAACGGATACTGGTAGATGAGCGTTGGAGATCTTGATGAAGGGATGAGGGGTGTCAAGCGATGAGAGATGGGAGAAAGAATAGGAAATGCTGTATAGGAGAGTGACCACGGGACTTTAGGATATATTTACGTGGGGTTAGGCATGACCATGGTTTCACGTAGAGTCAGAAACCGGATAGAACCGAACCATCTTGGAACTGAGACCGAGCCATCTTGGGTTAACAATGATTCCGGCTTCCGTTATCAAGAAATGAAACCAAAACTGGAACCGCCGGCTAAAAGTATATAACATAATATAATATAAATATAGTATATGTATAGCATAATGTGTGTGTGTGTGTGTGTATAATATAATATGTCAGTTTATATTAAGATTAAGTAGTTAAACGATATGATGTATATTTTTTCATATTGAAAATGTTTATTAGTTAACAATGTAATATTTTTCATAAAATTCATACCACTTATTTTTTTGCTTTATAAAATAATAATAAAATTGAAACATGATTTTCTTTTATTTTATTTTTTACATTTCACACTTGTTAAAAGTATTAAATATTTTGTCGTATTACTTTTATATTAAAAAATAATAACAAAAAAATAAAATATAATTATAATCAGAACTAGAACCGCTGAGCAAGGTTCGGTTCAGGTTCAGGTTCTTCAATTCTTTTTGAAATTGGAATTATCGGTTTCAGGGTTGTGTCATGCCCACGTGGCGTAGATTGGAGTTGGGCTTAGAAAAACTATTATTTCAAAGAAAATCTGAGGGAGGAGCAACGTGGATACATTTGTCCACTATGCCACACCCACTATCTCATGGAATAAGCCCTCATCCAAGCACAACCCAAGTTTTCAATCATTACTTTACCCATGTTTTGAAATGTGTCCATCAAAGGTAAAATTTTGTTCAAAGTGATATGATTAGTGAGGATTGGAAGTAAAAGTTTTTGAATATGGATGCACGTAAATATGAAGATACACAAACAGAAAGGACAAGCAGACAGTCTCAATTCTTTGTTAATAACATAATAAAATGATACAACTTATTTTAAACTTCTCTTCTTAATGTATTTTACTCGATCTTTTTAGGTGAACTACATTTTTTTATATAAAATTGCAAAATCTTTCTTATAGATTGGTGACACCATGTCACAAGCTCATATCTATATTATTAATTTATTATTAATTATTTGGACCTATGTTGATTCTACAAAATAGAATAACATACTTATCCTTTTTAATTATACAATATAAAATTATACATATATCCTTATTTTAAATTCTTTTATTCTTTTCTGTCATTTATATCTCTCTTTTCTTTTAATTTATTTTATTCGTGCTTTCTTTCAATATTTTTGCTCTTTCAATTTCTTTTCATCATTTTTAATTTCTTATTTTAAATATTTTTATATTTTTAATTTTAAATAATATTATTTTTACTATCTAAAATTCAATATTTTCATATTTTATAAATAATTTTACATAAGTAAAATGTGCCAAATTGACTAATAGTATTGTATGGTTACAAATATGTAACTACGGCTGTATCCTATATCTATTGGTCATGATTAGTTTTCCCATTTACATAGGTGCTTGAATTTTATGAGGTAGCACACGAAAGGACTTTTATTTGAGCAACTGTGAATCTTATCACAGAAATTTTAATTATCAACGGGCTTGGAATGAAGATATTTATTCCTAACTTTAAATTCATCAAAGTGATTTTACTAAAATGGGCTTGGAATGAGGATATTTATTCCTAACTTTGAATTCATCAAAGTGATTTTACTAAAATGCAATTGACCGAATCTAAAATTAATTGCTTGCATACAAAATATTGTAAATTAGATAATAATAAGCAGCAGCGTGTTAATATAGAGATTATTAATATTCTCCACCGAATTATGAACAAATACTATTTATTTATATAGATAATTGAATTGAAATTACTATGTTTGTTTCATAACTAGGAAATTTTTGGATGATTTGAGTAGGAATAAAAATTATGTTTGACTTGTAAAATTTGAATAGATAAAAAATTTATTTTTATATATGTTTAATATGTAGTAATGATTACACATAAAAACACGCTAATTTGATCCAATGAAAACTCAAACCTTTATTTTTATACTATTATATAAAGTTAAAAATTGAACTAGTCTAAAACTGCTTTTTGTATTTTTTATTAATAAATATTTTAAAAATAAAATTTTCCCTTTTAATGATTTAATTTTTACCTCCTAAACAATTTATTGGTATATATAATTTCCATTATCTATTTTTTTGACTTGTGTTTATTTTATTATTTTTATTCATATATTTTTCTATAAGTTATAGGAAATTTTAATATTTCATTTTGAAATCAAAGGCAATGTTTGTTTTCATTTATACACTTAAAAAACACACACTACAATTATTACACTGTTTAAATTTTATCACCATCTCTCTCTTTTTTACTTTTACACATTTTTTCATAAAAATACACCTAAAAACACACACTAAAAAATCTAAACAAATATAACCAAAATTTTTTTTCTGTTAATTGTGTTGTTTTTATTTTCCAAATGTCATTTTCTCTATTCATATTTTGCTTTGAATTTAATTTAATTTCTTTTGTACTTTTGTAATATTTTTATTCTTGTTGAATTATTAAATTTTTAAAGTTACATTTAAAACTTACTACATGATATATTACTTGATAGACATAAATTAATTTTATAGTATTTTTTGATATTATTATATGTAATTTATAATAACTATTTTTTGAAAAAATAGTTGAACCGATCGAACTAATAACCCAATAACTCAATTAGTTTTTTAATTTGATGGTCAATCTAGTCTTAGAAACACATGTTCTAAATTTATTTTGATCAAAAAAAATTTTTTGCTAACAAGTTGATAAATTAAATTTGAATGATCCATAAAATTAGTAAGTTAGATTTGAGTCAATAAAATTAAGGGAGAAAAATAAGTAAATCAGATTCAAGTTGACAGTTTGTGTTTACTATCTATATTTGAAGTCTGATCTGTCAACCTGCTGACCCCATCCATAGTCACCCTTATGGTGATGAATATTTCTTCCGAAGGGAAACAAACACAGCCTTTAGCTTCACAAAGTTAATTTATGATACAATTAACCATTTCAACTTATAAAAATAAAAGAAAACACTGACTATTTCTTAATTCATGCTTTTTAAGGACTGAACTTATCTGTGGTTTCTTTTAATCAGCTCAAGAACTTATTAAAAAAACCTTGATTTTCTCTTTTTTAGTATTAATTGCACAGAAATATAAATTATAAAAACCCATAATACATTAAAACAACCAAAATCAAATTCTGTCTTTATTAGTAATACAGAAAACAAACATTACAATTAAATCCACTAATTGAATATGCAAATTAACTTTATATAATAGTATAAAAATAAAGTTTTGAGTTTTTATTGGATCAAATTAGCGTGTTTTTATGTGTAAAGATTTAGAGTAGCTTAAAAAGCAAGAGAAATAAAAAAATAAAAAAATATTTTAATAAATAATATATTTAGATTATTCTGTTTTAATAAAACAAAGGAAAGTAGAACATGCATTGGTACTAGTGAACACCCCATTATCTTCGGTCTTTAGGATTTCATTTATTCTTCTTCTTTTATTTAATTCATAAAACTATATAAATATCATATGTATATATTTCTTAAATTTCTATTAAATTATAATACATACACCCAACGGTCCCAAGGCCAATTCAATCCGAGTTCTTTTTTTTTTTTTAATCTCTCTTGACTTTAATTTCAATTCAAATTCAAGCATTAAACATGAATTAGTAAGATTTGAAAGTTAAAATATGTGAAATGAATTAATGAAAGAATATTGGAAGACGGTAAATATGTTATTAGATTATTTTTTTTTAAATTTTGATATTTTTGTTTTTCCCAGCTAGCCATTTGGCACGCGTAAGCCCACCCCTGAGTGGCAGCCGTATGTGATAATGACTCCGAATAAGGGCGGGAAACCGCACAGTCCCTCTGCGGCTCTACTTTACCTTCCAGACGAGTACGCCCGCGTTGATCTATAGCTTCACCGATTCTTCTCCTTCTCGACCTGACTGAAGGCGAGATCCAAAATGGAGTCCACTCTCAAGGTTCTTGGCTTTTTATTTGTTTCCCCTTTTTTGGTTTTATGTCCACAGTTTTTCTTCCCGTTTCGTCTTTATCGTTTTTCCCCGTCTTCCTGCACAGAAATATTTTGGGTTCTCTAAATTCCGTCCGTACCAGAAAGAAATAGTGGAAAGAATTTTGCAAGGAAAAGATTGCTTGGTGGTTATGGCAACCGGCAGTGGCAAGTCCCTGTGGTAACTTTTTTAGTATTTTCGCCTTTCTGTAGTTATATGTCCCTTGGCCCTCTTCTGTAATTGAAATCGATCCTTTTATTGTGAAAAAAAAAATTAATTGTGGTGATAAAGCTATCAGGTGCCACCATTGGTTGCGAAAGAGACTGCTGTAGTCATAAGCCCGCTTATATCATTAATGCAGGATCAGGTTTGCGTTTTAGCTTTTCCTTTATGCTTTTTTCACCTGATTTTGTGTAATTCGTGCAGTTGGGTTTGTTGTATTTGCCTAATGTGTTGCGTTTAGGTAATGGCGTTGAAGCAGAGGGGTATACGAGCTGAGTTTCTTTCTAGTGCTCAGGCTGATCTAAATGTGCAATCAAATGCAGGAAGTGGTCGATATGATATTCTGTATATGACGCCAGAGAAAGCCTGCCTGCTTGCTGCTAGGTGCATTTCTAATTGCATGACTAGCTGAATTAGTTTTTGCTTGGTCTCGCTTCAATTTATTTAATAAGTACCTAGTCTTTGTCGTGGCCAATTTCATGAACTGTGAATGTTACTATTGCAGTTTCTGGTCAAAATTACTGGATTCAGGAATTTGCCTACTGGCTATTGATGAAGCTCATTGCATATCTGAGTGGGGTCACAATTTCAGGTGAGTTCATCACTGAGAGAATTTGTCTAGATCCATGCGTTTGACTCTATTTTGCTGCAGAACTGAAAATTGAGTATGGCTTATGGGCACATTTGGCAGGTCTTTTGTTCTTAACATCTCTATGATTGCCTTCAGATCAAGGGCAAGATGGACTTAAAATGACTGAACAATCATCACATACGTAACATTTGCTTAGGATTCAGAGATCTTAAAAGTGTAGTGTACAGGGATATTTCTGTAATCACTGCAAGCTTCTGCAATCCCTGGTTATTTGAATGTGCATTTTCTTATTGAAATGCACTACCTGGATTTCTAATGATGACAAAAATGTAAGATTTGTTGAAAGAGGCACCAGACAAAACTTAACTTAGTTTTTCTCCAGCTCCAAGAATTTTATAACTCTTCGCTGGAACCTTGTGCTCCACTGTAAAAAGACTTATGACTTACTTTGGCTTATGGAAAAGCAGCCAGAAGCATTTCTTGGACCCTGTGGAAGCAGCGTTCAACAAGTGAAACTTCAATGCTGTGAAACACTTCTAATTTTATTATTATTTTGAGTGAAAAAATGTGATTTTGTAACTGAAGTTGCCGGTCAGAATCCTTCAGCCTGTGTCTGCACATGTTTTTATTGCATATCCCTAATGAAGGCTTAACTTATCTATCATTCTTTTATGTTTTTAAATTTGTGATTATGCTAAACCTTTTTCCTCTATGAAATGTTTATCATAGTTCTAAGTTTTGTCTGCTTCACAGAGTGGAATACAAACAATTGGACAACCTGCGTGATGTTCTTATAGATGTTCCATTTGTAGCATTAACTGCAACTGCTACTGAAAAGTAAGCATTTGTGCATTTTCAATATATTTTCTATGTTTTTTTTACCTATTTTTATCGTCTCTAATGGCAATCACATTCAGCTTTTTTGATACATTGGTCAATCCCCACTTTACTGTTCCAGCATCTGAATCATTGACCTGCTGTCTTCAAAGCTGATGTGCCTCTGGAAAACAAAGCATTTTATATTAACTTCTCTGATTAGTCTAAAAGGATCTCCTTGTACTAAGTTACCTGCAGTTTGTATTTTGGATAACGAGATAATCATAGGATGGTACATCCTGGATTGCTTTTTAAGTGTCATAGTGTTGCTGTCACATGCAAGTAATACTAAGAGTTTTCTGAACTTATAATTTTATTTTCTTGATTTTGGCCAATCTCAGTTCTGGATTATTTCTTGCCCTTAAATAAATTCAATGAGAATATGTCATTCATTGATCTAAAATTCAGCGAAGTGTATATTGTATCTGGCAGGGGTTCTATTGAAGGCCACAGATATTATTTCCCCTTCATTGGATTCATGTGAACACTTCATTTTTTATTTTCTTTTGGGGGGCGGGGGGGGGGGGGGCAGAGGTAGTGCATGTCACTGCCTCTCTTTTGCTTTTCAATAATCTATCAGCTGTTATCGTCTTCTTTGGTTTTTTTGTTTTACTTACATTGGATATCATTCTACATGAAGGTTGGAATAAAAAGTTTTTACTTTCAGGGTTCGTAGTGACATTGTAAATTCATTGAAGATGCAATATCCTCATGTAACTATAGGCTCCTTCAACCGCGAGAATCTATTCTACAGTGTCAAATCTTTTGACCGGAGTATTTCATTTCTGAATGAGCTTGTGAAAGAAATTGCTGCCTGTGTTGACAAAGCAGATTCAACTATAATATACTGTACAACTGTCAGAGATGTTGAACAGGTCACCTACTAATATATATCTTATCTTTTTGGTTTTCATGCATAAATGCAGAAATTCATGTTAGGTGTCAATTTTGCCTTGTTCAGTTCAAAAAATGTTTGGAAATAACAGTGTTTTTTTTGAGATGACATTGGAAGTCCCAATATATTTGTAGTTGGAGTTTCTGTGGCTGATTATCTGTGGTTCCTTCAGATCTTTGAGTCCCTCAAGGGATCAGGAATTGAGGCTGGAATGTACCATGGTCAAATGTCTAATAAAGCACGTGAAGACTGCCATAGGTTTTATATCTTCTTAAATTCTCTCAAACCTGGGATTGTTATATACCTTATCTTGAAGTGGACATAACAGTTGTTTTAGAAGTTGTAACTATGCTTGTTTATTAGTTTTTATGGAGGATTTAACTATCTAACGAGTAATTTTGATGCTCAATTCTTTTAAATTCTTATCGGATTCCCATGGTTAAGCTCTTATTTTTTTTAATGTAAATTCTTTTAACTTTAAAATTGTGACTAATTTTATGACCTGCTGCAGATCATTCATTAGAGACGAGTTTTATGTCATGGTTGCAACTATAGCTTTTGGCATGGGCATTGACAAGCCTAATGTAAGACATGTGATTCACTATGGCTGTCCAAAGAGTTTGGAATCATATTACCAGGAAAGTGGACGTTGTGGTAGAGATGGAATTCCCTCATTCTGCCGGCTATATTATACAAGAAGTGATTTTGGCAAGGCTGACTTTTATTGTGCTGAAGCTCGCACTGTATGTTTCTTCATCTTAAACTTATCAGCAGCTTCAAATGTCGACATATGCACATCTCTTGGCAATTTTGTTTTTCTGAATCCCCTACGTTACTCTAATATCACCTACATTCATGGTGCATTGATGATTCAACCAGGCAGATCAAAGAAAAGCAATAATGGAGTCATTCAATGCTGCACAGCGCTATTGTATGCTGACCACCTGCCGGAGAAATTTTCTGTTGGGATATTTTGGGGAGAAATACCCATCGGTTAGCTGTGGTATGAATAGTTCCTGGTTCCATCTGTTTTCTACAATTTGGCTGACCTGTGCCATTGATCTCCCTTCAAACCTGGTCTGCCTGCTGTACGAATAGTATAATTTACAAGAAATATCTAGGACAGGATCTGGATACAGGCATGTTCATGGACCATGCAACTTAACGGTCTATATCAAATTTCCATTCCATGGCATCTCCTTTCAATGTAGAATGAAAAGATTACCATGCAAAAAAGAACATTTCAGTTTGAGATGAGTATATCTTCCTTAAATTAATCATTAAAAGGCTTCATCACTTAAAATACTGATAATAACTACTAAAATTGAGTATTTTTTCCCTGGTATAAGATAAAGAAACCTGCAACTAGCAACCATACCTTTGCTGTTAAAATAAATTTCATTGAAGTGCTGTGAAAATGATAGGTTTGTTGCTGATAATATGTGAAGAAGTATGCAAAACATAGCTTTTGTAATTATAATAAAATGTGTTGCACTGTCCTGTAAACTATGGAAATGTATAAAAAGCTTATCTGTTTGTTTACTTGTATATTGAGATTATACTCTCTTATATTAGGTAGACATGCAGAAGATACATTATTAAATACAAAGATGCGTGTGCTAAACTTGTCTGATTGATCTCTAAAGATGATAGGTGTTTTTTATCTTTTCGCAAAATTGATGCAGAACAAGGAAAAAACCTTAAATTAATTTAGAGTCATTTTATAGTATTTTATGCTGTCATGTATTATAAATGGGCTACTGGTATACTTTATGCTTAGAATCTGCCATATGTAATGTATGCAGGAGCTTGTGATAATTGCACCAACTCAAAGCAAGAGAAAGATGTCTCAAGGGAGGCATTTCTTCTAATGGCTTGCATTCATTCATGTGGGGGTTCCTGGGGTCTCAATTTGCCAGTAGATGTTCTTCGTGGATCTAGAGTAAGCTTTCCTGCTAGTAGTAAATAAATTGCCACTCTAACATAGCATGCCTGAAAACCAAGAAGTTGGATATATTTATCTATAACTAGGTTTTGTTTTTAACTCCGGCATTGTGTATTCCTGAATATCCATTCTGTTGCTTTCTAATTGTCTCCAGTAAAGTTGTGTGTGTTTGGGTGGGAGGGTGGTGTCAATAGGTTGTAAATGACTTTATAAGCTCTTAGATTTGTCAATTTGGTTTGTTTAGATTGTGCTTGGAAGTTCCTGTTCTTAACAGTGCCTCCATTTGTGGTTGCAGTCCAAGAAAATTCTTGATGCTCATTTTGATAAGCTTCCATTCCATGGCCTGGGAAAAGATATGCCAGCCAATAGGTGGAAGGCGCTAGCTTATCAATTAATTTCACAAGGTCTGTAATAGGAACCAGTGATCTAGTGATGTTTTTTGCCATCCAGAATTTAGGTATTTTATATCATCACATTATCCGACAAGCTCTTTTCTAGATAGTCAGTTCCAAATCCCAGTGGATATACCTACCCAATGCATTATTATTTCTTAATGGCACCTGTCTACTAAACAATGACAGATGTTCTAATTAAATGCTGAAAAGTTAGATTTAATGTTGATTTTTTACCCATTTTTAAAAATTTATACATTTCGAAACTTTACATTCTTGTCAGTATGTATCAAATTACTAATTCTCTTTGGTGAGTGAAGAATATGAAATTTTATTTGGTCTCATTTTATTTATTAAAAATTCATTCAAAATTATTAGGTTTCTAAAAGCAGTTCCCACTTCTCATACATAAAGTAATCACTGTTATTTATATATAGAGTTGGTATTAAATTAAAATATTGCCATCTCATTTCTTACTAGGTACCTGTGTATAATACTATGATAGGCAAAAATGTATAATCGCACAAAATGTAATATATGTATTTCAAATTTTTACAAATTTCAGTATGAAGTACCATTTCAGAAGCCCTTTTGCTGGTTAACTACCACTCTTTCATCATTTCAATTTGAACTTTTCAAGTGAAAATTCCAATATTTTGTTAGACTCGAGTCAAGGTATTAACACTAACCATAAACTAGCCTTTTTTCATGCATGTTGTTGTCTCTAGTACCTGAAGGCACTAGAAGGGGGAATTCTTTTGTCAATTCTTGTTCCATGGATCCTATAGATAGCATATAGTGTTAAAAGATTGTGTCAAATTTATTGTCTATTTACATTGTGTGCAGATTATTTGGTTGAGACCTTCAGAGATGTTTATAAAACTGTAAGGTAAACTTTTTCTGCATCCACCCACATTCTTTCTCTATTCCCATGTCCAAATTGAAATTGGAGAATAATCATGGGCGATCTTCCCTAACAAAAATTTCAGAATCAGCCCTTGGTTAATGAAAAAAAAATACTCTGTGCTAGAACTCGTCTCTTCCTGAAAGCTCAAATTCTCTACTGTGGCCATCAATTTTAGGATATTGACTTGTACAGCCAACTGAGCAAGCTTTCAATTTCTTTATTGTACCAGAGTTGGTCCAAAAGGAATGCAATTTTTGAATTCCTGCAGTCCTGATCATGTACCTCCATTACATCTAACATTGACTCCAGAATTGGCGGGTGATGACATAACCAAAGATGCAGTTGGTGATGTCAATGTTAGTGGTTTGGCTCAGATTGAATTTAATGGTATATCCCAGGTGTGGATACTCCTTAAAGCCTAAGCATTAATGACATTTAGTTTTATTTCGAAATTTTAAATGTAAGCTCCTTTTTACTTTATGTTCTCTTATTATTCACGTGCTACCATCTTTTATCCTCCCCATTTATTTGACTAAGCTTAGTTTTGGTTTCTTTTGGTTGAAAATAAACTTTGACTAGCATAGCTTGTACATTACGTTGACTTGATACCTCCCTCCAAATTTAGGACGAGGACCAGTTCTACAAAATGCTCATAGAAGAGAGAATGAAACTTGCAAGGGATCATGGAACTGCTCCGTAAGGCTTTGTATCTTATTGTTGTCAAGTACTTATTTTGCCATAAACATTAGAGAAAGAAACTACTAGGATATTTGGAAGTTTTTCTTTCTTTGGCACATTGACCCATTTTAGCTTTCAGATATGCAATATGTGGTGATCAAACATTAAGAAGGATAGCATTAACAAGACCTTCAACAAGAGCAAGGCTAGCAAATATTGACGGTGTAAACCAGGTATATACCATACTCGAGCATGTCTCGCATAAAATTTTCGTTGAGGTTGAGAGAACCTTATGCATTGCTTTTTTATTCATTTTCCTTTAAATATGTTTACTTTATGATTAGCTAGATTCATAGTTGTCAAAGGCGTATAGCGCTTTAAGGTGCAAAAATTTTATATAGCCATGGTGAATGGCAAATGGTGTGGTGGCGCACAATTTATGACTTTATGTGAAATAAAATATGATCATGTGATTAACAATTTCATAGAAAAAAACATAAATGATAAATATAAAATGAATAATAATATAAACTTTAATTTTTTAATAATACAGCAAATAACATACAATTAATTGACGCTTAAAATTCCAATTGACAATGATCACGTCTTTCATGCATTTAGGCATATCAAATCAAGTAGCATAAATAAAAGCATGAAAACTCTAATCAAATAATTTTTTCGGATCCTTCTTCCGCATCATCATCATTAAACTTGTAGCCTCCGGGATTCTCTTTCTCCATCTTCGTTTCATCTAAGTTGATCTCTTCTTTTTCTTCATCAACCAATTAACGTGCAATAGATTTTTCTTTGGATGAGACGGATTTCTTGGAACTCGATCCAACACCGCTTGCTTTCTTAGATTGAAATTGATATGGAGTTTTCTCAACTATTGAAGCTCTTGTGACATCTCCCCAAGTCAAATCATCACCACCAAATACTAAAATATTTTCATTATCACTTCCTTCATCTACCCTCCCCAACAACCATTCACTACTTACTTCATTAAATTCAAATTCATCTGATTCGATTGGGTAAATAAAGTCTTGTGCATTATATCTTTGCTTTAACGTTTTGTATACTTGATGTAGACTGAGTCTTTAAGGAGTGATTTCTCCAACTAGTTTCTTTTTTAAGAATGAAGTTGCAAGATTATAAATAATTAACATGCATTAAACTTTAGTTGTCATAATTTTTTTAACAAAATAAACATATACTTACATGTTCAAATATGCTTCAATTTCTTTCACAACTCGATGAACTATATAAATGAGGTTAAGTACTTTAATTGCAAACTTTTGCAAGTTTAGAGTATCAGAATCATATGCACCCCACCATTCAACAAGTAATTTTTTTAAAAAAAAGTCAAAACAAGCAAAAAAGAACAGAATCAACAGATACGTAAAAATAATAAAATATGTTAATTTTAAAAATATCAATTACTTGGTGATCTAAGATTTCTTTGTCTAATAGCAATTAACTTCCTAAAGAGACCTATAGCCCTTTTATAATACACAAGCTCCACGGTTATCTTGTCTTGTACACCTGTACTTGTTACCAATCTTTCTATGCTTCTATATAAATCTTTTATCGCCTCTTGATCCTGTTTAATATTAGGATTTGCATAGAAAAATTTTGGGTTCAAAAAATAACCAGGCGCATGCACGGGTTGATGGAGTTGGACTTGCCATTTATCATCAATTATTTTGAAGATTATTTTATACTTATCCTCATTATTGCCAAATGAGGCCATTACAGTCTCTTTTGTCTAATCCATTGCCTTGTAAATATACCTCATCGTTGGTTTCTTTTTCCTATCAACAAGATGAAACACATTTAACAATGGCCCATAACGTTTAAGGCATAGGAAATGTGATTCCAAAATGAAGGCATTAGAATCACTTTAGCCACATTCTTTCCTTGTATCTCGTTTGAATATTTTGATTTATTCTACTCATCAGAAGTAAACCTTTTTTTCAAATTTGCCTTTTGAACTTGAAAGTGCTTCAAGGTCAAAAATGTTGTGGCAAATTGAGTTTTCTCTGCGCAAACTATCTCCTTTTGTCCAGTGAAATGCCTCATCGTATTTAAAAGATTCGGCCTATTATATATATACTTGTTTACCATCATTGTTCACTCATAAGTTTTTTTCAAATTTGGATGTTTGAAAATATCTTCAAATATCAAGTCAATACAACAAACGGCACAAGGTGACCAACATGAATTTGGATCTTCTCTTCTAAAAGTTTCCTTATTCATTCAAAATTATAAAATATAAATAATAATATAAATTACACTTTAATAAAAAAGTAAATAAAACAAACTTATTGAATGAAAAATTGAAATACTTTCTTAATCTTAATTCTTACCCGCTACAACATTTGCATTGGCTTTGTCAGTAATTACTAGTATCACATTTTCCACACCAATTCGATGAATGAACTTCTCTAATAACTCAAACATCTTCTCTTCAGTGTGAGCAAATGAGGATGCATCAATTGACTCTATAAATTTGCTTCCTCTTGGAGAATTTATTAAAAAATTGATTAATATCTTATTTTTTCTGCCAGTTCAACTATCAACTATCAACCATCAACGAGCAACCATACTTCTATATGTCTACATCATAACTTTTCAAAATTTCATTGGTGTGCTGAAGCTCTTTTTTTAAGCACACAACCTTTCTTTCATGATATGTAGGTGGATTCATGCTAGGCCAAATTGACTAAGTACTTCAATTATCAGTGCAAAACGATCATGTTTCACGTTATTAAATGGAATCATAGCATCATCCATCCACTTCTGAAATTTTGGCACCACATAATCCTTCTTTATCTTCAAAGCTTCGTCAAATTTCAAAGCAGTATTATTTCCCTTATTCTCTTTTAGAACATCTTCTGCAGATTGTGCAAAAAACAAGTCAATGGTACCTGTTTACTTTGACTTTTTAGTTAAAGCAAACGAGGAGCTTGCAATAGCTTGTCACTTCCCATGACTTGATGCTGCTACCTTCTTTTCCCAATCCTAACTAGCACACTCTTTAGCGGTTATATCAAAAATGAGGTAGTGCATTCATTTGAGTTTTCAGCTCCTTTTTGACGTAGGTCTTAAGCTCATCGTTAACATGTTTGAGACACTTGGGACATGCTTTTGTGTTTCAAAATCCTTCAATAAGATGTTTATGTCACGTAATCCCTTATTTTGTAAGTTTTCCACAAAACTTACATTTAACATTGTTTGTATTGTTGGGATCGGGTAACAATGCGTAGTTCCAAGCGGGGTCTTTACTGTTTGCATTCCATGCATTAAAAGAGGACATTTTTCACTATCCAAAATTCCAAATTCCAAATTCAACAATTAGCAAACACAAATGGCAAAATAAATAATTCCTAACAATCAATTTAACTCAACAATCAACATAAACAAAAATAACTCTAAACTTCTATGTCCTACGCTCCTACTCAACTCGTAAGTGCTAACAGCAACACTACCACAGTTCACACTCCGCACTCCAGAGCAAACAAAATGCATCAAGCCATTAACAATGTGAAAAAACAGTAATTATAGCATTTGAATCTAGCTCTAGCACACAAATTACAAAAACAGTAAACAACACTGAACATTAAACAATAAACAAAAATAACTTCCAACTCCTAAGTCTCCTAATTCTAGCATTTGAATCTATGTTACAATTACGATAGCATGTACATGGCAGAAAGTTAGAAACTGAGAAATGTAGCTGCAAAATATAGGTGCAGCATGTTTAGATGCCCAGAGCCTCTGCGCCGCTGATGGAGAAGAAAATATTGGAGAAGAACGGCCGAAATGGTGGAGGAACAGGATGTTTGTGCAACTTCCAACTTCTCCAGCCATGAACGATGCCTACTTTAGTTTTTAGGGGCTTTTTCTTCGTTTTTTTTTTTAGTAAAACACATGGGCTAGTGCATTTTTAAACACCCACCATGTAATCTGGTTTTAAACTTGAATTTTCATCATTTTTTTTTTAAAAAACAGAATATTCGGTCTTTGTGAAGGTGCATCAGGCGCTCGGCTGTGCGCGTAGAAAACAGGCGCCGAGGCACCCACTAATGTGGCACCTTTGAGAAGGTGTGTGCCAAACGTACTTGCAAGGCATCGCGCTGGCGCCTTTAGTGCCTTTCGCCATGACGTGTGCCTTTCAGCGCCTTTGACAACTATGGCTAGATTGTATTGATGAGCAAAATTTACCTGGATTTCATTCAGAATCATGATAGAAAATTGATACAGGGACAAGGACAAAATGGAAGTTTGCCAGTATTTTGAATTGGGAGAGACAATCAATGATATATAATCTTCTATCATAGTTTCCAAGTTTTGATTCTGTTGGATGTTATTGTAGATTAGAAGTTAAGGTAATGAAAGGTAAAATCAGAAAGAAGTGGAGAAAAGCAATGCATGAAATATTTTTGTACTTATCCATGTGAACTAATGGAATTTGGAGTTGATAAATTTGACCCTGTGAGTTGATGTCAGGTTTGCTGATCTCCCTTCCTGCAACTGTCTTTTATGGAAGTCATCAAGTGGTCACTATGAAATTCTAGGTGGCCCTGTTTTGATGTTTAGATGCTTGATGTCAGACTGATAGCGATTAAACAAGCATTCATGTCTTGAAGTTTCTTCAATTTGATCACATAAAAATAAAGTAGGATGTTTTGTTATCTGGTTTGACTCTTAATAAGTAAAAGAAATGGAAATTAACAGATAACTACCACGAGCATTTGATCTGACAAAGACTTTCATTTTTACTCTCACTTTGGTCGTATCATGTTAATAGTCTTTCTCTCTCTTGCGCTGAACTATTAGGAATTCCTTTTCAGATGACTGCATTCTGCTTATCTAAATAGCTGATGGATTGTTCTAGTTTTTTGTCCTGGACTAGTATGAGCTTTGACGTCCACCATATTTACTCATGAATCTGGTGCTTCTGATTACCTTTGCATGCTAAACCCTTCATTTAAAATGTAATGGACGTGAGGATTTATTCAACATTCCCCCTCGACAGTTGGGCGTCTAACATGGAAATTCTGATTTTTCTGTAGTACTTTTTGAAGACTTATGGAGATCATCTGCTACAAATCATCCAGCGTCTATCGAAAGAATTGGGTCTCTCATTGGATGGGGAGCCTAATTCAGAACCTCCAATGCCAAGTAAGGTTGCAACTGTACCCAATAATAAAAGACTGACACCTGCCAAGTTTGAAGCTTGGAAAATGTGGCAAGAAAATGGCCTCACAGTCCAAAAAATTGCAGTGAGTCTTAAAAGCACTAATTACGTTCCTTCTGGGTTCTAACAATTTTCTGAATGCTTACATCTTAATGTTTATTTTTGTAGAATTATCCAGGTAGAGCAGCCCCAATAAAAGAACAAACTGTCTTTGAGTATATTCTTGAAGCTGGAAGAGAGGGGTGCTCTATTGACTGGGCAAGATTATGTCTGGAGATTGGATTGACACAAGAGATATGTAATAACATTCAGGATGTTGTGTTGAAAGTTGGCAAAGAGAAGTTAAAGCCAATCAAAAATGAATTACCTGAAGAGGTATGCTGTATATGATCAAATGTTATTGTGATGCAATCATGTTAAATTCAACGTTTGTTTTAACACAGAATCTTTTAAGTTATATTTATCAACTTGATTCCTGTAATATGGCATGGCATATGGCCCATATTCCTCCTCTCTTGTCATGATCAAAAGTCTTCTCTTTAAAAGTTCAGGTAAGTTATTTTCAGATAAAAGTTTGCTTGCTAATGCAAGAAATGGGAATACCAATGCAAATTATTCAATCTAACCATGAGCAAGGCTACAAAGTAGATGCATCACCACATGAGACATCAAAGCTATTTGAAGAATCTGACTTTTCATGTCAGAGCAAAGAGATGAACTCCAACCTTGAGTCTCAGGTTGACAATGTGGATTATCGGATATTAGAAGTTGGTAGTGTGCATGATGATAGTTCACAGGGTGCAGTTCTCGAGCTTGAGAGTGCAGATACAAAACAGGATGTGGCTGCTAGTGATGATTCTTCTTGTAGGAAACGCCAGAAACTTGACCAAGTAGAGCAGTCTCTGGCTGTGGAGGCAACTGAGAATTCTGTACTCGGCTGGCTCAATAATTTTGAAGATGGGGTAAGTTTTCCAGCTGCAAAAGTATAAACTATGATGACTTATTTTTGTACTTCTTACTTGAGGTGGTGCTGCACAAAGTATATTAATATTGTAAATGCATGCAGGTCCCGCTACGGGACTTCTTGGAGCATTTTACTGGATCTAATAAAGAGTCTGTGATTGACCTGCTAAAGCATCTGGAGGGCGAGTTTTTGATTTATAAGAAGAACAATCTTTATAGACTCATGTAATAATTGGTGAGTGAAAATGCGTTCTCGTGCAACTATAACCGATAGCTGATGGAAACTCTCCTTTGGATCTCTTGATTTTTGCACCATTCTGGAACCCCATTTGCTTTTATATGTGCTCTTGCATGGGAAGTCAATGGTGTTTTCGGTAAATAAATTTTATTTATATAGAATACGGAAGATCAAGAACACGGCTAATTGAATGTTGGTAATGGCACGTGCATGTTTGAGAATCATTAACAATTTCTCAATGGCAACGTGCCAAGATCTGTCTTAAGCATTGAAGCCAGAGTATTCTGTGATTATATGGTTGCACTCGTTGCTATCGTTTTATTGCTGATTGATGTCTTACTATAATTGTATTGTTGGTCATTAACAAAAAAAGATAGCATGCTATGGGGATTCACCTGATTGCCACTAAGATTATAGACTATAACAGATTCACCTGAATGGCGAAGCATACACACGCTAGGTCTCTGGATGTGAACAATCAGCTATAACATCATGACTTCACTGGCTGTAGTTGTGTAGAATGCAATAGGCTCCCGACCATCAGGAAAGAAGAATAAGGCGTTGGTCATTGATGCCATTCTACTCTGGTGGCGAAGGAGGTAGCCACGTTTTTGGTGGGAAATGGTTGCGACGCTCCCTCTCATCTGACCCTTTTGTCCTGATGTGTTGTGTGCCGTTTGTATTGATTGCAGCGTGTTTGTTTTATCTGTCCTTTCTTGGCATCAATGGTTTGGGGTGTTGGGTTTGTGCAGTCCAACTCCAATGCCAGCCACCCCTATTGGCCGTGCGTGCGTGCGTGCTCTCGTTGCATGTTTTGTTGTCTCTTCCCTGACTTGGCCGACGGTGCCGTTATTTTCACCTTCTGCGTCTTTAGTGATGGTCAGAACACTGTCAGGGTTTTGTTGGAGCACTGCTGTGGGTGAAGAATAATTGGTAGTTACAGCGCACTCGTCGAGTGTGCGTTGTAATTCAAAATATAATATTTTTTTTATACATAAATTTCTATTTTTATTATATAAATATGCCAGAATATACTACGTGTATGTTATATAATATAATTTATTATTTTCATTTTTTTTATTTTATATATGTACGTGTTTTTATTAATGACAATAAAGTATAAAGCAATTATATTTAAAATATTTTTAGTAATAAAAATAAATTATCAAAAATGAAAATTATATTAGACAATTTGTATAAAAAGACTGAGCAAAAGAATGAGTAGATAACGAAAGAATAAATAAGAAAAGGAGAAAATATAAAAGAAAAAAAAGATAAAAAGATAAAAAGAAGGGCATTTTAATAATTCAATTTTGAAGATAAAGGTAGTTACTTTACACCCTTCTCATATGCTATATATATATATATATATATATATATAATAACGAGTCAAATTGTGCATGCCAAATATAAAATTAGTGGATTTTAATTAATAAATTAAAATTATTTAATATTAAAAATATAGTGAATATTTAAAACCATAAATTAAAAATATCAAAAAGGATTTGAAAGAAAAAAGAGGAAACATGAGACAACATATGTAATGACAACAAGTTAAAAGAAAAAACAAAAAATTTAAAAAATAAAAACTAAAATAAAATTTTGTGATCTTATATAGTGCAAAATATTTAAATCAAAAATGATAAAAGATAAAAATAATTTAAAAATAATAAATTTTAAGAGAACACATAAATATAAATTATAAGTCAAATGAAAAGAGAGAAAAAATGATAGAAAGAATAAAAGTATTTAATATTAAGGTAATTGTGTAAATTATCTTTATGCAAACAAAAATCAAAGGTTATGTTTGTTTTGATTTTTGGGTGTGTGTTTTTAGATGTATTTTTATGAAAAAATGTGTAAAAGTAAGAGAGAGATAGAGATAAAATTTAAAAAGTGTAATGATTATAGTATGTGTTTTTTGCTGTATGAAGGAAAACAAATATTGCCTTTAGTAGTATACTTTATTCTGATTAATAAACCAATACATTAGAAACACTTATTGCAAATATAATTAATAGAATATTTATGTATAAAATTATATAAATAAAATATATTTTGATATTTTTTGGTGCAATTACTTGTATTACTTAATTATAAATTAAATAACTATAACCATCTTTAGTAATAAAAACAAAATAATTTATAGTAAAAACATATGAAAAATATAAGACAAAAAAGAAGAGTAGATGCTAGAGAAAAAATGAATAAAAAATAATAAAACGAAATTAAGAGATAATTTTATGATAGATATAAGTTAAAAAAGTAACAACAGTTTAGTAATTTTATTGAGACCAAATGGTTATTAAATAGTAAAAAGGCATTAAGGACATGGAGCTCCACTACTACAGAAAAAAAGGATATATTATATAATCATTAATTAATAAAGTAAACCACATTTCACAACAATATTGCTACACATTTTAAAGTTTCAAGATCAGTTTTTCAATCATTAAGGCTCTTTCTCATGCTTTCATTTGTTTTCTCTAAAATTTTGTTCGTTATCATAATATCAAGCGATGACAAATTGTAATATTGAATAGCATTAGAGAATTTAAACTTTGTTATTTATCTAAAATACATAATAAAACTGAACTTCGTTTATTTATTTGAAATATGTATTAAAACCAATGCTTACTTTATAGTTACATATAGAAAATTATTAAATTATAATTATTTTTATGTATTTTATTTATTTTTCTACTATTTTTATGTATTTTTGTTTTTATTTTTTCTCTATTAATTTATACAGTTATAAAGAATTTTGCATATGCAACTTTTGCTAATTTATATCTATACTATTTAGGGTTCACGAGATCCCTTACGCTACTATAAATGTACTAGCTTGAGACGACTTTGGCATTGGTTTTAGACTGATTTCTTTTGTTGTTTCAAATTTATGTTAAAGTTGTTACAAAAACATGATTGTTAGTGATAATAAAAAAAAACTGTTTAAAAGCTGTTCCAACTTGTGATGGCTTCAAAAACACCATCCTTAATTGGGATGGCATGTTGGTGGCTGCTTAAGTTGGGATAGCTTCTTGAAAGCCATCCCAACACTAAGAATGGTTTAAAAAGTCATTCGAACTTGAGATAACTTTTCCAAAATTAGGGACAGTTCCAACACTAGGAATGGCCAAAGAAAGCCGTCCTAATTGGAAAAGCTTTTGTTGCTATATCAAAATTTCAGATGACTTTATCTGGCCGCCTCTAATGTTTGGATGGTTTTTCAAGGTGTTTTAAAGCTGTCCCAATTTGTGTGTTTTAAAAGAAATTAAGGACGAACTTATTTCAATTGTCAAATTAGTTTTTATTCCCACCATTGTTAGATCTATCTGAACTCCAACCGAAAACATCATCAAGTGGTTAATCTTCAAGTTGTTTTTATTTTTAAGGTAAAATTATTGCTTTTATTTACATTATTATGTGACTTTATGTTTTTTTTTTTTTTTGTTTCATTGATGTGGCTAATGATAAAGTAAGTTTTGAAGTTATAATTGATAATTCAGCTACATGCCAGTGTGATTTAGGAGCACCTTGTAATGCTTTTGTGTAGTTTTAATGAATTATTTTATAAGCAACAAATTAAATAAATATACATACACGCACACAC
This sequence comes from Avicennia marina, assembly GCA_019155195.1. Lineage (NCBI taxonomy): Eukaryota > Viridiplantae > Streptophyta > Magnoliopsida > Lamiales > Acanthaceae > Avicennia > Avicennia marina. The sequence continues at coordinate 8,597,264 of CM032764.1, forward strand.
ACTCACACATGTGTTGGTATGCTTCATAGAACAACGTGAGATTCTCCCATTTTTTGTGTTGATCTTTGAAATTTTACCCAGATATGAATGACCTGTAGTTCATACAATTTTGAGTTGTCATATGTTTTACACCTACGTATTGAGTTAAATTTGCTTTGTGTGTTTCTTGTAGTGAAGGATGTCAAGTCACATTACATTAGAAGTGAAATAAAAACCTTCTTGAGTGTTGTGGATTGATTGAGGAATTTGAGAATAGGGTTAATGATTTCACAGGGTGGACTAATTAATCAATGTGATTTCATAGATGGCAATAGGATTAGGCTCTTTGTTTGAAGTGCAAGAATAACATGTTTTTACATTTTGATGAGGTGAAAGTGCACTTATTCCAAAAGAGTTTCTTAAAGAACTTTTATAACAGGACTACTCATTTCAAGATTGAGTACATTGATTGTGGTGTAGGGGTAGGAAATGATGGCAGACTTGGACATAGTAGTGTTGCAAATGATAATAAGCATGACATTTCATAGGATCAATGAATGGTGTATGATGCATCGGAGCACTGCATGACAACGTTTTGGACTAATAGGTCCAAGTAACATAACAAGACTCGATGAAAAAGACACTTATCCTCATGAAAGACAAAGTGATGTTGCGAACTATGTTAAACAATTGTTAGATAAATTTTTTTGACATTTTACATGTGGTATAAAGGCAAAGCACGATATGTCATAGAGTTGCTATGTTGACATTTCAAGATTGATTGGTGAGATATAACCACGTGATCATCGTATGCCTCAAAATTACTATAGAACAAAATTGTTGATAAATGACTTAAGCTTGCCTATGGTGAAAATAGACTGTTGCTAGGTCAGTTGCATGTTATATTAGAAAAATGATGAAGCCCTCAGGCATTGTAAATTCTATGGCCATTCGAGGCTTAGACCTCGAATGAGCAATATTCATGCTAAGAGGCATGTAACATATGTTAGGTCACAATACTTGCCATTGATTCCAAGGCAGCAAAGATTATATACTTTGACTGAAACAACAAAACACATGACATGGCATGCCATTCACTCTATAGAGGAGGGGTCCATGGGTCATCTGTATGGTGTCGAGGCTTGAAAATACTTTGACAAGACATACACTAACTTTATTGTTGAGCCAAGAAATGTGAGGGTTGGCCTTTATGCTGATGGGTTTGCTCCATACGGATCATATGAGGAAACATACTCATGTTATGTAGTTATGGTGATACCATATAATATTCCACTGGATGACTTTAAAAAATTCGTACATGTTCCTATCTTTAGTGACTTCAAGATCATGTAACCTAACAAAATTGATTGATGTGTACCTAGAGCCTTTGATTGATGAGTTAATTTTGTTGTGGACATTGGTGTTACGACATATAATTTATCTATACAAAGTTGTTTTTAATATAAGAGCAGCTTTGTTGTGGACCATTCATAACTTACCTACATATTCAATGATATCAGGTAGAAGGGAAGTAGGTGTGATGGGTTGCGCACTATGTATGAATTATACTAAAGCAATTTATCTTTAACACGGTAGGAATACGAGTTATTCTAATTGCCATTGTTAATTCCTTCCAATAAACCATCCATACAGAAGAAATAAGAAAAAGTTTACTAAATGATGGGTAGAGAGGCATTTCATGCCTTTGAGGGAGTTTGGTGAACAAATATGACATCATGTTAGGGGATTGCACCAAGTTACAAACAATCCGTATGATCAGACAGTGGATTATTGGAGTGTTAATAAGTGGATAAAGAGAAACAGTTTTTTGGGACTTTCCCTATTGGAAGACTGAATTGCTCTATCACAATGTCAGTGTCATGCACATTGAAAAAATATGTCTGACAACATCTTTAACATAGTTATAGATGTAAAAGGGAAGACAAAAAGATAGCTTAAATGCTTGGAAAGATGTATCATATGCGACCACCTTAAGATTTTTGTGGCTCCAGATAGTGAAGGACCGAAAGCCAAAACAACATATACACTTAACAGGAATACAAAAAGAGTGATATGTGAGTGGTTGAAAGGGTAGAGATCTCCAGATTAGCATGAATCAAATATTAGACGCATCGACATGAGTGAGTTGAAACTAATGATATGAAGAGTCACGGTTGTCACGTGTTCATGGAGAGGCTTGTTTTGATTAAGTTTAGGGAGATGTTTCTAAAGTTTGTGTGGAATATATTGATGGAGATTAGTTTGTTATTTCAACATATTTGCATGCCCATTTTAAATTTAAATCAAATTTAGAGATGATATTTGCATGCATCTGGAAAATGTAGCATGGCTTGTTTGTAATTTGGAGATGATATTTCCACCTACATTCTTTAAATTAATGAAGCATCTTATTCTTTTTCTACTATATAAGGTAAGGATTATAAGGTTTGTACAATACAGGTGGATGTACTCCTTGGAGAAGTTAGATGTCTGTTCACTTTGTTGTTATGTTATAAATACCCGTTTGCTGTCATTTATGTTGTTGCACTTGTTATAGGTTCCTCTACACTTTGAAGAAAAAGTTTATGAATAAAGCACATGTGGAGGCTTTGATACATGAAGCTTATATAGTGAGGAGATTGTCACATTTTCCCTTATATTATTTTGAGTCTAATGTTCCTAGTTAGAGAAAAAGACAAGTACGAAATGCTCTAGGACCTATGGCTTAACTATGTCATTTGTGGTCCATTTTCAATTATCCTAACAGGGTATCACATAGACATTCACTTGATTTATCTCTACTCCCAAGTGACATGTAGTCAATTCTTGTGAGTTGTAAAATGGTAGTCTTGCATTTTAGATACAATTGTGTCATTTTAAGTAAAATTGTTTCATTTCATGTTCTTAGCTAGAGAACGAGAGTGGTGTGAAATGCTCCAAAGCATATAGCTGAACCTTGCCATCCTTAGTCAATTTTAATTATCTTAGTATGGCATCGGATACACATTCACTTAGTTTATCACCACTCCCAAGCAACATGCAATAGAGATAGACATTTTGCTCAACTATGTTGAAGTTGAACTTGTTTACAAGTGAGTTTGCTTATATGCAATAGTTAGTATATTGGTTGTTGCCTTGATATGTGTGGTATAATTACTCATTAATTTGCATAAAAATGTTGCATAGGATCTTTGTGAGCTACTGTGACAAAGAAGACCTCTTCATGGATAAGATTGTTACCCAGCATATTGGGCTGTGGTTTAAATCACATGTAAGTAAGTAGTTGATTCTCATGAGTGGTAAAATATTAGTTTTATGTTTTAGATAAGTTTGTGTCATTTTTCATAGGTTTTGAAGCTGCATAACAACATATGCATTTGCTAATGCGGGATTTGGCCTAGGGTCCAAGTAATCAAGTCATGTTATTATTTAAATATTTTGTTAATAGATTTAAGTTACAGACAATTGAGTAAGGGATAAGGAAGATGACAAGGAATTTTAGAGTATGTGTATGCTTGTCATGCTATAATAATTTTGAGTATGATTTTTTTGGGTGTTCGAAGTGACACTACAATTCGACTATTCAGACTTGCCTAACAAGCACGTTATGTGTTTCTCAAGTACAAGTGAGCTGACCTAGTCCTTGTTCAAATATGCATCACAAATATCACCTCATTGATGTTAACCACTTAAGAGCATATAGAATGGACAAGACATTTATTTTTATCCGGCAAGCGATCTTGATGTATTATGATAATTATTTGAGCATTAAATAGAATAGACATGATTGCAAGATAGTTTGTAAGACCAAAGCTTGGAGTTCAATTGAAGTGCGGTTGACTAAGTTCCTTTGCCATTTAGATAACAACTACATCACCTAGCATGGATGACATTATTTGATGTTTCAATATTACGTGACTCCAATGGTATACACATATTCATTGACTTTGACAAGGCCATGCAAGGTTTGTATCATGACCTACATTCTAGCTCTAGTGGGGGAGAGAGTGCTAAAGACCCTAGCTCATCTGAGAGGGATGAAGATGAAGAAAGCAAGGTTGAAGATTATAATGACAATGATAATTATTTCCCATAGTAGTACTAAAAAATATAATAAGCACTGTAATTGAAAGTGTAGTGCACCCAACGTGTCATGCTAAACTAATATCATATAGTCAAATAATAATTTTCTTTTGTTACTAACACATAATATAAAAGTCTAACAAGTATATACAAATGATATATGAAGAAATACTATCAGAGTTTAATCACATGCCATGACGTTGGTCATTATCTAGCTGTAGGGCATCATTGTGTGGCTGCATCCCCTTGTTTCATTGCCATAATAAAAGTGAATATATTTTTAATGCATAATATGCAACCATAATTCCTATTGCCACTTATGTCATAATTACATCACTTGAATGTATTTTTTAACCTTATTTTGCTATAAAAGTGAGGAAATTTCAGGTGGAAGGAAATCAAAATGAATTTATGAAGAATATTAAAGAGAAATTCTACAAGATCGATCTTAGATACAGTGTAATCAATACAGACCAAGAGAGAGATCGACAGGGATAGATCCAATTGATGAAGATGCCAATCTAAAGTGAAGTATAAGCCACTAGATTATCAATCACAATTGATTTGATACACTTGAAATTGAAGATCAAAGTTGCTAGAGTTCGATCACAGGGTGGCTATTGATCCTAAGTGATTGCATTGAGAGAGGAAATCCAATGGAATGTTGATCCAACATTAAGAATCAACCAAGATCGATTGGACAAACAAGAGCATAAGGCACTAGTTTTATTGATCGACCAACATATGATCAATCCAAGGAAGCCCAATTTAGCACAATCAATCTAAGGTCCCATGAGATAGATCACAATTGTGGGAATTAAAAGAAGTTGTGCAATCCAAGCTACCACATACCCCAATTTATTTAAGAAAACTAGAGGACAAAATGGAGGGACTTTTGACTGATTTCAAGATAGAGAAAAGGAGAATTCCTTCAAGAATTTTTAGGGGCAATCAAGAAAAGGAATCTAAGACTTCATCATGAAAATAGAGTATTCTGTCTTTCCTCATTCTTAACTTTTGATTGTAATGTTTATGTTGGAAGCTTCTTATCGTGTCTTACCCTAAACAATGAGAGGCTAATTATTTTTTTAGTATTATGCATTTGTGAAACAAATTTGAATCATAGAATAATCTTTACAATTATTTTTGGTAATACAAATTTTATTTGAATCAGTTGTGTATTTGCTTTTAATGATTTTGATTATGTCCAAATGAAATGAATGTTTTGTTATGTATAATATTGGACTTGGAACCTTTTTGTACTAGAAGATGGTGATATTTATCACTTTATAAGCTATTTACTTATTGATGGTACACTATACAAGTGTGATGGACTTAAGGAGGGACCTATGATCCTTGGGCAATGCCTTTGTGGGCAAGGTGATTTGGAATGGTTACGCATGGTTATAGCTAATGATTTAAGAGCGCATCTAGAGATTTTTCGAAAATGAAATAAGGTTCAATTTGATGACAACAATCAAGAAAGGGATAGAGATTTATACAATTAAACTTAAGAACTACAAAGGAAGAGGAAGTGAATCCTCCAATAGTCTACTACCATGTAGTCTGAGACAATCGGTGGATGCAACACTAAAGCGCTTATTTTGCACTTTCAAAATAAATGCTAGGATTGAAGTTGCCATCGAAAGATACTAAGGGAGGGAGAGAAGTTCAAGTAATTGAGGAAGACAAATATTTATTAAAAGCATACTATATTCCACTTTTGGTCAACCTTTTGATGATTCTCGTAGAAAAGAAGCAGTTGAGATCCACATAGGAAAGACCAAACAAAAGGCAACCATGTTCAAGTAAAATTCTACCTTTAGCAACATCTTAAATAATTGTTAATCATTTTTTTATTTTCAACATTGATATATGTTTTATCGAAATATGTGTTAAGAGGATTTGATAGATGTTCTACATATGCTTCTATTTATAGTCTTTTAGATTTTCCTATGTTTCAAGTTCAATTTTTTATACAAGTTATTTTTTTCTATAAGGAAAATGAAAAATCTCTCCAAAATTATTTGATATCCTAGATGGAGAAGGAGATGATGACATGGATATACTTGACGCTTCATGGTTATTTTCTTGTTTTGAAACTTTTAATTAGTGTGATGAACCTTCTAATCATAGATGTCATTACAATTTATTTCTTTTTTCACCTTTCATAATACAGGATTCACCCCATGCTTGCTTCTAATTTATTGTTTTGAAAAGTATAATCCCTTTAAAAGCAATGTTACAGTCTAAATGAAAGGTTTTCGACACATTTCAAAGCAAGATCTTTCACATAATCAAGTATGGCATGGTAATATAGATAAATAGTGGATTATTATAAGATTGTAGACCCTATTAACAAGGTCATGCTTCTATACAACTTTATAAGGCTAGGTATACGACTTTAACATTCTCATATTTTTTTAAATTTTAGGCATTCTTGAAAAACGTTGCTAACTAGTCATTATGCATTCCAAAGCTTTAACAAAATCTTTCATCCTCGATTAAGTGTAATTTATGATAAGAAACAATATATATTAGCCAACATTAGTTTGGTTGGATTTGTGTGGCTTCAAAATTAGGATAAAAAAGTATGATAGGTGCAAGACAACACTTAAAAGAATAAGCCAGTCACTTCTCAACTTCTGAATAGCATTTCATATGTAATACTTTAGGCTATATTATACATCCAATTAATTTATTAAAAGTGAAGAAGAAGAAGAACCATAATGTCAAAATGGCACCCTTCAATAATGCATTATATTTACATGAAATGTTTGATATTAGTTGGACTAACCCTAGAAGTAATCAAAATAAATTGAGGAAATAAAAATAAGATTAAAAATAAAAAATATGAGATAAGGGGGCATGATCTTAACTCAACAAGGACCTTCATATGTTGTAATCTTAATATGCTTACAACCTAAACCTGAGTAATTGATGTAGAATTAAGATCAAGATGCCTACTTGATTGATATGTCTAAAACTAATCAAGAATCAACTCTTAAATAACGTGATTTGGTAATTACATAGATAGAGTTATCACACTTTAATTTTTAGAGAGAGAAAATTCTCATCTAACAAAATTCTTTAGTGTGAAAAGAGAGGAATCAAAGGTATTTATTCAATTCTAAACTTGGTGGCCAAGTATTCTTGGTCTGCCAAGTGTTCTTTCCAAAAATTCTTGGAAATCAAGAATTCTTTGTGGGTAAAAATTAGTACTCTAAGCTTAACTTGCAAACCATTCTTAATTACAATAAAATCCAATAATTTAATGAAATATATGCTTTACCAGTAAAAGTTAGAAATTATACAATTAGGCCATAATATCTTATTAAATACTATTTTCTACAAATTTTTTGCTATAGTTGATTGGGTTTTATGTTTGTAGTAAATTGATTGCCAGTTTCTTCATGATAAGGGTCATGCATTTATACCGTAAATATACCATTTTTCTTCCATTTTTCTTTTTTTTTTCTTAACTCTTCATCTAGATAACCAATAAGAATTCTTGATTACTTGACTAACCTATCTTTTTAATGGTGGATATCAACCTACTACAAGATTCACTCCTTGAAGATTTGATATCAACATTTTTTTCCTTCTCTTGCAAGCAAATTGTTCTCAATTCAAACTTGTACTCATGACTTGCATCAAACAAATTCAAATAAAATACTTTGAAAGTATTAATCACAACATGCTTACCTCTCATAATTTTATCAAAAGATGGCAACTCAAGATGGGTACAACCCTTCAAAATTCATTAGGTATAGATGCTTCTAACTTTGAACTAGGGTTTTATGATCACAATCAAGCAGGATAAAGTATTGTATTATCATTCTTTCCATTTGCATGCTTGAGTTCATGTAATTCCTAAGAATTTAAAAGTCCAAATTAAATTCAATCCTCTTAAACTTCTTCAACTTAACACAAACTTGACTTGTTTCTAACATCATTTTCATCAATAGAAAAGTATTTGGGGGAGTGTTAACAAAAGATTCATGAGTAGTTAATCCAAACAAAAAATATTGAAGAATGTTCAAATACACGTGAAGTAAAAAATCCTCAAAGTAACGAAACTTGTTAGTACAAGATTTTTGAGTTAGTAAGTTATATATGTAAAACAGTTCACTCTTAAGATGATAAAGCATACCAAGCACATTATCAAGTAATTCTTTTAAGCTACCTCTACTATAGAGCTAAATCTTGAATGTAATTCCTTGGTATCTCTCATACTTTGTTATAATGAGCTCCATGTTCCAGATCATAATTACAGAAAAATATGAAGTATAATGTCGAAATTTTCATGATTTGGCGGGAAAGTTTGCACAACATCTTAGATAGTTTGAAATTTGCTTTTGTTAATTCATAGGTTTGACATTTTTGCAACAAGGCCTAGGAACATCAGTGGAATTGGCTCATAACATTGAAGATTCCTCAAACTCTTAGCACAATCGAACATATCATCTAATTGCAACTCTCAAACTTTCTTAGTAAATATCAAGAATGTATTGCAGTAATGATTTTCATATGATTCCTCATGCATTAAGTACTCAAAATTACTATCAAAATTCATGTAATGATGTCCTGAAACTTCACCACAACTTTGCATATTACTAAGAAGCTCACATAAAAAATTTTTTAGATCATTTAGTCTTGAACTGGTGTATTTCATGTTTCCTTTCATAACTATAATAAGAAATCATTATTGCAAGAATATCCATAGCTTGATGCTGAAATTTGGTCAAAAAAATGGACAATTTTAAATTCACGCTTGGCCATTTGTGTTTCTTTCAAATTTTCAATTAAACAAAGATGAATAAGGTACTTCCTAAAATCTGAGAATAATATCTTTTACTTTAATGCGTTCAGTACATTATGAAATTGCAATGCATGATTTGTACAACCAATTCGAAATTCATCATTGAAATTGCTACCAATGCATGTTGATGAATTCATACTAATGTCATCAAGTTTTATTTTATTGTAATTTGAAAATAAGAAATTTTAACGACAATCAATTTGAAAATTAATTTAAATAGACAACATATTCTAATGCAATCCTTTCAGCAATTTACTTAAATAAAGTGTAAGATAGTAACATTTTATCTTGGAAGCAACTTTAATGTTACAATAACATTACGTCCCCATCTTTCATTCTTATTTATATCAAAATATAGAACATCACATGCACTTATTGACCTCCTTACTTGGATGTTAGTATCAACTATTCTTGATTATCACATGTTTCAAACCCTGTAAGAGAAGAACAACTATGGAAGACGAGGAGTTATTAAAGCTTTTAATGCATATAGCCTCTCGACCTATCCACAAAGATAGCCTATATATCAAAAACTCTCCTCTCATCATTTGTCAAATCAACTATTCTTCTTCCTTTTTCTTCTTCTTCTTCTTCTTCTCTCTCTCTCTCACCAAGATCATTTCCATTCTCTCCTTTTTCCTATCTTATTCTTTAACCTCGCTTTTTTCCTTTTATTTGCTAGTTCAAAATCACGATTCTTTGACAAGGATAATTGGTTTTCTTGGAATTGATTCATATCACCACTAACAAGCTCCAAGAACTCCTTCAACATGATTAGACTAGGTACATCCATGTAATTTTTCTCTATGTCTAAGGTTGTGCTAGTAACATTCTTCCATTGGTCGTGGACTTTTTGCAAGTATAACGTTTTGTTGTTACACTTCATCTCCGTTATCTTCTCTTCTATATTTAGTGCATATGTATCCATCATATTTAGTTCTTCATTCATTTTATGCATTTTTTTCATTAAAATGCTCTTCAGTCATTGTTGCATTTCCTTATTCTCAATTATCAAAATAGTACCAAAAATTTGCAAATAATGCTTCTTTTAAGGATGGATCAGTTATGTGTAAGATGTTTACCAAACTACTCTTTATTTCCCTTTTCTTCCTCAATATCCAATTCCACTTTGACCTTACAAATCTCTGCTTTATTGGATTGTTCTCCAAATAACGCTAAATTATTATCATTCTCTGTTAATGGAGGATATTGTGTAGGTAAACTCTCTTGCTACTCTTTATTTTATCTTTCCTATGTCATATCCTTATTTTCATCCACCATGCATTTCTCTTGGATAGTTTGCTGATCACCCAAAGATGGAACTTATTTTTATTAATCATTTTGTGATGGCAACCAATCGCGCTCAATTGGCACAAGTTCTCCAATTTTGCAATTGATCATAAATTATAGATTTGTACAATTATTTGTGGCATGTCCTAGTCAAAGACAATTAAATTAGAAAATATCATTATCACACATATTAGAAGGTACTGCATATGATACCTTGGATGCTTCCCTCTATGCACCAAATTAGCTTTCATTGTACTATTCTACCTATATCCTACCACTATTGATACTTTTACCCCTTCTCTCTAAACTATTCTCCTCATGATTGGATCTTTGACAATGTTTGCTATACACCTCGTCATCCATACCTTGTCATACGTTGACATTTGATACTCATGCTTTGACTATTGTTTTGAAAAACTTTCTACTTGATCCAATTGCCTACGCAATGACTTTATTGTGCACTCATCGCAGTTAATCTCTCCATCATAATATTTGAATCAAAGTAGTTGAGCATGTTTTATCCTCAAGACTTATGATCTTTCACAAATTTCTCTCAAATCTTCACCAAATAAAGACACTCGTACATGTTTTTTTTTTCCTCTCAGCCCTTTTGTATCACACACACTCAAAATAATGATTTCACTACTTAAGTTTTGCATTCTTTCTCAAGTTATTCAAGATTTATCTCAAATATTAAAGCAATGTTCATTCAAAGACGTATAAAAGTGTTAAGGAGTGAAAACAAAATGATGTAATTGACCATGAAGCAAATATAATGGACCTCACAATAACAAAAGACTGATATAGAAACTTTCACAGTTGAAATTAAGATCCATAGTCAATGTAATGAATTTATATTCTTAGATGATGATTAGTTTGCAAATGCAAAAGTGAGTGATTCTTATCCATAGTTGTCAAAACAACTTAGAGAGGACTTATAGTTTATTTGGAATGAATCCATTGTTGCAAATCAATTTCGTGATATACCTATATCAGCGGATATGTGAGAAGTGGTATCGTTGTAGCAGATCAACAACAAAGAACCAAACATAAAAATATCATGTAGAAGTAGCAAAAAATAGAAAAAAAATTATGGATCAGTTAGATTTCGGCTATGATTTTTAATAATTCAAGAACTTTTGTTCTTTTTTTGGCCTTCCTTTTTGCTTCTTTTTACATTTTTCACCTTTTTTCTTACTTCCTTTATTTGCTTGATCAATCAAATCTCAATAAACCCCACAAAGATCAATAATGATCAGATGATTTCATAATGAAAAAAAATAATCCAATGAGAGAATTGGATAGTTTAAATTGAAAGTCACTAATATGAAAACCACAAAATATTTGATTCAAATTTAAACAAATCCAACAAGTTTTTTATTTTATCGATAAAGATGGAAGAAAAACTAAGAAGAAAGAGTACAAAATTGAAACAAAAAAAAAAAGATAGAAAACAAAGTGACACCTTGAACCCAACTATCAAAGTAAGAAGTCTAATAAAGTTGGCTCTAATGTCAAATTGATACAAATTGAACTAGCCCATGAAAGAATCAAGGTAAATTGAATAAATTTAATTAAGGATGAAAACAAAAAATAATGGAGAAGTGCCACAATCTTAACTCAACAAGCTTCCTAATAAATTGTAATCTTTATACGATTGCAATCCCAACACAATTAATTGATTTAAAATCATGATGAGATGGCCCAATCAAGAGGCTCGCTTGATTGATACATTATGAAGTATTCAATAAAACTCTTGAATAACTTGATTGGGTAATCATAACAAAGAATAATCACATTTGTTGTTCAATCCATCCCAAAATCATGAACTATCCCAAATTGTTCTGTCAATCATTTTATAGAGCGATTTTTTTGTTATAAATACCCATGTTCCATCATTTATGTTGTTGCACGTGTCTTAAGTTCATCTGCACTTTGAAGAAAAAGGTTATGAACAAAGCGCGTGTGGAAGCTTTGACATGTGAAGCTTATACAGTGGAGCAAATAGCCACACCTTATACTATTTCAAGTCCAATGTTCCTAACAAGAGAACGAGAGTGGTGTGAAATGCTCCAGGGCATCTAGCTGAACCATGACATCCTTGGTCCATTTTCAATTATCCTAGTACGGCATCACATTGGCATTCACTCAGTTTATCACCACTCCCAAGCAACATGCAATAGAGATAGGCATTTTGCTCAACTATCTTGAAGTTGAACTTGTTTACAGATGAGTTTTACTTATATGCAATAGTTTGTACATTAGTTGTTTCCATGATATGTGTAGTATGATTACTCACTAAATTGCATAAAAATGTTGCATAGGATCTTTGCGAGCTAGTATGACAAAGAAGACCTCCTCATGGATAAGATTGTCACCCAACATTTTTGGCTGTGGTTTAAATAACATGTAAGTGAGTAGTCGATTCTCATGAGTGGTAAAATGTTAATCTTTTGTTTTATATAAATTTGTGTCATTTTTCATAGGTTTTGAAGCTGCATAACAACATATGTGATCTGCTAATGCAGGGTTTGGCCTAGAGTCCAAGTAATCAAGTTATGTTGTTATTTAAATATTTTGTCAATAGATTTAAGTTACAGACAATTGAGTAAAGGGCAAGGAAGATGACAAGGAACTTTGGAGTATATGTATGCTTGTCATGCTATAACAACTTTGAGTATGATTTTTTTGGGTGTTGGAAGTGATATTACAATTTGACTATTCTGACTTGCCCAACAGGCACATTATGTGTTTCTCAAGTGCAAGTGACTTATCCTAGTCCCTGGCCAAACATGCATCACAAATATCAGCTCATTGATGTTAACCATGTAAGAGCATATAGAATGAACAATACATTTATTTTTATCCAGCAAGCGATCTTGATGTATTATAATAATTATTTGAGCATTAAATAGGATAGACATAATTGCAAGGTAGTTTGTAAGACCAAAGCTTGGAGCTCAATTGAAGCACAGTCGACTGAGTTCCTTTACCATTTAGATAACAACTACATCACCTAGCATGGATGACAATATTCGATGTCTTAGTATTACGTGATGCCAATGGTATACACATATTCATTGACTTTGACGAGGCTATGCAAGGTTCGTATCATGACCTAAATTCTAGCTCTAGTGGGGGAGAGCAAGGTAGGAGATGATAATGACAATGATAATTATTTCTCATAGTAGTACTATAAAATATACCAAGTACAGTAACTGTAAGTGTAGTGCACCCAATGTGTCATGCTAAACTGATATCACATAGTAGAATAATAATTTTTTTTTGTTACTAACACATAATATAAAAGTCTAACAAATATATACAAATGATATATGAAGAGATACTATTAGAGCTTAATCACATGCCATGAAGTTGGTCATTATCTAGCTGTAGGGCATCATTGTGTGGCTGCATCCCCTTGTTTCATTGCTATAATAAAAGTGTAAATATTTTTAATGCGTAATATGCAACCATAATTCCTATTGCAACTTATGTCATAATTATGACAGGGATAGATTTGACTGATGAAGATGCCAATCTAGAGTGAAGTCTAAGCAACTAGATTATCAATCACAATTGATCTGATAAACTTGAAATTGAAGATCAAAGTTGCTAGAGTTCGATCATAAGGTGGCTATTGATCCTGAGTCGTTGCATTGAGAGAGGAAATCCAGTGGAATGTCGATCCAACATTAAGGATCAACCAAGATTGATTGGACAAACAAGAGCATAAGGTACTATTTTTATTGATTGACCAACATATGATCAATCCAAGGAAGCTCAATTTAGCACAATCAATCTAAGGTCCCATGAGATAGATCACAATTGTGGGAATTAAAAGAAGTTATGCAATCCAAGCTACCACATACTCCAATTTATTTAAGAAAACTAGAGGGCAAAATGGAAGGACTTTTGACTGATTTCAAGAGAGAGAAAAGGAGAATTCCTTCAAGAATTTTCAGGGGCAATCAAGAAAAGGAATCTAACACTTCATCATGAAAATAGAGTATTCTTTCTTTCCTCGTTCATATCTTTTGATTGTAATGGTTAAGTTGGAAGCTTCTTTTCGTGTCTTACCTTAAACAATGAGAGACTAATTATTTTTTTAGTATTATGCATTTGTGAAACAAATTTGAAACATAGAATAATCTTTTCGGTTATTTTTGGTAAAAAAAAATTTATTCATTAGTTTTGTATTTGCTTTTAATGATTTTGATTTATGTCCAAGTGAAATGAATGTTTTCTTATGTATAGTATTAGACTTAGAACCTTTTTGTACTTGAGAAGTATAGAGCCTATGGGGAAGATGGTAATATTTATCACTTACTTATTGATGGTACAGTATGCAAGTGTGATGGGCTTAAGGAGGGACCTATGATCCTTAGGCAATGCCTTGGTGGGCAAGGTGATTTAGAATGGTTACGCAAGGTTATAGCTAATGATTTAAGAGCACATCTAGAGATTTTTTGAAAATGAAATAAGGTTTAATTTGATGTCAACAATCAAGAAAGGGATAGAGATTTATACAATTAAGCTTAAGAACTACAAAGGAAGAGGAAGTGAATCCTCCAATAGTCTACTACCATGTAGTCTGAGACAATGGGTGGATGCAACACTAAAGCGCTTATTTTGCACTTTCAAAAATAAATGCTAGGATTGAAGTTGCCACTGAATGATATTAAGGGAGGGAGAGAAGTTCAAGTAATTGAGGATGACAAATATTTATTAAAAGCACACTATATTCCACTTTTGGTCAACCTTTCGATGATTCTTGTAGAAAAGAAGCAGTTGAGATCTCACGTAGGAAAGACCAAACAAAAGGCAACCATGTTCAAGTAAAATGCTACCTTTAGCAACATCTTAAATAATTGTTAATCATTTTGTTATTTTCAACATTGATATATGTTTTATCAAAATATGTGTCAAAAGGATTTGATAGATGTTCTACATATGCTTCTATTTATAGTCTTTTAGATTTTCCTATGTTTCAAGTTCAATTTTTTATATAAGTTATTTTTTTCTATAAGGAAAATGAAAAATCTCTCAATTTATCTAATATCCTATATTGAGAAGGAGATGATGACATGGATATACTTGACGTTTGATGGTTATTTTCTTGTTTTGAAACTTTTGACTAGTGTGATGGACCTTTTAATCATAGTTGTCATTACAATTTATTTCTTTTTTCACCTTCCATAACACAGGATTCACCCCATGCTTACTTCTAATTTATTGGTTTGAAAAGTAAAGTCCCTTTAAAAGCAATTTGCAGTCTGAATGAAAGATTTTAGATACATTTCAAAGCAAAATCTTTCACATAATCATGTATGGTATGGTAATATAGATAAATAGTGGACTATTATAAGATTTTAGACCCTATTTACTAGAGCATGCTTCGATACAACTTTATAAGGCTCGGTATATGACTTTAACATTATCATATTTTCTTAAATTGTAGGCATTCTTGAAAAACTTTGCTAGCCAGTCATTATGCATTCCAAAACTTTAACAAAATCTTTCATCCTCGATTAAATGTAATTTATGGTAAGAAACAATATATATTTGCTAACATTAGTTTGGTTGGAATTGTGTGACTTGAAAATTAGGATAAAAAAGTATGATATGTGCAAGACAGTACTCAAAAGAATAAGCCAACCACTTCCCAACTTCTGAATAGCATTTCTTATGAAATACTTTAGGCTATATTATACATCCAATTAATTTACTAAAAGTGGAAGAAGAAGAAGAAGAATGCTAAAATCATAATGTCAAAATGGCACCCTTCAACAATGCATTATATTTACATGAAATGTTTGATATTAGTTGGACCAACCTTAGAAGTAATCAAAATAAATTAAAAATAAAAATATAAGATAGGGGCATGATCTTAACTCAACAAGGGACCTCCATATGTTGTAATCTTAATATGTTTACAACCCAAACCTAAGTAATTGATGGACAATTAAGATCAAGATACCTACTTGATTGATACGTCTAAAACTATTCAAGAATCAACTTTTAAATAACGTGATTTGGTAACCACAAGGATAGAGTTATCACACTCTAAATCTTAGAGAAAGAAAATTCTCATCTAATAAAATTCTTTAGTGTGAAAAGAGAGGAATCAAAGTTATTTATCCAATTCTAGACTTGGTGACCAAGTATTCTTGGTCACCCAAGTGTTCTTTTCCAAGAATTCTTGGATATCAAGAATTCTTTGTGGCTAACAATTAGTATTCTAAGTTTGAGTTGCAAACCATTCTTAATTACAATAAAATCTTATAATTTAATGTATATGCTTTACCAGTAAAAGTTAGAAATTACGCAATTAGGCCATAATATCTTATTAAATACAATTTTCTACAAATTTTTCGCTATAGTTGATTGGATTTTATGTCTGTAGTAGATTGATTACTAGTTTCTCCATGATAAGGGACATGCATTTATAACGTAAATCTATCATTTTTCTTCCATTTTTTTTTGTTAACTCCTCATCTAGATATCCAATAATAATTCTTGATTACCTCACTGACCTATCTTTTTAATGGTAGATATCAACGTACTGCAAGATTCACTCCTTGAAGATTTGATATCCACATCTTTTCCTTCTCTTGCAAGTTAATTGTTATCAATTCAAGCTTGTACTCATGACTTGCATCAAACAAATTCAAGTAAAATACTTTGAAATTATTAATCACAACATGCTTACCTCTCATAATTTTATCAAAAGATGGCAACTCAAGATAGGTACAACCCTTCAAAATTCTTTAGGTATGGATGCTTCTAACGTTGAACTAGGGTTTTATGAACACAATCAAGCAAGATAAAGTATTCATTGTATGTACTCTTTTTGTATTATCATTCTTTCCATTTGCATGCTTGAGTTCGTGTAGTTCCTAAGAATTTAAGTGAGTCCTTAAGTCCAAATTAAATACATTCCTCTTAAACTTCTTCAACTTAATACAAACTTGACCTATTTCTAACATCATTTTCATCAATAGAAAAGTATTTGAAAAAGTGTTAACATAAGATTCACGAGTAGTTAATCCGAACAAAAAATATTGAAGAATGTTCAAATACACGTGAAGCAAAAAATCCTCAAAGTAACAAAACTTGCCAGTACAAGATTTTTGAGTTAGCAAGTTATAGATGTAAAATAGTTCACTCTTAAGATGATAAAGCATGCCAAGCACATTATCAAATAATTTTTTTAAGCTACCTCTACAATAGAGTTGAATCTTGAATGTAATTCCTTGGTATCTGACATATTTTGTTATAATGAGCTCCATGTTCCAGATCATAATTACAATAAAATATGAAGTATAAATGTCAAAATTTTCATGATTTGGCAGCAAAGTTAGCATAACATCTTAGATAGTCTGAAATTTGCTTTTGTTAATTCGCAGTTTTGACATCTTTGCAAAAAGGCCTAGGAACATCAGTGGAATTGGCTCATAACATTGAAGTTTCCTCAAACTCTTAGCGCAATCGAACATATCATCTAATTGCAGTTCTCGAACTTTCTTAATAAATATCAAGAATGTATTGCAGCATTGATTTTTATATGATTCTTCATGCATTAAGTACTCAAACTTACTATCAAAATTCATGTAATGATGTCCTAAAGCTTCACCACAACTTTGCGTATTACTAAGAAGCTCACATAAATTGTTTTTAGATCATTTAGTCTTGAAATGATGTATTTCATGTTTCCTTTCGTAACTATAATAGGAAATCATTATTGCAAGAATATCCATAGCTTGATGCTGAAATTTGGGCAAAAAATAGACAATTTTAATTTCACTCTTGGCCATTTGTGTTTCTTTCAAATTTTCAATTAAACAAAGATGAATAAGGCACTTCCTAAAATCTAAGAGTAATATCTTTTACTTTAATGCATTCAGCACATTGTGAAATTGCAATGCATGATTTCTACAACCAATACCAAATTCATCATTGAAATTACTACTAATGCATGATGACAAATTCATACTAATGTCATCAAGTTTATTTTATTGTAATTTGAAAATAAGAAATTTTAACAACAATTAATTTGAAACTTAATTTAAATAGACAACATAATCTAATGCAACCCTTTCAGCAATTTACTTAAATAAAGTATAGGATAGTAATATTTTATCTTGGAAGCAACTTTAATGTTACAATAACATTACGTCCCCATCTTTGATTCCTATTTATCTTCATTCATTTTATGCATTTTTTTTTCATTAAAATACTCTTCAGTCATTGTTGCATTTCCTAATTCTTAATTATCAAAACAATACCAAAAATTTGCAAATAACTCTTCTTTTAAGGAGGGATCAGTTATGTATAAGATGTTTACCAAACTACTCTTTATTTCTCTTTTCTTCCTCAATATCCAATTCTACTTTGACTTACAAACCTCTGCTTTATTGGATTGTTCTCTAACTAACACTGAATTCTTACCATTCTCCAATAATGGAGGATATTATATAGGCAAACTCTCTTGTTGTTTTTTATTTTATCTTTCCTCTTTCATGTCTAAGTTTTCGACCACCATGGATTCCTCTTGGATAGTTTGCTCATCACTCAAAGATGGTACTTAATTTTATTCATCATTTAGTGATGGCAACCGATCGTGCTCAATTGTCACAAGTTCTCCAATTTTACAATTGATCATAACTAATGGATTTGTAAAATTATTTGTGGCATGTCCTAGTCTAAGACAATTAAATTAGAAAATATCATTATCATGCATATTAGAAGGTGCTGCATATGATACCTTGGATGCTTCCCTCTATGCACCAAATTAGCTTTCATTGTACTATTCTAGCTATATCCCACTACTATTAATACTTCCACCCCTTCTCTTTAAACTATCCTCCTCAAGATTGGATCTTTGACGATGTTTCCTATGCACCTCATCATCCAATCATTTGTCATTAAGTCACGCAGCATTTATCTTTTTCATACTTTGTTGAACATTGACATTTGATACTCATGCTTTGACTATTGTTTTGAAAAACTTTCTACTTGATCCAATTGCCTATGTAGTGACTTTATTGTGCACTCATTTCAATTAATCTCTCCATCATAATACTTGAATCAAAGTAGTTGCGCATATTTTTTCCTCACAACTTACAATCTTTCACAAATTTCTCTCAAATCTTCACAAAATTAAAGGCACTCTTACATGTTTTTTTTTTCCTCTTAGCCCTTTTGTATCGCACACATTCAAAATAATGGTTTCACTACTCAAGTTTTGGGTTCTTTCTGAAGTTATTCAAGATTTATCTCAAATATTAAAGCAATGTTCAATCAAAGACGTATAAAAGTGTAAAGGAGTGAAAACAAAATGATATAATTGACTATGAAGCAAATATAATGGACCTCACAATAACAAAAGACCACAGTTGAAATAAAGATCCATAGTCAATGTAATGAATCTATATTCTTAGATGATGATTAGTCTGCAATTGTGAAAGTGAATGATTCTTATCCATAGTCGCAAAAACAACTTAGAGAGGACTTGTAGTTTATTTTGAATGAATCCACTGTTACAAATCAATTTCGTTATATACACATGTCAGTGGATATATGAAAAGTGCTACAGTTGCAACAAGTCGACAACGAAGGACCAAACACAGTAATAATATCAAGTAGAAGTAGCAAAAAAATAGCAACAAAATTATGGATCAATCAAATTTTGGCTGTGATGTTTAATAATTCAAGCACTTTTGTTCTTTTTTCAACCTTCCTTTTTGCTTCTTTTACCTTTTTCACCTTTTTTTTTACTTCTTTTATTTGATTGATCAATCAAATCTTAATAAGCCCCAACGAAGATCAATAATAATCAGATGATTTCATAATGAAAACAATAAATCCAATGAGAGAATTGGATAGTTTAAATTGAAAGTCACAAATATGAAAACCACAAAAAATTTGATTTAGATTTAAAAAAATCCAACAAGTTTTTTATTTTATGGATAAAGATGGAAGAAAAACTAAGAAGAAATAGTACAAAATTAAAACAAAAAAAAAAAGATGGAAAACCAAGTGATACCTTGAACCCAACTCTCAAGTAACAAGTCTAATAAAGTTGGCTCTAATATCAAATTGATACAAATTGAATTAGCCCATGAAGGAATCAAGGTAAATTGAATAAATTTAACTAAGGATGAAAACAAAAAATAATGGAGAAGTGCCATAATGTTAACAAGCTTCCTAATGAATTGTAATCTTTACATGATTGCAACCCCAACACAATTAATTAATTTAAAACCTTTACATGATTGCAATCCCAACACAATTAATTAATTTAAAATCATGATGAGACGGCACAATCAAGAGGCTCACTTGATTGGTACATAAAACTCTTGAATAACTTGATTTGATAATCATAAAAGAGAATAATCACATTGGAAGTTTTACTGAGAAAAAAATTCTCAAGAGAAGGATGGATGGTACATATGAAAGTTCTAAGCTTGGTGGCAACGTATTCCTTGTCCCCAAGTATTATTCTTTTCCAAGAATTTTTGAAAATCATGAACTCTCTGGGCTAGAATTAGTTTTTAAAATTAAGCCCCAAACTATTGCTAATTACAATAAAACCTGCAATTTAATGAAATTCTCCTCCACCTAGTAAAAGTTGAAAATTATATAATGAGGCCTCAATTTCTAATTAAATGTGATTCTACCTTGAATTTCTCGTCAAAAGTCGTCTGCACTCAATGTGTTTTAGTGAATGGGACTTCACAATAATATACAATAGTGGATTAACCACCAGTTTCTTGTAACAACGGCCAAGCATTTATGCTTTAAGTCTTTATACTTCCATTTTCTTCATTAAGCCAAGCTCAATAAGACTTTTTGATTACCTCATGACAGCATGTCCCATCTTCTCAAATGTGGATATCAATCCATTGCAAAATTCACACATTTAAGACTTGATTTCCACTACAATGATGATCCCCACTGACATCAAATTGCTATATAAATGTCCCAAAGTTTTAGACATTTGCATTGGCAAACTTCATGCTTTGATAGATTTTACTTAAAATATGAAAGTATCTAATAGAACAAAGGGTAGATCATTCAAGTAGATGCAACTCTGCATTGAAGCTCTTTATCTTCCAAGTGAAATTTTTTGGGAGATTTGAAAAGAACAATCCTATGATGTGTGTGATTTATTACTTGATATTTTTATTGTTTTTCTATCGTTTTGTTTATAGAATATATCCTCTGTCCCAAAGACTAATTTATGGTACATTTTGAGCTTTAATTAATTTTATGAATTTTCACCATAAATTTGTATAGCAATAATTTCTTCTCAATAGCAAAAGTCAAAATGAAATAAAATAAAATAAAATTGTGCCAAGTCAAATTTGCACTGAAATGTATTTGGGGTTCGTTAATGATGGGGAAGAAAACAAATTAAGTGACTAACTATTTTTTTTTTTTAGTGAAAAATGAAAACCTACAAAAATCTCTTGTAGAAAATCACACTTTTGTGCTTTCTTTAACTAAAAAAAAAAAAACGCTGCACGACTATTTATTTGAGACTAGTAAAATTCGTATTTTTTTATTTTTATGCAGAATTATTTATAAATTACAAATTTATTATATTTTAAATAATAAAAATTAAATACCTTAAAATTAAAAGTGTAAAAATATTTAAATAAATCATAAAAATATTTAAAACAGATTGAAAATAAAAGAAATTTGAGATAAACTAAAAATAAAAATAAGTTAAAAGAGAAAGAAAGAAATATAGAAAAATAAAAACTAAAATAGAATTAATTATATAATTTTATATTATACAACTAAAATAGACTTATATTCTTAATAACTAGTAAATGACGTGCATATGTGCATATAAAATTCAAATAAATTTATCATGTGCACACATAAATTACATTTTTATTACTTTATTGGATATTTTTTGTATTATAATTTATGTACTTTATTTTATAATTAAATTTTATTGCACGCGCCAACACAAACAAACACACACACACACACACACACATTATTTTATACTGTGTCATCTTACAAGCATCATATATTTATACTATGTGTTATGGCCAACAATAGTATAGTAATACAAGTTACAATATTTTCATAAAATAATTTAAGTGCACTATAAAATCATATAAAATAAGAGAAGAAAATTTAAGGAAGAAACCCATTAAGAATAAATAAAATAAATTAAATTTAGTTGAAAATGATGGAAAAAAGTATAAAGTGGGGAAAAGTAAAAAAAAAATGAATATGAAGGGGTATTTTTGGTATTTTTCTTTAAAACAAAACACAGTTACTATAATATATCTTTAGCCATAATGAATTAACTAGTCAAAGTCATACACTCTATAGGAGTGCAAAATTTATTTATAGTTATAACTTACAAATAATAAAAAAAAATTATTTGAAATTATGGTATATAAAATATTTAAAATTAGAAAATAAATAAATATCAAAAGAATTTAAGAAATAAATAAAAGAGAAACACAACAAAGATTAAGTTAAAAGAAAAAGGAGGTAGAAAAAGATGTAAAATAAAAGCATTGAAATAAAGGTAGTTCTACAATGGTGCATTGGTAACAAAAATTTTTTATTTCTTTAATAATATAGTACAAACATAAAATAGATTACTAAAAGTGGCACAATTGACTCATGAACTAAATTTTTTATAAAGTGTAATATTTGAGACACTATAACAAACTATAGTAAAAGAAAAATTAATTTAAAATTATAAGTATATGAGAAACTTAAAAAAAGATAAAAATGAGTGCACTAGAATATATATAAAAACACGAGAAAAATAGAATATTAAAAGAGAATAAAGAAGAAAGGAAGATTAAAAAAGATTCAAATAAGGTAATTTAATATTATGTAATTAAAATAAATGTTTAATCCAAATATAAATTTTATAATATATAAAAAAAGAAAATTAGAAAATAGAATAAAATAAAATTAAAAAAGCGAATTAAATAAAAAAAATAAAAGAAATAAAGTAAAAAATAGTATATAAAAATTAAAAGTATTTTGATAATTACATGTTGTGCAATCAAATTTTCTTATATATTCAATATTAATATATACTAAAAAGAAAGACACATTTGATGCATGTGTCAAATATTTTATAATTATAATATTTTATTAATTATAATAAATTAAAATATAAATAAAATTAATTTAAAATTGAAAATATTTAAAATTTTATCAAATATAAGAGTTAATTGAAATATATAAAAAAATATATAAGTATTAAATAAAATAGAATCGTATTAAAAAGGATGAAAACGAAAGAAAAATAAAAATATTAAAATAAATGTATTAAATTAATTTAACAATGTCGAACAGAAATAATATTTTTAATCTTAATATATAGTGTAGAATAATATTTATAAATTCTAGATTTATAATATTGTGTCGGTGAAGTGCTTAGATGGCTTTAAGTTCAAGGGAGTGAATTGTATTTCACTTATTTATTAAGGGTTATGTTGTAACACTAGAAAGTTTGAAGGGCGAGTTACAATTTTTGCAATTTCTTTGGCTTCTTGCCGCTGCAGTGCTGATAGTCAAATTCCATTCTCATGTTCCTTCACCTCGTCTTTCTACCACCTCCGCCGCCGCCGCCGTCGCTATCGTTGTACTAGTTAAATCTCGAACAGGTATTTTTAAACATATCTCCATCTGCTTAATTCGATATCTTTCTAGGAATTTAGTCGTAATTATCGAAAATTTAGAATTTGCGGAGTGTTTTCGGTATGAAGTTATTAATTAATCATGAAATTATTTCTGTTTAACCAAGTCCAACATGAGGGTGATTTAATATTCCACATGATTAACTTGCTTCCGCGGGGAAGAGGACTGTAATGGCTCACTATTTTTTCTCGATTGTGTTCTCTGTTCTCAAGTTGCTCAGGAGCGCACTGTGGTTGAGCACCAGTAGAGATGGATCAGATGTCGAATTCCTTTTTATTGCTTGAGCTGGATGCTGAGGACGCAAAAGGAGAGAATTCAGTTGCCATTGCTGCAACTGAGAGTTGTGTAAGACGAGGTTTGAATACTTTTTTTCCTCCTTTAACAGTTTTTGCCCTCTCTCTCTCGCTGTAAAGGTTTTACATGTGACGAGCGACCGCAAAGAATCTTGGCATAGTTCTTTATCCTGTCAAAATATCTATAGCATTCAAATTTTGCTGCATTACCATGGTGAACTTTCTATTTTAGTTTCAATTTTTATCTAAATTGTCGCTAAAGAACCGTTTAGTGGTGCAGATGTTGATAAAGTTACAGACGATGGTTTAGAAGATGTGACCTTGCTGAACGATGGGATTGAGGATGAACAAACCTCAGAACCGATTGAGTACAAGATGCCACTTGTGTGGATTGATCTAGAAATGACTGGTGAGATTTAGGGTATTAATTATTTCACATTAGTGTTGAGTCCATCAGCTGTGTTTACATTTCTTAAACTGGGTCAATATAATATGATTGAAATGACAGTAGACATATTGGACCTGGTACTGCTTTTGAAAGCATCAGAAATTGAGTTTCATACTCTTGTCTTTTTTAGCTAGACCTACTTCATTGTGTTTTTGGGGTGTCTACCAGACCAAACATACGGAATTGCTTGAAATGACAGTAAACATAAGATTATCCTTTTGCATGGAATGGAATTTCTCTTCAAAATCACTTTGTTACTTTTAATTGGGACTTCGTTTTGCTTTATTAAATCATCTTATTAAATCAGTGTCTGTTCCGTTTATGGTTTTCTCTTGTGAAGATGCTGTATCCATGGAATTTGAAATTGGATTCATGATATTCTATCCCATTGGCTACTGATTTGATATTTCTGAGTTATTGCCTATGAAAAGGCTGTTTCATGTTACATGTTCATTTGCCTGCAGGCATTAGTATTGCTCCTTTGCCTATTGAAAAAGACAATAGTATGTTTAAGGTGTTTAGTAATTTTAATGTTTTTGTACCATTCTTCTCTACTGCTGATTTCTTCATTCCTCATGAGAGTATTTCAAGTAAAGGAAAAGAAAAAAAAGAAGAAGAAGAAAACTCCAGGAACAGGCTTAAGGCATGACCTAATAAAAGAACTGTCTTTGTGTTTATTGGATCCTGTCTCTCTCTCTCTCTATATATATATATATATGTAGGTTTGAATATTGAAGTGGATAGAATTTTGGAGATTGCTTGTGTCATTACAGATGGAAATTTAACGAAGTCAATTGAGGTAAGGTCAGAGTTGGTTTTTTCAGTTTGAAAGCTGATTTTAGCTCTTTTTGTTGTTCAGCATGCTGACAACTGTGTTACCACAGATTGATACGTCATTGTTTCACTCTACACAACAAATTAATTTTTGAGCATTGTTTGATCTTTCTGTAGGGTCCTGATTTGGTTATTCATCAGCCAAAGGAGTGTCTTGATAACATGGGTGTATGGTGTCAAGAGCATCATGCAGAAAGTGGTATGTAACTTCTCTTCAGTTATTACTTTCATGACATTGGAATATGCATATTTCATACATCTACTGTGGGACCAATTTTTGTAGTAAAGTAGTCCCAAGGAATTAGTTTCAAGGTCACATATGACCTTTTTTTTTTCTGCTTTTTAGTGTGATTTCCTAGAATGGAGTAAATAGCATAAAATTAATTGTATTCCCAAGAGTGGAAAAACTGTATCCAAAACAGTTGCCCACTTTTGGATATCATATGACTGCGAGTATTTCTTATTTTGATTTTTTGGGCTCCGTTGCTAATGACTCAAGTTCTATTGGTACTTAGGTTTGACAGAGAAGGTTCTTCAAAGTACGATGAGTGAACAAGAAGCTGAGAAGCTGGTAATTGTCTCCTTGTTAATCTTATGCACAGGGCCTTACATTCTGGCCATAGATAAAATGTTTAAATCACTAAGGCTACATATTGCATTCTTATAGAGTGTTGTCTGTGATTAACTCCTCAAAGAAATTGTTGAAGCATTTTCGTCTGTGAATTTCTTTTCAACCCAAGTAAATTGGTAGGAATTGAATCAAATTCCTTTCATTGGGTTCTATGTAGTGCATAATCGTTCACTGCCTTGGACATTAGAAGGGAAGATTTCTGATATGACTTATGGGTAGCAATTTCAATTTCAAAATCCAAGTCCAGAAAGGTTGTGTCCAGAATTAGGATCTGTAAGTGCATATATTTTTATGGCATTAGTTATCTTCTTGGCATTTCAAGTAAATGCTAATCAAATGTAAGTTGATGCACACTTCTATAGTTTTTCCAGATGAGTTTTCTGACATTAAAAATATAATAAAATTTTTTATAGATATTCTTTTCACAATTCTCATATAATTTAGTTCCTAATACTTTTTATGACTAGGCAGTGCCATTAATGTATCTACATGCTGGACATGTGATGAGAAGGACAAAATTAATTTAGTGCTAAATGACTGGACGTTCTGATTAAAATGTCCTCAGGATTGGCATGAATTATTGGGTATGTTTGGTTACGTTTTTAACCAACCAAAAAAACCACATTTTGATAATTACATTTTTAAATTTTCTCTTCTTTTTCTCACTTTTATACTATTTTCGAGAAAAAGCATGTAAAAAAGCACACCAATTCATATCCTCTGGTGGCTGAATAATTTTCACTCATTGCTTTCCGTGCACTTAAGAATGACCTCATAAATTTTAGCTGACATGATGTAGCTGGTTCTGTGCATTATCATTAAATCATGCTATATTGGAGATGGTAAATTCTTTAATTTTTTCTCTCTAATAAACTTCTCTTTGATGTTCCTCATAGTATCATGTGAAACTTGCAAGTCTCCATACCGTTTTGTATGACAATTCTACTTGCGTTTATTCAACCCAGTTAATAAAATGCCCATTTTACTTTGTATTATTCTTAAAAAAATGGTCTCATAAATTGAAATTTTGAACTATCAACATAAATGGTGGGCGCCCTTTTATGATATTTTTTTTCTTATTTCATTGAAGAGGTTCTCTTGGCACCTTGATAAAGAACTAAGGGTTCAAGCATGCGCCCAGAGATAATGTCCTAGCTGCTTATCTTTTTCCATGCCAATACACTGCCTATTTTGCATCTTGGTCAATGTATTCAATATTTCTTTAGGTTGTTGGCAATGACAACAAGATCTAAATCAGCCACTTTAGCAGATAACTCAGTATTTTCTGATAGCCTAGTTTCTATCTCCAGTTTCCAAATTTGCAGCAATAAACAATCCAAGGATGGGGTTTGTAATGGATGTTGATGTGATTCCTTTTTCTAAAGTTTGTTTTGCATTCATGTGACTTCTTTTTGGTCTATATGAGTGGCTTTGTGATTGCTGCTACAAGCACCATTCTTTAGTTTGAAGTTCGGTATTTGGCAATATTGACTGTACTAATCTTGATCCTAAACCTGAACTTGTTGCTACATCTATGCAGTGTTATACCAACATTGCATGTGCTTCTAAAAAGAATCTCTTTTTTGTGCTTTCATGTGTAAGGTTATCGAATTTGTCAAGAGGCATGTTGGGACATATAAACCTCTTATAGCTGGAAATTCTGTCTATATGGATCTTCTATTTTTAAGGGTAAGGAAATTCAACTAGTTTTTATTAAATCGTTTTGAAATATTTTATCGTTTTTCAACTTATGTGAATTTTTTATAAATCATATAATCTATACCACATAAGATCTAACATTTGTGCAATGCTTAGGACCTAATTTTCTTCTAGAGAGACTACTCAGCAAAGGAAGTTATACTCTGTTTCAATAAATCTTTTGTTTTTTTATTCTCTGACCTCTTATATTTTGCTTGTGGTGAAGATTTCTGGGTCTTATTTAATCAAATTTCTTATGACAGAAATACATGCCAGATTTGGCCGCTCTTTTCCCTCATGTTATTGTTGATGTTAGCAGTGTCAAGGCATTGTGTCTCCGTTGGTACCCAAGAGGTGACTTATTCAGTTGAAGCAATTACATGTTTGAGACTCTCTTTACTCTATTTTCTCACCTTCTTTTTAGCACAATTACCAAACCACAGTATTGACCAACTTGATTTTAGGATATAAAGACGTATTGTTCTTTGCTTCCATAGAAGTAGCAATCTTGATTCTGTCCATGGAGTTTATGATGTTTCTGTATGAAATCTTCTTTTAATAGAAAAGAAAAAGGCTCCTCACAAGGAAAACAAACACAGAGCCATGGATGACATCAAAGAAAGCATAGCTGAACTTCAATTCTACAAGGGGCACATTTTCAAACCTTCCAACTTGAAGAAATGATGGAGAGGCACTATGCATTTTTATTGTGAATTGCTTTTGTCATTGCACAGCATCAAGTATGGTGTTCCATGCAAAGATGCATTGTTGTGTTGGCCACATATGTCGATAATTATATATGGATGTGGTTTGGATACATGAAGTTTGTAAGGACATATAGCTTATCAAGTTCTTCCATTGTGTTATTTCTTCATCAATTTCTTCGCAATACATTGATTTCATTGACCTCTCTGAGGGCCTTTCAAATCTTTCTTGTAAGCTTTGTGCAGCTGTGTATTCTTGCAATTTGTTTCTTTTGAAGAACGTTTTGCTGAGCTTATAAAATTCGTTTTAATTGTTAATTTCTAAAATCACTAGTAGAAGCAAGGAAAACCTTGATTCCTAAGTATAATGGTGTATGCGCACGCACTCTTCTTGTAAGAGCTTAAAAAAGTATAGTTGAACTCCCTGGACAATACGAAGTAAGTAGCTATTCTGAGAACAAATTTAAATGGCTCTAAGATACAATTCTCCAATGGTCCATCTTTCTCTAATTCCGAATATAATTAAAACGTCTTACTTTTTGTTCAGACCTAATCGTGGTTTTTAGTGACCAACGCTTCTAAGTCTATTAGGAAGATAGTACTCTCTCAGTATTATTCCGCATTGCAGTGTTGTCAAAACTTGCACTAGATTGTATCTAATTTCCAATTTCTTTGTTCATCAAAAAATGATAATATTCAATTTAAAAGCAAAATCTCATATGTTTTTACCTGCTTAGAAGAGGGAAAAACATGCACATCAATGCAGGCATTAGATCATTGCGCTTACACTTTGTTTCTAGATATTACTTACATTAAATGACGTTTTCCATAATCATGATTGGTTTACACTTTCTATTGCTAGATACTGCTTATTAAATGATATATTCTATGTTCATGATTGGCAGCATCAACAATGTTTCTGATAAAGGGATTCATATACAAAATGGCATCATGAAAAGCTTTTTGCAGACTTTCTTAAATGCCTAATTAACAAATGAAAAAGGTTATGGAAACGTATAAACCTTTCTGTTTAACAGTAACTTAATTGTAATGTTCGTCTGATATAGGGATAACTGAGAATGGAAAGTTAACATTATTTTAGAATATTAGAGGGAGATTAATTGCTTTTCTCATTAGAAGCAATTGGCACTAGTTTACATACCCAAGGGCAAGAGCCAACCTTGTATCTTCTTGTTGATGTTTAAGAGGGAAGGTAGGGGAAAAACTATTTTAGATCATAGAGGGTCCCTTCATTGTGAACATTGAATTGTAACAAATAATGAAGCCAAAGAAGTTGTAGAGAAGTAATCCCAATAAACATCAAATGAAGTTTTGAGGGTTCAGTAAATCAATTCTCACCAATACATTAAGAAGCATTTGAGGGTAGGTTTTTTAATTTGATATTCCTCTTTTTTTTTTTTTTTCAAATTTTGTAAATAACCTATCTAATACTCATTTTATAAAATGACTTATTTTGTCCTTTAGAACAACGAGATGCAGAGAAATGTTCAATGATGTGGTGGGTTGATGATTGGTAAATTATGGGTATAATAATGAGGATAATTTTAAGGTTTTGAGTATTAGAAATTAGGATTTTGTTGGAACAATTTTAAGATTTGTACAATGATTAGGGTTTTGTTAAGAGAGAATATTAAGGTTTGTATATTAATAAGGCTTTTGTTAGAAGAACATTATGGTGTGTGTGTGTGTGTGTATTTATTTATTTATTAGGGTTTTGCTGGGGAAAGTTAGAGTTTCTAAATTGATTCTTGTTTCAAGAGAAATATGACACAATTGCACAATTGTGCATTAGTTAACACAATAATGTAATTTTGTAATTTAATGTTAAAAAATATAAAAAAAACTACTTTCATCTAAACATGTCATTAGTTTATATAACTAATGAAAAAATAAGTCATGGTACAAAAAATTTGAAAAAAATGTGACACTATAAATCAATTCTAGTCACATCCCATTCTCAGATATGTTAACGAGGCTTCTATGTTCACTATGGGTCCTGTCCCTACAATGTTGGTTGATCATCTAGTCGTGACTGGTGTTTTCATGATGTGTATGAGTATCTGGGCCACTATAATGGTTGTAGGACACTCCCATATAATATAGTGGCAATGGCGAGAATATATCGACGAAGGGTATAGGAAACCTAGGATACTGACAAGAGAATGCAGACCCAGCATCATACTACATTGGTGATGTAAATCCTAGTCTCAACTGTAAAGCTAACGGCATATAGGTGTGTAGTGATTAAGATAAATCTAATTTGATCACTGTGTACAAGGATTATATGTTAGCATCAGGTGGTGTCAGTATATAATAGTTCCCCTTGGACCTAATGGCCATTAATGCAATCACGTTGGGCACATATTTGAATGCAGAAGCGTATGATAAAGGCTCAGGCATGTTTGAATGAGAAGATGGGTACGACAGGCTATGCATTTGCTATGAGGCATAAGTAGACGCAGTCGGGCCAGTAGATGCACCTGAGATCTAGGTGTACGGCTAGAAATCTTAGGTTAGTCGCTAGGAGACGATGGTTTTAATCCACCTATACATCACCACACCGGACTTGCCCTGTCTTGCTAGGCATGCAATAAATGCAAACAATCATATATCCTTGTATTACTTTATGTGATTTAGCAAGGAAGATGTGCACATAATGTAAGGAGATTGAAGATTGCATACCAAGTGTGTGAAAACTCCAACGTCAACCAACTGTTATCGTTTATAAATGTAATGGTGCGTGGGACTAATGATCTATCGAGTGATCTCATGGTACCACTTCATGTATCTCTCTTCAATGCAAAGACTTTCATAGGGATGTGTAGTAAAATGGCATACTGGAGATGGATCGTCCCACTATTGAATGTATGTTTGGTGTTCATAGGCCTAATCTTTATTCTAACCTGAGCTTCAAATGAACAATCGATCATCGACTAGCTGCAATAGTCAAGTGTCTCTCCGCTCGAGTGATCCAATGGTAACACTTCATGTATCTCTCTTCAATGTAGAGTCTTTCATAAGGATGTGTAGTGAAATGGCATACTGGAGATGGATCGTCCCACTGTTGCACATACCTTTGATGTTTATGGCCCAATCTTTATTCTAACCTGAGCATCAAATGAACAATCGGTCATTGACTAGCTGCAACAGTCAAGTGTCTCTCCGCTCATGAACTAAGTGGGGGCACAGGCTTGGTATCTTGAACCATGCCTATATTTGTATTGAACATGGATTGAATATCAACAATAAAAAGATGCATATGTGATAAGGACTCAAAACGTAGTTGGACTTAAGTTTACCTTATTATCCTCACACTCACGAGGAGCAGAGTTGTTTGCATAGCTGTGTTAGCACAGCATTGTCCTAAGTGTACTCATATTCGCAATCTAAGTCTTTAAGGAGCTAAAGGAATATTAGCTTGAACTAGTTCCCAGAGGAATCAAAGATCATTGTACATGGGCACATGCTAGTATGTACTGTATGACCTCCTTGAGAGTGCTCTCGTCGTGCAATCTATGCTTCTCTAAGTCATTGCACTGGTCAATGATTAGGATGCCAGCACTTTTAAACTGTCATTGCTGGTGTGAAACCCAAATAATGCTGGACATACCCCTGCCACTTAGCTGTAGTCTAATGGATATCAATCCCTGTCATTGGCTGCCTAATCTATCTGAAGGTAACCGCACTTATAGACTTCACAGAAATTGATGTTATGTAGAATGATGACTACTTTGTCATCTAATGGACACAACTACTACAGAACCCCATTAAGACGGTGAGGGTGAAGAACATTGTCCAACTCTACCTCCCACACTTGAGCTGATTTATGATTGTGCTACAGCTGCAGTAAAGTAGGATTAATCAACCTAGGCTCCAACCTACAAAATGAACCATGATGAAATTCCAATTAGAATAAATTTGCATAAGGAAACACTACATAGCTATAGATTTTGATGAAGAGAGAGTTGCAATTAGATAATAGTACCGCTTATTGTAAATTGGTGATTTATATTTTAGTATGTGATGTGAACTATGGCATAGGCATTTTGAGGAAGAAAGAGTTGCAATTAGATGATAGTACCACTTATTATAAATTGTTGATTCATATTTTAATATCTCGTTGAACTAGAGCATATGCATTTTGAAGAAGAGAAAGTGGTAATTAGAGGATAATACCACTTTTGTAAGTTGGTGAATTTTAGTATGTGATGTGAACTATAGCATAGGCATTTTGAGGGGTACATGGACACATTAGCAGATGACATTGATCTAATCAATGCCTGAGGTTTGACTGAAGGACCTGCTTCAATTTGTGCCAACACTTCCTCTATTGTAGCAATATCAAATGTGTCTTAGTCACTGACCTCATTGAATGCACCACCTTAGCACCCTCTTCTTGGGATGCAGTAGGGATTTTCCAGTGGGCATGTTCGTCAGCATAATCTGAACCCATTTCCTCTTCTACTTGCTGATCCCACTGGATTGCCTCATATGACTACTCACCATATATCTATACGTCATGTGACAACTTGTCATATGTCTTCTCCGCAAATGGTCCTTATATACACGATCGCTCAACATACGAATAAGGTTCGATGTTCAGATTAAGCACTCTAGTTGAATCACAAATACCAAACTAAGATAGTGTCTTGGTAATTCCTAGCACACTAGCAACATCATCACTAATTGAGAATGTTTAATGTGCTGACATGCCCATATTTAGTCACTTTGAGACATTTGTAGACTTATCAGTAAATTGTCTGGGTTTTATTTGTATATACAACTGAGAATAGTTCTCCTAATTCGTTGGGTTTAGCAAAAAATTCAAGTTTACTTTACCATCAAAAGTTATTACTATTAACCTATGCTCGTCAAACCAATCCCTTAATACGTAATCGGTGTAAATCTTTAGTACAACTTTAGTACTGTCGAACCTAAACAATTGATACATAGTAGTTATAAATTGAACAAAGTCATAATATGGACATATAAGTTACTATGGATGGACCATAGTTATAACTTTAAAAAGTTGAATTTTATAAGATAACGCCTCTTTTGTATAAAATAATTTGTATCTCTCTCAAATGACATGACGATACTAACAATGTTCACCAATCACAATCTATATCAATAATACTAAATTATAAAATGGCATTTCTCCTATGCAATAAATTAAATCAAAATGTGACAGCTATACATGAAATTAAACCAATAAACAAATGCATATCAGTAATCATTTGATATAATAAATACATCAATTATGTTCAAACAACACATCACTACGCAACAAATACATAACTTTTTAATTTTCAGAAACAAATTGTACTAAATTAGTAATACACAATCATGTAACGCAACAATAAATAACAAAAACGTATCACTTAATAACACATGTACATAGTATCGCATATGAAAAATGAATAATACACAAAATAACAACAAAAACATTTTATGACTATAAATTCTACCCTATAATTTTCATTCTTGTACTTTCTATCCTAAACATTTCACTGTTTTTAAATTCTACATTAAAATTTTTATTATTGTAAGTTCTACTTTAAACTTTTCAAAATTTGTAAATTCTACCCTATAATTTTCATTATAGTAAATTCTTCCCTAAGCTTTTTAATATTTGTAAATTCTACTTGATAATTTTCATTATCGTAAAATCTACTCTAAAATTTTCATTATTTGTAAAATTTACCCTATATTTATCATTATGTAAATTCCATCCTAAATTTTTTAATATTTGTAAATTCTACCATATAATTTTCATTATTGTAAATTCTACCATAAAATTTTCAATATCAGCACATTATCCTCAACTTCTTTTATTATTACAAAATTGACCCTAAACTTTTTCAATGTTTCTACATTATCGTCAAAATTTTTGATTATTGCAAAATTTTACTATTTAACTTTTCAATGTACCTATTTTCTCTATTTCTACAAGATCTGGACAATTCAAGTCTACATCTACTATAGAGAAAACATAAATTGAAATATTTCATCCAAAATAATAATATTCGTAAAAAGCAATAAATTATATTCCTAGAAATAAAGGCAATGCAATGCACAAAAACTTATTAGGAGGGATACCAAACTAGTTACTTTCTTCACAAGAGGAAGAAAAACTTCTACTGCTTCTCGCTAGAAGGAAAGAGATTTTGAAATAGGAGAGAATGTAGTGGGGAGATTACCACTGGAGAGATTTTAGAATGGCAAAGTTTGGGGGGGGGGCGGGGGAGGAAATCATTGGAGAAGGAGAGATTACAACATGGGGAATGAATCATTCGTGTGCTCTGGAGAGAAGCAGGCCATATGGTAATAAAATCCTCTATTTTGTCATTCAAAACAATGGAATGGTAATACAATTATTATTCGCTTTACAACGTGGCCATTTTATCATTAGAAAAGCATATTAAATTAAAGAACCTATTTGAGGGTTTAATCCACTTTTGTCTGCCAAGATAGGTCCCTCTAAAAATGTATTCATCATATTACAATGCGGAAATAGCATGTGGATTATCTAGCTAGCACTATTAGGCATTTAAAGGATCTATAGTAACCTTGTTTATTGATCATGCATTAAAAATAATAAACATAACACTTAGGAGTGACACCAAACTGGTTACTTCCTTCACAAGAAGAAGAAAAACTTTAGCTGCTTCACGCCAAAAGAGAAGAAATTTTGAAATAGGAAAAAAATATTGCAGAGAGATTCTTGATGGAGAGAATTTAGAGATGGGCAATTTAGGGGAGGGGGAAAGAATAATCATTGGAGAAGGAGAGATTTGAGGTGGGGAATAAATTGTTCGTGTGGCCTGCAGAGAAGCAAATCACATAATGATAAAATTCCCATTCTAGTGTTTAAAACGATGGAACGGCAGGGATAGTACAGTTAGTATTCGCTTTATAGCATGGCCAATTTATCATTTGAAAAAATGGAATGGCTAAGTCATTTTGCCATTTGAAATGACAAAATAGTACATGCTGTAAAATATTTTCCACATGGTTATTTTGAAAATTTCAAAATAAAAAAGAATATTAAATTAAAAAACCCATTTGATGGTTCAATCCATTTTTGTCTACCAAGACAAGTACCCTTTGAGAATGCATGCATCATACTACAATGCAAAAATAGAGTGTGGATTATTCAGCTAGCACTATTAGACATTTAAAAAATCTATGATAACCTTGTCTATTAATCATGCATTAAAAATAATAAACATGACACTTAGGGGCAGGTGGGATTGACTATGACATGTTACATCAAAATAACATTATGAGATAAATGAAGGGTTGTATCTCTTATAGGTGGTCAAATCGTCAAACAATAGACTTAAGAACACTTGAATGCATACAACAGTTCACTGTAAATGCAATAATCATATATTAGATAACAACAAAAAGATATTTTACTGGTGCCCCTAAACTTTGTTTAACAAAATATCTATATTTCAAATGATTAGATAGAAATACTGATGATCATTAAAGCCAAGTACACACGTGTAGACAACTAGACATCTTAGAAGGGAGATCCAATTTATGGGGAATGGAAAAGTTCAGTGAATATTAAACATTGATAGTTTTTAAGATTATAAAATAGCTTTGGTTACCTACTCATTTCCAACTTTTCCCAAGAAAAAGGGTTTCTTCCCCAATACATCAAAAGCAAGCAGTGCTGCTTCATATAATGCCTACAATTTTGAACAAGTAATGGACATATAAATTACATTCATATCTAAGAAAAGTTAGCCAATTTAACTACATTAATTGCAACAGTCAAATACAACCAGTTAACACTCATTTGTTCCAAAAATAAAGCATTGAAACAAAAGAGTTAGACAATTTAACTTCGAAACATTTATTTCCCCAAGAAAGGTCTACGTTCCTATTTGAAGTTTTATTTTAGAACCTAAATGTTAGTTTTGTTTAAATTTGATCTTGACTTTGATTATTGGAAAGAGCTATAGTCATATGGACTTTAAATTCTTCAACTTAACATTCGAGACCATAACGTAGTAGGGGGCATGGAGGCTTGTAATTGGTAACATATACAATCTCATGAGGCTAAGGTGTTTATTTGACACTAATTTCCTCCATACTTTGACTGGAGAAGCAAGCGTGTGAAAGGAGGTGTTCAACTACTTTCCTTTCCAATCAACTTCACATGTGTGCAAGAGAAGGGTTTGAAATTGTTTTGCTATCCTTTCTAGTGCATTGTCTTCCTAACTAACCCCAATAATCAAATATGTAAATAGCGAATACAATTATTATAACAAGAGCTCTCACCTTTTCTCCAGTAACAAAGATAACTAGTCAACTATCATCTATAGGCTTTTTCTGCTATCTAATATAGGAGTTTAAAGGAAATAACCACCCTTGATGAAACATTGCACAAAACATGTCATAATGTTTCACCTGTAATAAACAATTGATTTTCAACCTTAAACATTACACAAAGTACAAGTCATAATGTTTAACTTATAATAAACTGTTTGTTTTCACATAAGATGTAATTCGAAAATAGAAAGATGCACAAAGATTGAGTTTGTATTGATATACACATGCATAAGATGGGAGTTTAGCAATACAAATAAACAGGTATACTCTTCAAATAATTATGCCACTATGTTTCATTTTTTAAACATGAAAGCCTTGCTTGAACTCTCATGTAGATAAAAGGAACTCAAATGAATAAAAGAACGCAAATAGTTCAATAGTCCCCAATTATGAGTTATGAAATCCTTTCAAGAAGGGGAAATCAAATCCAAAGAGTAATATAGGTTTCATTGAAATTGATAGACGCATTAATGAAACCTAGAGAACAAGGGCTGCACATGTAATCTTATAAAAAGGAAGAATATTGAAATGAAGGCAATTCAAAACTTACTAATTTTTGAAGAAGTCTCAGCATCAACATGACATATCAATGTAGCCTTTTTCGGAACAAACTTGCTCCAAAACACCACCTTCATCAAAACCACCTATTTGACTAGAATTCTTAACTAAGATGGTTCACATAAAAATGAAATTTAACACCAGATAAGCGAGCATAAAAAGCTTACTAATAGAGTTACAACAAGATCAGATAACATAGCAATAGTGTAATTATATTTCTTGATTACTGTTGTAGGAGTTTCTCCAATAGTAACTCCATTTTCCACCAACTTATCACATTGCATTATCAGGGAATGTTCTTAGTGAATAACCTACTTTAATTGATTTGGAAAATGTACCCATTGTTCAATATAGGTAAATAAATATGCCAAAGTGAATAAGATAAATAGGGGGTCTAGAGAAAGAAGTAATGAAATCTATTAGTCAAGGATCAAATAAAAAATGTAAAATGATAAATAATAGCTTTACTATTGCCGAAGATAGCATTTCCTGTTGTTTGTTCACAAATAGTTTTCGTAAACATATTTATTTTGCCAAAAATCATTTCATATTATATGATTGAACTTCATATATCCAAACATTTAAGGGCATAAAAACTGAAGGAGATGAGAGAGATGCCCACACGGTAGATAAGAAAGAAATAAATTAAATAATAAGCATGCTACTTTTCTTAAACAACAGTAAGTGAACAACACATGTTAGTCATAGAAAGTTACAAACCAGTTTGCCATATGTAGAAGTTCTTTACGAAACTTTCTTTTTACTTCAAATGGTACTAAATTGGGGGGATCGAAATCAATTTCTCCTCAAGCTTGCCTCTATAAGTTCAATCCCCTCTAACAATGGCAAAGGTATCTTAACACCATTCAAGTTTTTCAAGAATCAAATTATAGATGGAGCATAAGAATTGTCATATATTAATTGACTTAGGTATACAACTAAAAGATCTTCGAAGAATATGCTCTTGGGGAGCAAATCCAAAGCAAAACCTTCAAAATGGGATGGCTTTTGAGTGCCACCTAAAAATTTTAAACGAATGATGATGTATTTTCTTAGCATACTGAATGCGTTGCAGCTATCTCTACATAACAACTTCGGGCTAGTGTACAAATGCTACTACCGTATTACAGTGATATTCCCACACACACACACACACACACACACACACACACATATATAATTTGCTATTGCAATGATTCCTCCATTGATAATTATTTTCTACAGTATCAGGCGAACAGTTAGCGTGATTGAACTTACTAACACTCGCTAGTGGAAGGATGAGCCTGTCATTGGATACATCAATCGCTGGAGGAATAAGAGCCTGAACTACAAGGATAGGCTTTCAGAGGCTTCGGGCATTGAAATGTGCATTCAAGGAATGCATTGGGGGTTGAAATACATCCTGCAAGGGATCCAACCTAAAACCTTTGAAGAATTGACCGCTCGTGCCTACGACATGGAGTTGAGCATGGCGACCAGCGGAGTCTATGACCCACCCACACAAGACTCCCAAAAAGCTAAGGAGAAGCAAAAAGGGGGCAAGCTCTTCTCTAGCAAACCTGCCACTAAGGCACCATCCACGGAGTCAATGGCGGTCAAAGCACCAGCTAAAGAGTCAATGGTAGTCAAGGCAAAGCTTGCTAAACCGGCGGCAAGAAAAAGACCTGCTGAAAAGAAAGAGGTTCCACCACTAAAGAGGCCAACCTTGAAAGAGATGCAGGCCAAGTCATATCCCTTCTTGGACACAAACGTCCCTGGGATTTTTGACGACTTACTAAAGGCCAAACTCATTCACCTACCGGAGATGAAGCAGTCCGTAGAAGTTGGGAAGACTGACGATCCCAAGTACTGCAAGTACCACCGCTTGGTCGGGCATCTCATCCATGACCGTTTTGTATTCAAGGATAAAGTTTTGGAATTGGCTCGCCCAGGAAAAATCACATTAGAGGATGATAGTTCCAATGTTAACACCATCACCCTCAATGACCAAACAAATAGAGTTGATGAGATAAACAACTCCCCTAATGAAGTTGGCTGCTTCCAAAAGAAAAGCCAAGAGTCTGTTAAAGACTTTACGAATGCAATGGTCTTCATGGATGAAGATTTGATGCTGGGATCCCAACCCCACAACAGACCATTGTTCGTGACAGGCTATGTCCACGAGCAAAGGATTAATAGAATCCTGGTTGATGGTGGCTCTGCAGTCAATATATTGCCCTTGAAGATATTAAGAGAATTGGGGATCCCGACTGCTGAACTTTCAAATAGCTGCCTGATGATTCAAGGATTTAACCAAGGGGGGCAGAGAGCTTTGGGCACTATTAGAATGGAGCTGTTCATAGATGATATGGAGTTAACTGTCCTGTTTTATATCATTGATGCAAAGACGCCATACAACTTACTCTTTGGACGGCTATGGCTTCATGAGAATGGAGTAGTCCCTTCTACCTGGTATCAATGTTTCAAGTATTGCCGCAACGGTATTGTGAAGAAAGTGTTGGGAGATTGCAAACCCTTCACCAAAGCTGAGTCTCACTTTGCCGATGCCAAGTATTACTTGAACAAGGTCGGAGCTCTTGAAACTAGTAGCTCCCAAAGCCAGGAGAAGCAAGAAAATGATATGATAAAGAAGAACGAGATCAACAAGGCGCATCCCAAAAGTCACCAAGGTAAAAGCCTGGTAATGGATGATGCTCTTAAAGGTTTGACCCTACCGTTGACCCAAATTAATAGCGAAGCTCCTGCCCCACAACCTAAAGAAGCTGTAAAGGAATGCCCAGAGGCTCGGGAGTTGAGGACTGCAAAAGGCTTCGGTCCTAAAGTGTATAAACTCCTCATCAAGGCTGGATACAACCTGCAGGAGCAATCACCATTGGGAAAACTTCCCCAAAAATCTTCAAGTCAAACTCTGCGAGCAGGATTAGGGTATGAACAGCCTAAAGGCCCTGTTTGCATTACTATAAAAGGCCCACCACTAACAATATCACAGAAGCTTACCGCTCTTCAGGAGTCGAGAGCAAGTTAACACGAGTGTCAGTCTTCAAAAGACTTGGTCCACCTAAAAAACAAAAGTGATGGAAGGTAAGAGGGGGCATCAAAAGAGTGCCCAAGCAAGATGAAAAGCTTCGAAGTTTGATTCCTTCTCGCATGCGATGACAAACCGATGATATCTGGCGACAGAGTCCTTAAAGTCAAGTTTCAAACAGTCATATTCACTAAAACTCAACTAGCCGAAGATGATGATAAGGAAAGTGTGGGCTCGTCCAACCATATTACATAATGCGAAGAATGGTAAGTCATTGAAGAAGATACTGAGGTTGCACCTCTCCAAATAGAGGCAGGAACCAAGTCCACAATAGATGAATTGAAAGAAGTGGACCTGGGCGATAGCAGCAACCCTCAGCTCATCTACCTTAGTGCCCTGTTAGCAAGTGAAGAAGTCGATATGTATACGAGACTTCTCAAAGAATTCAAAGATGTATTCGCTTGGTCATATAGAAAAATGCCAGGTTTAGACTCAAAAGTCGTCGTGCATCATTTGTCCGTAAAGAAAGGGATTCGGCCCGTTAAACAAGTGCAACGCCAATTCCGACCGGAGTTGCTTCCCCAAATTGAAGCAGAGGTCAATAAGCTGATCGAGGTTGGATTTATTCGGGAAGTTAAATACCCCACGTGGATCTCTATTGTTGTCTCGGTCAGGAAAAAGAATGGACAAATCCTGGTATGTGTTGACTTCAGAAATCTTAACGAGGTATGCCCAAAGGATGATTTTCCTCTACCCATCACCGAGCTGATGATCGACGTTACTATAGGGCATGAGGCTCTTTCATTCATGGACGGATCGTCTGGGTACAACCAAATTCACATGGCGCCAGAGGATGAGGAATTAACGGCCTTTCGTACGCCCAAGGCATATACTGCTACACGGTGATGCCCTTCGGCCTAAAAAATGCAGGAGCCACGTACTAAAGGGCCATGCAAAAAATCTTTGATGATATGCTTCACAAGAATGTTGAATGTTACGTAGACGATGTTGTGGTCAAGTTG
Source organism: Avicennia marina (assembly GCA_019155195.1). NCBI lineage: Eukaryota > Viridiplantae > Streptophyta > Magnoliopsida > Lamiales > Acanthaceae > Avicennia > Avicennia marina. Next base: position 8,638,710 of record CM032764.1, read on the forward strand.
AAAAAGAAGCAGGACCATCTAAATGATCTTAGGAAGGTTTTCGAACACCTCAGAAGGTACCAGCTGAAGATAAACCCATTAAAATGTGCCTTCGGGGTTGCTTCTGGTAAGTTCTTAGGTTTCATTGTCCGCCATCGTGGTATTGAGATCGAGCAGGCAAAAATCGATGCCATCTTGAAAATGCTTGAGCCTCGGAATATCCATGAGCTCAAGAGCTTGTAAGGAAAATTGGCGTATATTCATAGATTCATCTCAAATCTTGCAGGTCGTTGTCAACTATTTAGCAGACTTATGAAGAAGACCGTCCCATTCGAATGAGATGAACACTGCAGGAAAGCCTTCCAAAATATCAAGTCCTACCTGACAAAACCCCTAGTGCTGGTAGCCCCAATACCTAACTGTCCTTTGATCTTATATATCCTGCCCAAGAATGCTCAGTGGGGGCCCTGTTGGCCCAAGAAAATGATGAAAAGAAGGATGATGATGCTGAATGAACTCAAGTACTAGCCAATTGAGAAAATATGTTTTGGCGCTGGTCTTCGCCATTCAGAAATTAAGGCACTACTTCCAAACTCATACAATTCGCTTGGTGTCCAAGGCTAACCCTTTAAAATATGTTATGACAAAGCCCGTTCTCTCCGACAGGCTCGCAAGATGGTACCTGCAATTCCAACAATTTGAAATTGTATATGTACCACAAAAGGCAGTAAAAGGACAAGCATTGGCTGACTTTCTGGCAGATCATCCCATCCCAACCGAATGGGATCTGTCTGACGACTTGTCAGGTGAAGATGCTCTGATCATTGAAATCACTCCTCCATGGAAGATGTACTTCGATGGAGCCTCCCATAAAGGCGGAGCCGATGTAGGGATAGTGTTTGTGACATCAGAAGGCGAAGTCCTGCCACATGCATTTACTCTCACTAAAAACTGCACCAATAATGTAGCCGAGAGTACCAAGCCCTGATCATCGGACTCGAGATAGTTGTAGACATCAAACAACTCCACCTTGAGGTCTATGGTGATTCCAAATTGGTGATCAACCAGCTGTAGGGAGAATATGAAGTTAAGAAGCCTGAATTGCTTCCGTACTACAACTACGTCAATATACTTATGGGATAGCTTGGATATGCCACGATTCAGCATGTACCGAGAAGTGAAAGCAAGTAGGCAGATGCATTGGCTAAACTTGCCTTTGCTTTGTCCTTACCCGACGCTGAATGTCACATCCCTATATGCAAGAGATGGGTAGTATCCCCAACATTCGAGGACGGGGAAGAAGGGAAAAATTGCTCCGTGGAAGTCCTCGACGTGGAAAAAGAATATTGGCGCCAACCATTTGTAGACTACTTAAAATACGAGAAGTTGCCAGATGATCCACGTCAAAAAGTCGATATTCGACGTCGAGCAGCCCGCTTCATCTACTTCAAAGGCGTCTTATATAGACGCTCATTTGATGGAGTATTCCTACGCTGTCTGGGCGATGATGAAACCACTCAAGCTATGAAGGAAGCACACTCTGAGATCTGTGGTGCCCATCAATTCGAACCAAAACTTTATTTCTGAATTAAAAGGATGGGATACTACTGGCCGAGGATGGTGAAAGATTGCATGGAGTTCGCCCAAAGGTGCCAAGCATGTCAGTACCATGCTAACTTCATTCATCAACCACCTGAACCATTACATCCAACAGTAGCTTCATGGCTGTTCGACTCTTGGGGATTAGATGTCGTTGGACCCATGACCAAGTCATCCGCTGGTCACCTTTACATTCTAGCTGCTATTTACTACTTTTCTAAATAGGCAGAGGCAATTCCTCTCAAGGAAGTACAGAAGGAAATGTTGCTGACTTTATCTGCACCAACATTATCTATAGATATGGAGTGCCACGATACATCATCACCGATAATGGAAAGCCATTTGTCAATTGCACCATTGACAAATTATGTCAAAGGTTTGGGTTCAAGCAAAGGAAATCCTCGATGCACCATCCTCCGGCCAACGGTCTCGCCGAAGCCTTCAACAAGACTTTATGCAACCTGTTGAAGAAGGTGGTGTCAAAGACAAAAAGGGATTGGCATGAAAGAATTGGAGAAGTATTGTGGCCTATCGAACCACTTTCAGGACACCTACGCAAGCAACTCCTTATGCGTTGGTGTATGGAGTTGAAGCTGTTGTCCCCTTAGAGCAGTAGATTCCATCGCTGCGGATTGCCATGCAAGAGGGATTGACTGAGGAAGACAACGTCCGGTTGCGTCTTGAAGAATTGGAGGCACTTGATGAAAAGAGGCTCGATGCACAACAAAAGCTCGAGTGCTATCAAGCCCGCTTATCGAAAGCCTTCGACAAAAAGGTGCGGGCTCGGTCTTTCCAAGTTGGGGAATTAGTACTCGCTGTGAGAAGGCCCATCATCATCACTCACCGTAGTGGAAACAAGTTCACTTCTAAGGACGGACCATATGTCATTCAAGAGCTTTATCCAAATGGTGCTTACAAACTCATTGATCAAGATGGTGTAAGGGTTGGTCCGATCAATGGAAAATTTCTAAAAAAATATTATCCTTAAAAAAAAAACTCCTTGATACGAGTATAAACTATCTGATCAAATTTCAAGTTACTACACTCTTTGATATGAGTTTAAACTATCAAAATTGATAAATGAAATCCTCCTTATCACATGAGTTTAAACTGTAAGTTACTCCTGACTCGCAAAAGTGTAAACTGTGAACGGCTAAATCTTTTGGGCATATTCAATCATCTGAACTACGTTATGACTTGATCCCATTTTTGGGTACGTAGGCAGCTTAGACATCATCTAAGTTCAGCCACAAATTTTTAATGGATTATGTCCTAGTGACCACTACTAGGGGCATTTGCAACAAAAAAAAAAAAAAACTCTTAACAAAAACCTAAGTGAAAGGGTCCAAGCCTTCCAGCTCATTCTTGGCGATCACCAACTCCTCCTCGACAACACGCAAGGCCTCTGTAGCTCCCTCGTCTGTAGGCCCCATGGATCGTAGGGTAATTACCTCCCAATGAACCTCTCTAACTTCAGCTGCTGCCTCTCGTAAGAACTCTCTCTATTGCACAAGGGGCAAGGATAGCTCCTGCTTCCGCTTCGTCAGAAGCTTGAACTATTCCTCCACACTCTTCAACTCAGCCTCGGAGTGCTTAACCTCTTTAGCCCACTTAGCTTCCTTGTCTAATGCCTCTCAACGCCGGCTATTAGCATCCTTCAACTGACGGGCAAGGACCTCTTTGGTGAGCACCTCGGATGTAGCAGATCTTACTTCATCGTACGCCACGGCTTTAGCAAACAAGTTCTCCAAGAACCCCTCTACGCGTGAAACATTTGCATGTTTAAAACGCTTCATGGACTCAAGGACTAACATGACCTCGTCCTTGAGGGAAGAAATGGAGTCAAGCGAGGTGCCAGCTAACCTCTCGTGAAGACCCGTCTACAACTTACAAAGGAACTCCCTCTCGTGACTTCAAAGGAACTTCTCTGCCTCGATCACCGAAACTGCCATAGGAAGAGATGCTTCCTTACGCCCCTCTAAAAAAGTTTAAGCCTAGTTGGTACATGTGGGCTAAGATTCAGCCTGGTACTCGAAGGTTCGAAAGTTCGAGCCTAGCCGGTACACGTGGGCTAAAGATCAAGCCTGGTACTCGAAGGCCTAAAAGTTCAAGCCTAGCCAGTACGCGTGGGCTAAAGATCAAGCCTGATACTCGAAGGCCCAAAAGTTCAAGCCTAGCCGGTACACGTGGGCTAAAGATCAAGTCTGGTACTCGAAGGCCCAAAAGTTCAAGCCCAACTGATACACGTGGGCTAAAACCAAGCTTGGTACTCGAAAGCCCAAAAGTTTAAGCCTATCCGATACACGTGGGCTAAAGGTCAAGCCTAGAACTCAAAAGCCCAAAAGTTCAAACCTACCCAGAGCCCAAATGGGTCCAAACCCAAGCCTGTGAGTTCAGAGTCCAAATGGGTCCAAACCCAAATGGGTCCAAACCCAAGTCTGGCAAGTCTAGAGCCCAAAGGGGTCCACCAACCCAAAAGACCTGTGAGTTCTAAAGCCCCAGAACGGGTCCAAACACAAGCCTGTGAGTCTAGAGCCCAAATGGGTCCAAACCCAAGTCTACGAATCCAAAAGCCAAACTGGTCCAAACCCACGTCTACAATGTTAAAGCCCAAACGGGTCCAAACCCAAACCTTGTGAGTCCAGAACCCCTTCGTTAAATGGTCCCAACAGCCCAAGTTTGCGGAGGTCTAGAGCAAAAGGTTCACACCCCAAGCTGGAGACCAGAGCCAAATGGCGTCCAAAACCCAAGTCTGTGAATCCAGAGTACAAATGGGGCAAACCCAAGCCTGTGAGTTCAGAGTCCAAACGGGTCCAAACCCAAGCCTGTGAGTACAAAGCCCAAACAAGTCCAAATCGAAGCCTGTGAGTATAGATCCCAAACGAGTCTAAACCTAAGCCTGCTAGTTCAGAGCCCAAACGGGTCCAAACCCAAACCTGTGCCGGTCCAGAGCCCAAAGGGTGCAAAACTTTATTGCCTGTGGGTCAGATCCCCCACAGGGTCCAAACCCACGCCTGTGAGTCAGGAGCCCAAACGGTCCAAACCCCACCCTTGTGCGGTCCATATCCAAAACTGGTCCAAACCCGCCTGTGGTCCAGAGCCTTAAAAAGGTCAAACCCCAAGCCTGTGATTCAGAGTTTCAAACGGGGGGGGGCAAACCCAAGCCTATGAGTCAGCAGCCTTAAAAACGGGTCCAAACCCAAGCGTGAGTTACAGAGCCCAATGACGTCCAACCTTAAGCCTGCGAGTCCAGAGCCCAAACGGGGTCCAAAACCCAAGCCTGTGCGCTCGTCCAGGATCCCCAACACTTTTATTCAGGTCCAAACCCCTGCCTTGAGTCTAGAGGCCCTAAACGGGTCCAAAACCCAAGCCTGTGAGTCAGAGCCAAAGGTCCAAACCAACCGGAGTCAGAGTCCAACGGGTGGCTCCCAAATACAGTCTGGCGAGTCTAGAGCCCATAAATGGGTCCAACCTACGTCTGTGCGTCTAAGCCCAAACGGGCGTCCAAATCTAAGTTAACGGGTCCAAATCTAAAGTTGGCGAGTCCAGAGCCCAAACGGAGTTGAAACCCAAGCCTGTGAATCCAGAGGCCAAAACGCGGTCCAAAACCCAAATTAGCGAGATATCGAGCCCAAACAGGGCCAAACCAAAGTTAGTGAGTCAGAGCCCAAAGCTGTGAGTCTCGAGCCCAAACGAATCCAAACACATAATCAGTCTGTGAGTCCGGAGCCTAAACGAGTCCAAACCCAAGCTTGTGAGTTCAAAGCCCAAACGGGTCTAAACCCAAGTCTGGCGAGTCCAGAGCCCAAATGGGTCCAAACCCAAGTCTGTGAGTCCAGAGCCAAAACGGGTCCAAACCAAGTTAGCGAGTTCAGAGCCCAAAGCCTATGAGTGTGGGCCCAAACGGGTCCAAACCCTAGTCAGTGAGTCCAGAGCCCAAATGAGTCTAAACCCAAGCCTGTGAGTTTAGAGCCCAAATGGGTCTAAAACCAAGCTTGTGAGTCCAGAGAGCCCAAACGGTAGTCCAAACCCAAACGCTGTGAGTCAGAGCCCAAACAGGGTCCAAACCCAAGTATGCGAGTCAGGAGCCCAAATGGGTCCAAAACCAACCTATAGTTCAGAGTCCAAACAGGTTCAAATCCAACGTTGGCTGGTTTAGAGCCCCAAACGAAAGTCGAAACCCAAGCCTTTGAACACCAGACAAAACAAAAGCCCAACGTGTCCAACCCCAAGTCGTGAGTCCAGAGCCAAATGGGTTCAAAACCAAGTTAGCGAGTCCCAGAGCCCAGAAGCCTGTGAGGTCTGCGGCTAGAGCCTCGAAAACGGGGGTCCAGACCCAGCCTGTGAGTCCCGAGCCCCAAAGAGTCCAAAACCTGAGTTAGTTAGTCCAGGCCTTAAAAGCCTGTGAGTTCTAGAGCCCCAACCGGGTTCCAAACCCAAGTCTTTAGTCCAGAGCCCAAATGGGTCCAACCTAAGCCTGTGATTATGAGCCTAAAACGGCTCACACCCAAGTCTGTTGAGTCCACCAGAGCCCAAATGGGTCTAAATTCCACGTCTGTGATGAGTCTTTTTTTTAAAAAAGCCAAACGGGTCCAAATTCCAGTGGTGAGTCCAGCCCAAACGAGTCGAAACCCACGCCCCCCTGTGTAATTCAGAGCCAAAGGGGTCCACCTCAAGGGGGGTTTTTCTTTTGTGTGAGTCCAGAGCCAACCGGGTCCAAAACCCAAGTTAGCCAAGTCCAGAGCCCCAAAGCCTGTGGAGTCCAGAGCCCCACAATGGGTCCAAACCAAGTCTGTGAGTCCAGAGCCCAACCCGGGTCCAAACCTAGCTTGTGAGTCTAGAGCCCAAACAGTGTCCAAAACCCAAAGCCTGTGAGTCAGAGCCCAAATTGGTCCAAGCTAAGTTGGCAAGCCCAGAGGCCCAAATGGGTCCAAACCCAAGCCTGTGAGTCCAGAGCCCCACGGGTCCAAAACACAAGCGTGAATCTCGAGCCAAACGGGTCCAATATCCAAGTCTGGCGAGTCCAGAGTCCAAATAGGTCCAAACTCAAGTCTGTGAGTCCAAAGCCCAAACGGGCCCAAACCCAAACCTGTGAGTCCAGAGCCCAAATGGGTCCAAACCTAAATTTGGCGAGTCCAGAGCTCAAATGTGTCCAAACCTAAGCCTGTGAGTCTGGAGCCCTAATGGGTCTAAAATCAAATCCAAGTCCAAGAGTTTGAAGGCCTAATTACAAAGTTGTCAAGTCTTAAAAAAAAAGGGGGGGGGGGTTTCTGCACGGCCAAACAAGGCCTTGCCCTTTTACCAAAATTGATCAGCCAAACATGGGCTTAGCTGCCGGAAAAAAAAAAAGAAAAAAAAGAAAGGGGAAAAAAACCGCCAAACACAGCCTTAAAATATCAGTTGGCCTGTGTTTTCTTTTTCTCAATCACGCCAACACACCCAAACATAGCTCTCTCTCTCTCTCACCTCTGCTCCCTCTCTCTCACCCAGAATTAGTCCCGCCGTTACCGTCACTGCCCCAGCAGTGCGCGCCGCAGCCCAACGCCGCCACGACGCAAAGCACAACGCGGCAGCGCAGTACCGCGCGTACGGCACCGCAGCCTCACTACGCCGTCGAGCGTCGTGCGTGTGCAGCCTAGCACCACCGCGATGCCCAACGCCGCTGCTAACGCACCGTCACCGCTGTCCGCGCCTCTCTAGCATCCAACGCCAAGCTACCGTGACACGGAGCGCAGCGCCGCCTCGCTACGCGGTAGAGCATCGCTCGTGCACGCCGGAGCCCAGTGCCACCGCCAGCCGCGCGCAGCCACCAATAGCAACACCGACTTCTGCCTGTGCGCACTGGTGCCCGACTCATTTTCTTCCTTTCTTGTTACTTTAAAAAAAATAAATAAATAATAATAATAATAATAGAATAAAATTTAAAAAAAAAAGACTATGGGTATTGTTGTCAAAATCACCTTGAAGAATTGATGGGAGTAGGGTATCGAGTTAGTGTTCTTGATAGTCGGGAGACAGTGGGGAAGATATTGATTTTTATAGCCAAGAGTTGAGGAGGAATAAGTAAAAAAATCAGAAACGAATACGGTGGGAATCTCAACCGGTGATCCTCGTGGCTGAATTATTGGTGGAGCTTCTGGAATCGTAATCTCGGTCGATGGAAGGAACGCTGAAAATCCGGCGACGAACGAATCCGGCGTTTTCTATAAAAAAAAAACAGAGAGAGAGAGAGAGAGAGAGAGAAGAAAGAAAAGAGAATTGGGCTAGTTTATTTTAGGCCCAAACAAAAAGAAATGGGCCGACCTGCTTAGCCCAAGCGCTAAAAGGAAAATTGGGCCAGTTTATTTAGGCCCAAACAGAAAAGGAA